>BSBK01002499.1:352500-700000 GCA_027943335.1 Chamaecyparis obtusa
ATATGATGGGAAAAGTCCACACGGAAAAGGAAAAGGCCTTATGCAACCCTTACATGTTGAATTATGTAACGCTAAGGACAAAATAGGGGTAGGATACTATGAGCAAAAATTTAATTTATCCTTTATGAATGGCCCTATATTTGAAAAACTTGGATACTTTAATGATGAGGATGAAGATGTTTTCCCTATTAATTATGAAAGACTATTAGATATACCTACTGACCAAGAGACTGCAACTGGAGAATAGATTATTCAACATGAGTCAATTGCATCACAATAAGTTGAACAAAACCAAGCAGATTCTATGGAGGAAAGACATCCTAAATGGGGGCAACTTGTCAGTGTTACACATGTCTTAGACTTACATAAATTCATGGATTCACCTAATGAGATAAGATGACCTAGGTGACCATTCATACCTATTTTGGATTATGGGAAAAAATATCAAGCTATGGACACCCAAATGCCTAAACAAGTAGTTGACAATCAATCTAACATAACTGACCTCAATCTGGATGAAATCAAAAGACAAGTTATGAATCAAGATAGTAATAACAAAGACACTCCTATGACTCTATCTCAATACTTGGGACAATCTATTAATATTCAAATTGACTCACGTGGGTATGAATGAGACCAACTATCTGATACTATGATAGATATAGAGGTTGACGTAATTCACAAGTATGATCTTACTTCCACTTTTGAGGTTGATGAAAGATCTAACACACAACATGATCCTAAGGATAATATGTATCATCTAGCTATAGAACATGTTATTGTACCTCTTACTCAAGCTGCATTCAAAGAAGAAAAGTCTCATGTTAACGTCCTCCTATAGTTCTTCCACAAAGTACCAACTGGAACATTGGTTTGAGATCTAGGATTATGATGGTCCCTCTCCAGATATTTCTTCACCAAAGAGAGGAGGTTGAACGAGACCTTAATCTTCACTTTGGGATAAATCTAGATGATTAGGTTCACAGAATGCCTCTCATAAATCCTCTAACAATCCTTGGATGAGTAGCGCTCAAAATAATTTTATAGAAAGAAACTTTCTTGACTTATCCTCAGCATCCATGAATGATGATGATTATATCAGAGTCTTCTCTCTTAAGCCTATTAGTTCCTTGCCTATTGTCTACCTTGAATTGATTTACTACTAGAACACCTCTGAGCCTGTAAACCTATTTTCCATCTCTAACAATCATGACCTTTCATGTTATCTCAATGTTGTTGAGCCTCTCCCCTCTTCCACCAGTGCAACAAGAGACCGTGTGTTAGTGGAAGATATAAAGTCTCTTAATCATAAAAATAAAAGAAAAAAGAACAGACAATCTAATTGTGAAAGCCACTTTGTATCAGTGTCAGATCCAAAAATAGTAAAAATAAAAGATGTATCCAACGGTGAAAACCTCTCTGAGACACCCGCATATGAGATACTTGATATTCTCCTTGAACATTTCCAGGACCAGTCTTCAATGATTATAGAGACTACACAACAAGTAAACTTGGGTACAACAGAGAATCCACAAATCATACATCTTGCACACTCTCTATCCGAGGATGAAAAGTAACAATTTATTCATTTCTTTAAAGCAAAGAAGATCAATT
Organism: Chamaecyparis obtusa; assembly: GCA_027943335.1. NCBI lineage: Eukaryota > Viridiplantae > Streptophyta > Pinopsida > Cupressales > Cupressaceae > Chamaecyparis > Chamaecyparis obtusa. The sequence goes on from BSBK01002499.1 coordinate 354,115, forward strand.
TTGTGTTGTCTTATTTTGACATGCTAGGATTAGACACAAATCTCATTATGCACCACTTGTCTATTGCACCAGGCATAAAACCAGTGAAACAAAAGCTAAGAAAGATGAATCCTCACATAGCACTATTGGTTAAAGAAGAATTCGAAAAGTTACTCAAAGCTACATTTATACAAGCCATAGACTATGCTAAATGGATCTCCAACATCCTACATGTTTCAAAAGATGACAAATCAATACGGGTATGTATGGACTTTAGAGATCCGAATAAAGCTTGTCCTATAGATGAATTTCCGCTACCTAATATAGACATGATTGTGGATCTTACTATTGGATTCCATATGTATTCCCTGATGAATGAATTTTCTGGTTATAATAAAATATGTATTGCACTTGAATACCAAGAAAAGACAACATTTACTTCTACATGAGGAGCTTTATGATGGAATGTCATGCCTTTTGGACTAAAAATACTGGTGCAACATATCAACAAGTAATGAAGACTATCTTTCATGATATGATTCATAGGAACATGGAAGAGTATGTGGATGATACATTGGCTAAATCTACTATGCAAGACATACACCTCACTCATTTGGATAGAATCTTTATGAGAATTGAATAGTTCAAGCTACGACTCAATCCAAAGAAGTGTGCTTTTGAGGTTATCTTAGGCAAGCTTCTAGGATACATCATCTCTGAATGGGGTATTGAAATAGATCCTGCTAAGGTGAAAGCTATACTGTAAATGCAACCACCTTGAAACATTAGTCAAATGAGGACTTTTCAAGGTAAGCTACAATCCATCTGGTAGTTCATCTCATAGCTAGTTGATAAAGCAGAAACCTTCACTAAGACTTTGCATAAGGGTGTGACTTTCAAGTGGAACGAGGATTGTGAAAAGAATTTTCAATAAATCAAATAGTATCTGGCCAATCCTCTTGTGCTAATGGCTCCAATTATTGGTAAGTCTATGTTTCTCTACATAATGGCTACTACTTCTTCCTTGGGAGCGTTTCTTGCACAACATGATGCTCAAGGTCATGAAAGAGTGATCTACTAGATAAGTAGAATATTAGTTTCTTATGAACTAAACTATATAGTTATCGAGAAGGCTTGTCTAGTAGTGGTGTTTGCTTCTCAAAAATTTAGACACTATATGCTAGCACATTCTATATAGCTAATTTTAAATATTAATCCTTTCAAGTACTTGTTAGGTAAAGCAACACCAGCTGGACTATTGGCAAAATGGGTGATGATTCTTAGCAATTTTGACATCACATACGTCGATCAAAAAGTGATAAAAGGACAAGTCTTGGTAGATTAGCAGCGGATGCACCTTTACAAGACACACAACCTCTTGTTGTTGAATTTCCTGATGAACCCGCTATGCTCTTAACACATCAAATGTACTTTGATGACTCATTTATGCATCTCTCCAAGGTTACAAGATTCCAAAGGCTTACAAAATGATCTTCCCATATACCAACAACATCGTGGAATATGAAGCATTGGCTAATGGGCTGAAATTGGCTATTGAATGGAAAATCAAAGAATTGCATGTCTATGGTGACTATCAACTTGTGGTCAGCCAAATCAATGATGAATACTAGACTAAGGATGAAAAACTCCTTCCCTACAAGTGTATGATCAATGACTTAAAGAAGTACTTCGTATTCATCAACTTTCAGTAGATACCACGTGTAGAGAAAAAAATAGCCAATGTTATGGCTACTTTATCCTTAATGCTACATTTGGAAGAACGTCAGCTTCATAATGACTTCATGGTGGAAGAACTCCCTTTCCTTGATTGTGACATGCCTGACTCCCAAATTGTCTGCACCATCATCACCCATGACACTTCTTGCTTTAGCCAAATCTACTCCTACCTCAAAGACCAAACTATCACTGACTCCCTTTCCCAGAATGAAAAATAAAATCTCATCCAAAATGCCTCTTGGTATTTCATCATCGTAAATGACTTGTTTTGGAGAGGTCTTGATGGTACACTTCTTAGGTTTCTAGAGCGTGAGGAGTTTGAAAGAGCGCTTAAGGAAGTTCATGAGGGTATATGTGGATCATAATTGAATGGTCTATCCTTAGCGAAGACGCTTCTTAGAGCTAGTTACTACTAGCCTACCATGGATAAAGATGTTTTTCAATATGACAAGACTTGTAACAAATGCCATTTTTATGGAAATCTGATTCATGCTCCTACAAGGGAACTGTTGCCCTTTTTCACTCACTCATTTTTTCAATAATGAGATTTCAATCTTGCGGGTCAAATATATCTCTCATCCTCCAATGGACACAAGTTCATTATCATAGCCACTCAGTACTTCCAATGCATGGTCTTGCACATCTGCATCCTGAACTATAGCTTGAATCCCATCATAAGTATGGGAAGGACGAGGATGAACAGATGGAGAATTAGGTATCAGATTAGGAATGAAATTAGGAATAATAGGATTAGGATTAGGAAGATTAGGAGATGGTGTATCATCTACCAAATTCTTCACATAATCCAAGAGGATAATAAGTCTACCACATGAGTCTTTAATGAAAGTTTTGAATGTAGGAAGATTAGTATCAGTCAATTTCACAAAAGCATAGGCGAGAGCAAAATGAAGGATCATCAACATAATGAAGTGAATGATACTCTCATAAACATCATAGGTATGGTAAAGAGATGCTAAAAGAAGGGTAACAAAGAACATGACCACACACCAAATCATCTTAAGAATCTTCATAGTAAATGAAATGCAAGAAATGTTTTTGTATTCTATTGAATATATAGATTTTTTTTGTATTTTTGAGTTTAAAATGAAAGAGCATAACATAAACCTAATCTTAATGCAAGAAGAGATTAAACCACAAATATAACACAATAGGGCATCTAAATCCACAAAAGAAAAGGGGTAAGCTTGTCAGGCTTACCAAAATGAATAGAGGTAAAAGGGATTCACCACTATGAATAGAGATTGAATGAGGATATGATAAATAGGTTAACATGTAGTGGAGGGGTGTGTGATGGAAAATTTTATGGACATATAAACTAGATAAAATAGAAATACTTACCTCAAAAGAAGGCTGATGAAGGAATCACTATTTTCTGATGTCTGTGCATAGTTTCGAGAAATTTTGCAACCTACTCCGAACTGGAAATGTTGAGACAAAGAAAACCCAAAAAACTTTTATCCTTTTGAGGTCAGGTCGACTTTGACCTAGATAGCGGGGCACAATCTTACCCCCCACTGAAGGTCATCCCTGACCTGAAATAGCTCCGACAAAAATTCTGTTCGCGAATCCCAAAAGTTCATCGAAAAGGGTATCCACATCTGCACTTCAATTCACTGTCCTATACTTGTACCTACAAGAAAAAATGGTTTTGTTGTTTGGATGAGGGGTTTGCCTTGGTCAAACCCCAATTTGGAATAAACCTTAATAATGAAATTGAAATATAGAATGCTAGCAAGTAGTAGAAATAGATCTAATAATGAAGCTATGAAATTTAATAGATATGCAATTGTATTTAAAATGTAAACAATTATATTGATATGAAAGCTTGAACATAACATTAAAAAATGTAAATCAAAACCTCCATGATTGCATGCTTGGAATCCACCTTGAGGGAAGAATGAATGGATCTTGAAGATGAACAAAGGATCTTGAAGGAAGATCACACACCATGATGACTAGATCTAGGGTTTTGAATGATGAATCTTGAATGCTTGAACCAAATCCCTTCAAAGGCTTGAATGCTTGAATCCTTAGTCTTCAATGGAGAAATTGAATGCTTGAATGAATGATAATGGCTTGAATGTTTCCTTGATTTAGAATGCTTTTTTGATCACCTTGAGAAAACCTTGAGCACTTGATCAAAAAAACTTGATGCCTTGATCATGAAAGTGGATGGAGAAAATGAGAGAGGAAGACTTCCTTTTATAGTGATCTAGGGAACAAACTTCTAGAGAGGCCGACATTGGAGAATTAAATCCCAATTAATCTTAACCCCTACAAATGGACCTAGATTAAATGCAATTTAAGGGTTTACCATTCTGAAATTTGAAATAGCCGACCCAGAAGCGGGAAAATAAAACTTTCCGAAGCCCGACATCCCGAAACTTACAGAAACTAAAATTTGGACCTGGGGCCAAGGATGAGGTTGAATCTTCCCTAGGTCAAAGTTGAGGCCAACCTTGACCTAGGTCAGGGTCTAGGTCATCCTTGACCAAGAAAGTCAAAGTCTCCAATTTCTCAGAGAAAGTCTGTTAGAAAGAGGCTGGAAATAGGGGGAGAGAAGTAGAACAGGGGGGAAAATGCTAGATCCATGAAAAGACCCAATCAAGGTGCTTGACATGACCCCATACCACTTACTCAGAGGGCTAAATTCTCTTAACATGGAAGTGCTTCCATTTTAAGATGATACACTTGATTGCGACACGCCTGACTCCCAAATTGTCTGCATCATCATCACCCATGACACTTCCTGATTTAGCCAAATCTACTCCTACCTCAAAGACCAAACTATCACTGACTCCCTTTCCTAGAATTAAAAATAAAATATCATCCAGAATGCCTCTTGGTATCTCATCATTGTAAATGACTTGTTTTGGAGAGGTCTTGATGGTACACTTCTTAGGTTTCTAGAGCGTGAGGAGTTTGAAAGAGTGCTTAAGGAAGTTCATGAGGGTATATGTGGATCATAATTGAATGGTCTATCCTTAGTGAAGAAGCTTCTCATAGCTAGTTACTACTAGCCTACCATGGATAAATATGTTTTTCAATATGACAAGACTTGTAACAAATGCCATTTTTATGGAAATCTGATTCACACTCCTACAAGGGAACTGTTGCCCTTTTTCACTCACTCATTGTTTCAATAATGAGATTTCAATCTTGTGGGGCAGATATATCTCTCATCCTCCAATGGACACAAGTTCATTATCATAGCCACTGAGTACTTCACTAGGTGGGTTGAGGTTGTCCCTCTTATCAAGGCAACAAGGAAACAAGTGGCCATGTTCATACTCAACTACATAATCTACAGATAGGGAATCCCCTCCTCAATTCTCAAAAATAATGGAGGATGGTTAAAAACAAATACATTGATGAGTTGTGCACTAAATTTCATGTCACACATAATTCCTCTTCTATATACTATCCTTGGGGGAATGGATAGGAAGAAGGTTCAAATAAGTCAATCCTTAAGATCTTGCACATAACAGTTAATAAATCCAGAAAGGATTGGCACTTACAGTTGAATCCAACTTTATGGGCTTATCAAACAAGCATAAAAACACTTATAGGGGCTACACTATTCTCACTAGTTTATGGTTCTAAAGCAGCTTTACCAATCGAAGTTGAAATACCTTCACTCAAGGTATCGCTATATAGGCTTATTACAAATGAAGATTCTAGAATCTCTCAACTTTGAGAGCTGAAATTACTTGATGAATGCAAAAAAGAATCATTTGACCATCTATAGGTCTACCAAGAGAGAATGTCTAAAGGCTATAACAAGAAGGTACATAATCACGACTTTCAGGTTGGTGACCTCGTTCTAATAGAAAACCCAGAAAATCAATAACACGGAGAACAAAAAGGAAAAATTGAGCATAATTGGTTTTGTCCTTTTTTTATTACTGCAACATTCAATTCGAGAGCTTATTAGCTAGCTACTTTGGAAGGTGAATTTCTCATAGAGCCTATCAACACTCTCCACCTGAAACATTTCTACAGTTAGACACTTTGCATCTTGTACAACAACTTATGATCCTAAAAAAATCCTAAAAAGAATATAAAGACTTGAAAAAATATTAAAAAGAATAAAAAGTCCTGAAAAAAATGATCATCCTATTGAAAACCTAGCAAACATCCACCTTTATGAATCCACGAAAAAAATTAAAAATACAAAAAAATGAGAAAAAATGAAAAGAATAATTTTTTTTAGAAAAATAGAACAAGTACCTTGGTGAAAACCTAGAAACAGACACCTTTGTAGAAAAAATAAAATAAAATACTTCCAAGTGGTGAAAACCTAGCAAACATGTGTCACTTGTAACTAGCGCTCTATCTATCAATGTGTGGATGAGATCTCGTGCTTTCATCAACCTGATCTGCATCCATCTCTCGCTTCTCATCTTCTTGCACCATCCTAGACTGGAGTTGGTCTTAGTTTTGTCTTTGGTTCTCATCTACCTCTTGGGAGAGATCACCAACTATCTATCTGAGATGTCTGCACTTTATTACTTGATCAATCTCTGAAGCTTAACTTGAGTAGGTATACCAATCCACTAACACACAAATCGGTGTTTCTCAACACCCCAATCCTATAGTTTTTCTCAACATTGTCTATCTAGAGATCATTGTGTTTCTTAACACATATCAGATCTTGCACCTTCACATAGCACACACACTTCAACATAAACACAACAGTGTTTCCTTAAACATCCAGTACACACACAAATCTTATAAAATTGAAATGACTAAGATATGTTGAACCTATTTTTCTTGTGTGTTGTTTGTTTTCATTAACTTTCACTTGCTATGTCTTCTAAGGTCACTCAATGATGTCTACATGAGTAGAGACTCACTATTGGAGGCATAAAATTTTTCTTTGATTTCTACTTGTGGTAGGGTTTCAATGGTTCTAAGTGTCTAATAAACTATGTATTTGTGGTAAGAGCCTCCACCATGATTGGAACACCACACATACCTTGACCTACTTTATCTAGATGTGTAGGATGGGTTGGAACTATCTCCTTGTCTATTGTTTGTATGTGTGTCACGTAAGATGACACTCATGGTTAGCTCGACAACTTGTGCCTCCATACAAGTGGAATCTTACAACATCAAATTGGAAATAATGTTTAGGTCATCTCAGCTCTTGTGGCTTGATGCTTACATACATTTCCTACTTCTATCTGATAAGTTCATATTCATATCTTCATGGTCATTATCACACTAGTAAAGGTTGTATCAATCCCAATGTCCCTAAACTCTCAAATGATGATAAATGAATGGCTACATGATCAGTGACTTGACTCATGTATTAGGCTTCATTTCATTCTAGGGTTGCATTGTTGTATTGGGCCTTGGTTCCCTTGAGTCGTCATTCCTTTCTCTTTGAAAACGCAATCAACTACACCATCTTTCGTTGACTATGACTAGTATCTGCAAGCATCAAGGTTAGTATCATCATGAAAAGGGGCCTAGAATGCTAAGTTTTCATTATCACATGTCGCTGAGTATGGAAAAGAACCAAATGACACAAGAACTACAAATTAGAGTATACATAATATCAGAGATGAAAGAAAAAATATCATCAACATCTACATTATGCAACAATAGTATACATGAGAATCTATCAGCATATATCATAATAAAAGACATAATACATAAAGAGTAGAGACAACAACTATAACAAAAAATGGTGCATCCTTGATGCAGATATGGCAACGAGTACATCAAAAATGAGAAGGGGATAAGATAAGAAAGGGAAATCAAGATTATCTCCCTCTCTCTTCCTGATCTCAGAGTGGAGGAGGAGGGGCATCTTCTCTCATGGGAGATGGTGCTGGCATAGCTCTCTTAGGATGCATCGTGAACTGAGTGTATGATGGTGCCCTAGCTGCAGTTAGTACCACCCCAATGTATAATGCATAATAATAAGATGCTCAAGAGGCCTAGTATGTCACCATTTTCTATAGCTAGTCCTATGTACTCCAAATCTCTCATATATGGTGATCTTTATCCTATAACTGAGCCTTAACAACTTCCCTTTGTGTTTGAGCCTCAATCAGATTGACCTACAGTTGATCAATCTATTGATCTCTCTCATCTAGCCCCTTTACTCTTGGTGCCTCTATTGTTTCTTCCTCCTCCATCGCCTCCCCCTCGCCCTCCAATGGGCTCCCCTATCAATCTCTCCTCACGAGGTGTCCCCGGTCCACCCACTATCTCACCAGTCTCTCCCTTCCTCCTCTGGCATTCCTTCCTCTGTAGCAACATCAGCTCTCACTAATCCTAGTGACCCTCTATATCCTTGTGGTCTATGTTGTCTGGTCACTTGTGGCCTATTGCTGTTAGCCCCTGGATCCCCTCCCCTCCCTTCCTCCTCTAGAATTCCCTCCTTTCTAGAAACATCAACTCTCACCGATCCTAGTGACCCTCTATCTCCTTGTGGTCTTTGTTGTCTAGTTACCTATGGCCAGTTGCTGCTAGCCCCTATATCTACTCGCCTCCTACCTCCATGTCCCCTCCATGCTTGTCTCCATGTCCCTCTCCTAGCTCCCCCCTTGCGGATCATCAGTTGGATCCTCCTTTGGTCTAGGTACCCTCTCAGTCAAATCAATAAATATAGGAAATGGGTGATCGATCAGATGTTATTTGTAGGAAGGGGTCATGTCGACATTTTTAGTATTGGGTAGGTACTCCCAATCGACCCCAACAAGATCCCTTAGCTCCTGAACCATGACATAAGCAGGTCAAGGCCCCTAGACTGCCTCCTCATCTAAATATCAGGTGTACGTGATGAACTCAGTCGATGTGTCCTATCTCCGACCAAACTAGCACCACACTCAACTTATACAAAGCTGCTTCACTATGGGAGTGCACCTACAAAAGTTATGGATCATGTCAGAACTAAAGCATAAATATATACAATGATGTAGAAATGTAGTAATAACAGTATCTCAAAAATAATAGAAGCTTACCTTTCGAGCAACGGACTGCTAATAAACATGTAAGATAGCTCTCGCACAAACCCCACCACCTCTTGCAGCTAATATACGACCGCCATACCATTATAGTCATATCATCTAACTGTCGATGCCAAAATGCAGTCTTACCCAAATTGGGCTGATGTATGTAAATTGTATATCATAAAATGTATGGTATACCCTCTCCTTAGGTAACTTGTGTAACTGGGTGGGCTATAGGAATGTGCTTCCATGCCCATATCTACAAACTTATGACACTAGCTGCCATGCTCCTTCCAAGCTGGTAGACAATATCATGAAGCTCATAATACATATGGCATAATAAACATGCCCCCAGCTGAAATTGTGTGGTCTACTCAACATCTCATATAAAATGTGGTCCCAACTGCACTAAAATCCCTACTAGTTACAGTCAAGTGTCGCGAAACATCCAATCAATCATGTAAGGACACATGCCAACAAATAATCATGACAATATTGTTTGAGCATGTACTCCCAAGTGATATGATAGTCTAGGATGGTGTCATCAGCAAACACCTGTCTCAATGTTGTGATCTCCTATGTTAGATCCTGATCATAGAAAACTAACTGCCCAACTATCGATAGTCTGAGCATCTAATAGACATCCTTAGGGGTGATAGTGATCTCACCAGGGAGAAAATGAAAGGTGTTATGCTCGTTGTGAAACTGCTTAGCCAATGCGGTCAACAACCTGTGATTAACATGAATATTGGACATGGTAATGAGCTTCCCCAACCCACACTACTCTAGAACGACCAACTCCTAGTGTGATAAGTTACAAAATAATCTCAGGGCCTGTGGGTACGTGCACTGAAAAATGGGACCAGGAAATTGGAGCTGCAAAAAGGCACACAAGGAAACACATCAGTAATCAATACAAATCATGAGAATAATCTATCCATAAAGAGCATCAAAAAGTTATTATTCAGCATCCTTATAAGGCTAAAATCAACTAGAAAGAAAGAAGTATTTCACAAATAAGGTAAATAGTGTAAATTTGGTTCATATGATGAAACAAAAAACTCTAGTTTATTGTGTCATGAAACTCAACAAGCAGTATGATATAATTCCTCAATACAATGAAGTTCCATGTATTGTATGATACGCGGGCACCCATCATATGATAAACGTCAACATAGCATGCGATACAATTTCTTGAACTAATTTATCATCTAATGAAAACCAGAAAGGCATGCAATGAAACTATTTCATTGTACGATAAACTAAATAAAAACCTAAAACACGACTAAGATTTACAAAATCACAAGATGGGATCGACTACTTATTGGTGCACCATATGCTCGAGGTTGGTTGTGTCATCTTTGAAGCTAGAAACAATGATTATGCACTAGAATTGACATTTTTAGCTCTCTAGAGGTCTCTAGACTCTCAAAGTCAATTGTATCAAATGATTTGAAAATGACCCCTCTAGGCCCCTTTTATAGATTTTGACCTAAAATTCAAAGTGCTTGGATTGTCGTGAAAATTGCACCCCTAGCTAATTTTGACATCTTGGATTCATTTTTGGGATCAAAATTGAAATATGAGTTTGTTTACCTATTTAAATTACAAAGTCAACCCTTCTTGGTTAAATGTAGTTGACCGCTGACACTATCACTTCCCACTTGCTTCCACCTTCATTTCTTGCATTCCTAAGATCAATCTAATCTAAATTTATTACATCCAAGTGATTTCACTCTAGTCAAACTTGGTCAAAATTTAGTCAAATTTGGTCAACGGGATGTCAAAATAGCTCAAATCATGCTCTAATTCATTCTAAATCTGATGGTAATCTAATATTGATTGATTCTAATTGTACTCAATGCTCTTCATCAATCAAATCTTGCTTTGATCTCTTTGTTGCATTTCAATTTCAATCATGAGGGGGCATGGAAATATAAAAAAATCTTCTTTTGCAATCAATCCTAATCAACAAATCAATTCAAGCTTCATGGCTTGGGGCATCTCAGCTTCATCAGGAACCATATCAAGTTGAGATTCTTCATATCTCTCTAAAAGAGTGATCTCATCACTTCATATCAGGTCACTCTGACAGACATCTATTTGATCTCTTGGGGCATGTCAAGTTCATCAAAACCCATATCAATTTGGCATCATTCTCGGCGCATATCAGGTTCATCGAGATTCATATCAATCTAGTATTGTCTCTCAATCAAGTGTTTGACTTCTTTAGAATCTTTATCGAGATAGTTATCTCAAGCTCTTTGACACTGATCAGTTTCATCGCTTAATATCAAACTAGTTAGTTGTTATCTTTGGACAAACATTTAGTCTCATCACATCATATCAAGCTAGATACTCTGGTCTCACTCATCAATCTTCGCTCAATCAAGTCTGGAGATGATATCTTTGATCTTCAATCGATCTTAGTTCAATCAGGTTCGAAGTTAGTTTCTCCTTATTAGGAATAGTCTCATCGCTTCATATTAGGTTGTTCTTTGACTTGTCTGCAATCTTTTCTTTGAATCAACGCATCGCTCGCACATCAATTCAAAGAGGGGAAAATGTAATCACCTAAAATTTGTAATCCCCCTTGCATAATTAAATCAAAACATTTCTAAAATTAAAACTTGGGAAAATCATTTAATTATTAAAAACTCCTTTTTAATATAAAGTCCTTGCAATTTTATTAAAAAGAGCACATTGTGCAACTTAATCTTGATTAAATGGAAATTAAAAGGGGATTTTCTATTTTGTCTCATTCTCCAATCAAGCTTGACCAATCAAAATTCTTGGATCCTTTCACAAGGATTGATCTCTCTCACCACTCATCTCTACCTAACAACTTTTGCCTTTTAATCTCCACCCTTCATTCTTGAGGCATTTTCTTTAGAAGGAAGCTCTTCCTTGGATCAAGGGGTTCCAAGTTCCAAGTTTCATTCTTTCATTCTAGCATTCCATCTTTGTGCATTCTAGATTAATCTTGATATTTTGAGTTCTTAGTTGCTTTCATCATAGTTTATTGCACTCCTAGCTCTCTTTCATTTTTAGTTTAGCTCATTTTCTAGAATAATCTTGCATTGTTATTTAGTTTTCTTTCATAGTAGCATCTTTGTTGTTAGCTTAATCTTGCCTTATAGCTTCATTCTAACTTTGAATTTGCATGTTTAAGATCATTTTGGAATGGTGAATGCAAGAATTGCATCTCATTCATGAATTGAATCTTCAATTTTGGAGTAGTCAAGACACTAATACTTCATTGCAATCTAATGAGCATTAAAAAAAAAAGGATTAAACTCACTTCAACTAGGAAGCAAAAAGTTGCTTTTGAGGATTTAGTTGTTTATTTGATTTGAAATCTTATAGCTAAATTCTTGATTGTTCAATCTGTACCTTGTTGGAGCTTTTTCTTGCAAATTGCTATATGGCAAGTAATGCATGTGACTCTCTGTAACCAAACTCCCAATCTGTCAGGGAAAGATCTAACTTATTAAGGATAAAGATCCTCCTTCACTTTGAGCTCCACAGACTTGGGTGGGTGTACCTTCTTGATTTATCATTTTCTAGTAAACCATATAGTGGATATGTGTCTTCTTAACACAGATTTTAAACATTCATCATACAAAACTTGTAAATAAAAGATTTCAGTTAATTTTAAAGATTTTTCTGCAACTTTGGAACATGAACAGTGCTAAAATCCTAGGACACAGAGTCTAAATGAATATACATCCACTAAAACATATCATTGAAATTTTTCAAAACCCATAAAAGATATCTATTCCTTACATAGAACTTTCAATAGTTCATTAAAAGATCATCAGATTTATAAATCCTCCCTAAAACCCTCTGAAATAATCTTTAGGGCTTATACTTTCCTTGAAAGCAACCTGCAACTATTTTACAATCTACCTTATAGATTGATGAACCAAAAATGCCTTACAATCCTAATTCATAAGAAATCAAAGGAAACGTATAAAGACAATCAAGTATTGAAAAGGGGCTAAAAATTGCATTTTCATTAATATATCAAGCTTTAGTACATTCAAGAAGAACTGAGTACACTCAAAAAATAGCAAAAGGTCTTAGACCAGAGTTGTATTCATTTTCTATCTAAGTTTTTTCAGCCCTTCTAAAAGATCTTGTGAATCCTTTTATAGAGCAAGGATTGTAACAAGCCTAAGTTGTCAACCACCAAAACTACTTGTGACAACACAAAGTTATTATAGAAGGGCAATCAAAAAACCCAGAGATATCAGAATCAAATCCAATTTACATTGTAGGCGTAACCATAGTAGGCAAATCACAAGGATAAGATTTGCTTCATTAAATGACCTCTCACCCTCAACTTCTCTATCAATATTAGAACCATCTCACCTACCTCTATGTGGTGGGGGCTTGAATTTCTCTGACAATTTTCCCATACCATAATCTCCTTCTTCCAGAAGAATGTCCCCTTTCAATATCAGATTTTAGCGGTGGTCAAATAAAAAAAAAATAGATCTGATCGACTGATATAACACTCATTCATAAATTCTCTATCTGCAATTCTATCCTTTCCACCTTTGCAAAATAGATTAGATTAGATCAAAAATCCAATCTGTCAGGCTCACCGACTCTATTTCCTCCTACCCTTCAATTTACCAACCCTATTGAAAATAATTATCATATTTCAAAATTGCAACCTCAAGGGGTAGAATCAGAGCATTTCACATTATAAAACAAAATTCAAAATAGATCTATCGATCTAATCCATCTCAACATATTGTGCAGTCTACAAAAAGTTGCAGGACCGACAACCTCCACATCACTCCACATGGATGCAAAATTGACCAATTAGAAAGTGACATCTCAAATCCACATGGCACTCAAGCCCCACCTTTTCCCCTCTTTATCAAATTGGACACACGTCATCAAAGCGCAATGCCTTGATCAGTATCTTTCTTGCAAGTTTTGATCATAGGATTACGCCTACCATCCAATCAAAACTGATCTCTCCATACTTTACCACCTTTTAGCTCATGCTATGTGATATCATCCTCACATGCGTCATCAAGGCATGATGCCTTAATCAATAATTACTGACAAAATTTTGATCACGGGATTCGCCTACCATTCGATCAAGCTTGATCTAGCCTCCCTTTATCTTCTTCAATATTGATCCCATGATCTTAGGGTGAACACTTGTCACTTAGGCATGATCCCTCAAAGACTAAAAGGTATGTAGCTTTGGTTAGAGACATCACATCTTCCATTGGATCTAACTTGATCTTCTCAATATCTATCTTCTCCTTTAGCCCTGACCATGTCCCACCATCAGCTACGTGTCACTGAGGCATGATGCCTTGAAGGGTAGACTCTTCGCATCTTCTGATCACAGGATCATGCCCACCATTAGATTGAAAGGGATCTAACTTTCTTTTAAAGTATCACAGAGACTTGAGACTTAGGAAAAATTAATTCATGGGTCCCGCTAGGCTTTACGACTTAATAAACTTGGCCCCCTTCAACAACACTTAAGACACATGTTTTAAAACCAACTTAAGTGACTCCCAAAAAGTAACGAAGAAATATAAAAACCAAGGGATACTTAGGTTTTAAAACAAGGAAAATAATTAGGGCTTATATGAACAGGATTTTAGAGACAACTCAATACAGAGGGCAAGAAAAATATTTGCAGTCCTAACATACCCAACTATGTATAAAGAAAAATAAAATGGGTCAAGTTTCTCATACTTGTAGGACTATGATATTTTGTTCTAGAAGATATGTTGGAGGAAGGGGCTTCAACATTTACTAATTGGTCATCAATAACCAAATTAATCCCCAAGGCTTTCAAATTTGACACAATCTATCTAGTTTCATCTACTCGGTTTTAGTTTTAAATATTCAAAATCTAAATCTTTAAACTTTTGCAAAAAAATAATTGTATCAAAAGAGTGACCAATTTTTTATAGTAGAAAGTAGAATAAAAAGATATTCTTAGATGTTTGAGTACTTGGTGATTTATGGAGATTCATACCCATTGCATCTCTTTTGGATGAAGAAACATTCATGGTCAATGAATATTTTAGAGTATTATGTGTATTCTTTTGATTTGCATCTTGTTAGCTTTTAGCAAGAACTATGCAATGTTATGAATCATCTAGAGTAGTGTATACATCAACTTCTCTTTCTGAAATTGATTTGTATTCAAAGTAGCTAATAATAAAGTCACCACATTGACTAGGATTTTCTTCTTTGTCTGGCTCTTCTTCAATGACTTCTTTGCTAGTAGTAATTTGTATGAAGTAGTTCATTTTTAGACAATGGGCACCATCATGATCTATAATAAGTTAAAATTCACAAATATTGTTTCTTCCTCTACCTAATGGCTCTTATATGGAAAACCTCTACATTGAAAGTGGAAATACAACTTTATTATTATTATTACTAGATATAACATACCCTTTGTTTATAAGAAATACATTCATGAAACATTACAATGATAAATCTATTTGAATTATGAAAAATAAAGCTAAATGATCATCCAATTCAAGCAAATCCTCTCACAATCATCTCATCTCTCTCTATCTAAATATTCTAATGAGTAGCTCTTAGCTTAATAACCATTAGAGATAGCTCTAGAATGATAATTAAGCTATGCTACATGTAATTTAACCAATCTAACTCAATTATGGCTCAATTACGCTAAGAATTCAAATTTAAATGCCTATAGTATGGATACAATATGAAAGTGGATTCTAGATCAAATGCCTATAATATGGATGCAATTAACAAAGATGAATCTAGATGATTTGATCTTAGAAATGCTCACTATTTCTAGATTTCCCAAGCCTAGGGGGTAGAGAGAAGTTAACCGATCAAAGTTGAGTCAAGTTAATGATTTCAAATGTTAGGACAAAGTAAATATTGTGTTCTCAAAGGTTGGAACAAAGAGATAGAATGAACAATCAAGATGTGTCTCCAAGATGAGTGGTGTAGAATTGATTTGGACTTGATCCATGTGAGTTCATTCCCTTCATTCTCATTGGTTGATTTTGATTTTTTCCCCATGTGGTTGGTGAGAATAATAAGATTTATTAATTGATTTAATTGATTCATCTTAGCTACCTGTACCCTTGAATGGGTTGGATTGAATTTGATTTAACTCTACAATTAATTAATTAAAATCAATTGCACAATTATTTGATCCTCTTGATCTAATTAATCCAATAGCTTTGATTTCAATTAATTCATGATTTTGTCCTTGATTTCTCACTTTGATTCTACTTGACAATTTTTAGGTGTATACAAATGCTCCTCTTGGAATCAATGTGTGAATCAAATAATATCTAATGTATGATTCATTAATGTTTGACTTGATCTTGACAACTAATTTGCATTTTGGTTCACAACTGATTGGATGATAAACCTTGATTCAATGATAGATTCTGGATATGATGATCTATTTGAAAAGATCCATTGATTTCAATGCTCCACTAATAATTTTAAAATTTCACACTTAATGCCCCTGATTTGAATCCATTTATGATATCCTGACCCCTTAGAAATGAAATAGAAGTTAATTTGATGAATTCTGATCAATATGCGATTTTTTGGAATGTCTTTCCAAATTTTGTGATAAAGTTGTACAATTTTGATTTCATTTCCAATAATGATATAACACATTGATAATAATGTCCCAATTGTAGAAACAATTGGTTGAAAATTTTGACCCTCGGTCAAAATGCGATAAAAACCCTCCCTTTTAGGTCAAAGAGTTATATTTAGGAGTAAAAAAGTCATTTTCACTATTCATTTTTACTTTCACTCTTGCCTTTTTTCTCTGAGCCTTCTAGTGACATTACAACAAGGATGGTCCCTGTTCATGAGCATAGGTTTGAGAGAGGTCGTAGATACTAGTGCCTAGCTAACTATGGACCTCCAATGAGTACCTCAATCCTTGTTTATTTCCATTTTTTCAATTTGCAGATAAAACTTTGGATTTTAAATGTTAGTATTTCATGTTTTTGCCAAAATTTACAAAATAACCTGTAGAAATAGTTAAGTAGCGCAAACAACTTTGTTTTAGCACATCTATGTGGTCAAATTACACATAAGATAGGTGAAATAGCACGTACAAACATGTGCCTTAGAAATATTTCAGCGTGTTCGAGAGGTATTTTAGTGCATATGGATAGGTTAGCGCAAATAATAGATTTAGTAGCGCGTACACCATTTAGAATGATGTGTATGATGAGAAATGATGCATTCAAGATGTTTTAGCGCGTATGATAATTATTTCAATGCGTATAAGAATTATAATAGTGCTTAGGTGTTTTAACACGTACAATAGGATGAAATGATGCATAACTTCTTTTAAAAAAAATTTAACCTAATTGATTGGCCTGTCTGATTTGATTGGTTTTCATGATTGATCGATAGATTATGTATGTTATGCCTGTGATGAAAAGAAGTGTTGCGATGTCACTTTGATCAATTTTTATGAATGTTGATTATCAACCCTAATAGATTGGTAGGATTGATGCTCATTTGGCCCCACCCCCCCCCCCCCCCCCCCCCCTAACATCACTCTAAATTCCCCATTAACATCTAATATTCACAGGTTGTCATCAACACGCACAGGTTGTGTACGACAAGAATCGTCAAGAATCGGTAGGCTGCATTTCAATTTTATACGCATTCATGTTATCATTGTTTTCTTACTTAAAACAAATTTACTCACTTTATGTTGGAACTTAACATCAAATGCTTCTTTATCGCCATCCTAATAGTCTACAAGTGCGCGAAGTAGATAAATTCGTGCAACGTCAACTTAAATAATATACGTTGTCATGAAAATATTCTATTAAATTCTTTCAAATCCCTAGATTTGATGAGCTAAGGTAAACATTATGTCAATAATATAGACCGAAGAAAGAGACAACCTATGATGGTCTCTTGAGTTGTGTTATCTTTAGTCCTAGCTACTAGGTAAGGCCTGGAAGACTTAGACATGTCGATCATCGAGAATAATCACCGCCTTGCATTTATGTACACTGCACAAATTGATCCCAGTCTCATAAAAACATTTTACACTTGTACATCTCATCAATACTGGAGGCCTAAAGTAATTTTATATGATCACTAGAACATTTCATGCATGGATGAGAAACAGTATCCAAAGCTTCTAGATAACCATTTTTTAGAAGAGGAAAAAGTGGAGGCCAAAGAAGGGATAATTGTCAAGGTTTTATAGATGTAGGTTACTGAATCATCATCTCTACACTGGTACTCAATCTGGCCTCCACTCCATATACATCTTCTCAGAATCTAAAAACTCTCCATCATTGATTCCCGTCATTTTTTTAGCATCTTCGTGGACTGAGACCTTAAATTATTGAGCTTCTCTTTGTTTCGAGAATAGTTAAACATTCTCTACTTAACAGGGCCAACCACATGAAGGTGGAAGCTCATCTGGCCCCTCCTAGGAGCCTCTTATGACCCTTTACAACATTTTAAGACCTCTAAGATGTATTCTTAGGGATCATAAACAGTCGTAAAGGGTCATAAGGGGTCCTAGGACACAACAGCTGAGAAACATAATTGTAGGCATTGTGGTCACAATTTTTTGGAGACAACGTAATTGAGTTGTATACCCAAAGATGGAGAGCAACTCTTGCACCTCCGATTCCAAGTTGACTACATCTGTTGCTCATGAATACAAGGTCCTCCAACAGATGTATTTAACTTGGAATCAGGGGTGCAGAAGTTTCTCTCCATCCCTTGGGTACACAACTCAGTTACGTTGTCTCCAAAAGATTGTGACTATGATGCCTACAATTATGTTTCTCAGCTATTGTGAAATCTACATTTATGTTTCTCAGTTGTTGTGTTTATGTGCATGTTTTTTATGTGTTTTGGATAGTAAGTCTAATTTAATTTGTCTGTGGACTAAGACCTTAAATCATGTAATGAGGATGCTTAGAACACTAGTATATGCAAATTTCATTATTTAATAATAAAAATCTATTAAAATGTTTATACCTTCTTCTCCCATTTGCTAGTGTAATTCCTCTTTGAGTATCCCCTTTCTCCTTTGCATCCAAAATGAACTCATTCCAATCCCTCACTGGAATAAATGGAGGACACTCAAACTTCAGCAAGACTTCATACTGTGTGTGAGTGATTTACACCTTCATGAAATAACAAGATTAACTAAGAACAACAAGAATTAGAGAAAAATAATCTAACAAATGCACAATTAATCTATCAACATCTCATGGATCTCTAAAATAAAGTGGTAAATGAGGCTCTCAGCTATGATCCTCACTAGTGACACTCTAAAGATGAGAATTAAGCTATATGATATGCAAATTTAGATCTATTCTATCAAATTCTAGCTCTATTTGATGAACAATCTACTATGATCAAAGCAATTTAAGCTAATTAGCAATGACAAATGATAAGTGAGTAATATGGATGCAAATTGACAGAGCTTTGCTGCAATTCAAAGATATGGAGTGGATGAATAATGCCTCAAAATGCCTTCTATTTATAAGATTTTCCCAAGGGTAGGGGGTAGAGTGAGATAACCATGGTTATGCTTGGGTAAAGTCAATTGGCTTTGCTTTGTCCATAAATTGGGGGACAAACATTTAAATGGTTTCAAAAGGCTGGACCATTTCAACAAAAGTGAGTGATTTGTGTCCATTTTGTCTCCTTTTTTGCTTTATTGAGGGAAATTATGATTTATTAATTAATTAAAGTAATTAAATTTAGCCATGAAGGATAAGAGGTTCATTTTGATTTTTCATTTCAACAACTATGTCATTAATTGAATTTAATCAATTTCTTAGTGTTTTTCCCCTTTTCAAGCTTTATTTAATCATTTAATCATTTAATTGAATTTTCCTTTGATTTGAATTGCCTTTGTTCCATTTATTGATTTTTCGTGCTATTTTGATGATTTGATGCACCTTTTTGATTGATTTAAGCCTTTGGCCAATTTTCCATATCTACAAATGCCCCTCTTTGAGTCGATGTGCAAAGAACACTGATTAAAAGATTCCCTTAGTATGATGATTTGATTCAGGTCCTGGTTCTGATATGCCTCTGATCGTTCTGATTGATGTACTTCCTGATGATGATGATGATGTGCCTCTGATGATGGTGCTGATATGATTCTGATGCCTCTGATATGATATGGGTCCTGATTTGATGATAGGTCCTGGGTTCACTGATAAAGGTCCTGGGTTAATTGATTGCTGATATGTTGATAGATTTGATATGATGACAGATTTGATATGAAACTGATATGCAATTGATTTGCCTCCTGATATGATACTTGATATGATATGATATGATACTGATATGATATGATATGCCCCACTGATAAATGTTTTTGATGTGATGCCCATTTGATACTCTGATGCCCCCTCAGAAATAAAACATATTGATTCCTTGATTTGAAAGATTTTTAAGTAGTTGGAATATGTTTTGATTTCTGATACCGTTTGAAAGAAATAATCAAGTTTGATTCATGCCCCGATTAATGAAAATGTCCTATAATAGGTTCAAAGTGCATTTTTAAGTGTTTATGAGGACCAATTTCACCTTAAATAGGGTAAAACCCCTCATTTTACTATTCATTTGCACCGTTCCTTCTTGAGATTTGAGCTCTGATTTTAGCCTTTTTGAGACGATGGTGGTCCCACATCGCGAGCATCGGTTTGAGAGAGCGCGCCGGTTCAGTCGGAGAGCGACCGATGGTCCTCCGGTATGTCATTCAAATTTTCCTCATGTCTTTAAAGTTGCATTTATGACCTTATTTAATGCTTTTAAAAATTCTAATTCTGCATTCGTGAAAAGAAATGTCGCCTCCGTGCATTTTAATATCGCCTGAAAATTTTAAATGTCGCCTTTAGTAAATTTAATGTCGCCTCCCTTAGGTATTCTCACGCATTTAGAAAATATTGTATCGCCTAAGGATAATTTAATGTCGCTTAGGGTTTAATCATTTTAATCAGGTGTCGAGTGATAATAAAATGTCACCTGTGGAAAATCTTATACCGCCTCCGTGAAATTAAGTCACGCGGATGAATAAAATCACGCGTATGAATAAAGAAATGTCGCCTCTGGTAAAAGAAATGACGCCAAAAAGAAAAGTCGCGTAAGTAAAAAAATTTGTTTATTTGAAACTTTTCTAGGACGTCTGATTGCTCGATTACGTCAACTTGATTGATATCGATCACGTCAATGAATTCAATCGAATGATTAGTTAGGGTATTCCCTTTGTTTGATTTCAACAACGAATTAGGACATAGGTAACTATAATATCGAAGAATAAGGTTAATCAATCTTCATCACGAATGATAGGTCATGGATCTAAACGTCCATTCATTTTATGCTCAAATGCTTAGAGACATAAAACTAGGATCGTCCTTCCTCAATGCTTAGAGTTAGGATTGGTAAGTCTGATAGGTATATTTAAATTGATGACTATGATTAATTGTTTGATTTTCTGATAGTAAGTTACTCATGTGATTCCCTTATTTTGATTAAACAGGAGGATGTCCCTGTGCTGTACCTTCAGACTGTACCACACTGGGTGATGGAGCTTAGGACACAGTTGACTGACGCCAAGAGGCGAGTGATTAGGCGCTGCGGTTTACTATGCGTACTAGAGCTTCCTCGGTTCCAGATGAACCGTGGTTTGATTACCGCTGTCGCAGAGCGTTGGCACTCTGAGACAAACACATTTTGGCTACCACAGGGCGAGATGACTATTACACCTGAGGATGTTTACAGATTGCTACGGATCCCGACTCATGGAGAGATAGTATATTATGATGCAGTCTATGACGGGACATATTGTCGACGAGTATTCGGAGATCCGTCTATTGGTGATGATTGTATCTTATGGCCTCAGTTTTCCTCATTTCCTGTTTTACCAGCATTATTAGGTGCTATCATTGGTGGTGTTTTATTACCTGATCGGCGAGGTCGCGAATTTTTAGTGGGATGGGGCAGGATTATCGAGGATTTGCTACATCATCCTCGACGCTTTGACTGGGGATCATGTGTGCTGGCACAGCTTTATCACGATCTTCATGAGGTGGTTTACAGGAGATCAGCCTCATTATCTGCTGGGATTCATATTTTACAGTTGTGGATATGGGAGCACTTACCAGTCAGTCGTCCTATATCAGATCGAGATCATCCTCCAGGATATCCTTTTGCATGGCAGTATACTGGTATGGTGACACAGCATCACTTGGGTCACTTGGAGTATTGGCGACGACAGATTGATGACATGGATGAGGTCTATTGGAGACCATATGTTGAGTTCGAGGATTGGAGAGAGGATAGCTTGGAGTTACCATATATGTTTGCTCCTCGATGGATGATCGGCAGGATCGACTCTGTTCTTGAGAGATTCTTGGCAGGGAGAGTACTACGACAGTTTGGGCGGATTCAGCCTATGCCTCAGGGATCTGCAGTAGATGCTCGTTCTAGTGCAGAGCGTGCTACTTGGGGTCACATGCCTTCATATGATGACGCTATAGAGCAGATATCATTACTAGGTTATATGGATTGGGACATGAGGTTACACATCAGAGATGCCGGAGTCACACAGGAGTATCTAGCTTGGTTGATGGAGCATCTGATGCCTCGATTTACAGACCCTGCAGAGCCAGTGCCTGGGCGAGATGATGATGGTGATGATGTTGGTAGTGGGAGGAGACGCAGAGGTAGACCCCGAGGTAGGGCAGTGATTAGGCTCAGAGGACGAGCGAGAGATGCACAGGTACAGGCACCACCTCCTCCTCGTCGTCCTGCAGTAGCACAGAGACAGAGGATAGATCGTCAAGATCATGTGAGGGCTGCTAGACAGGATCCAGGTACAGGACAGGATACGGGAGCAGGATTACAGCAGGCTACCGTGGATGGTCAGGATACAGGTGCACAGCAGATGCCAGCAGCTTTTTCCCGTGATCGGGGAAAAGCTCCTATAGATACAGGTGATCCTCAGAGTACCTATGAGGTTGGAGAGAGTTCTAGTACTACCCAGCTACGAGCAGATGTGGGAGCATTACGGACAGAGGTGTCACAGATGTCATCTATGATTCAGCAGTTGGTATCAGGTTTGGCTCCCTTGGTTCCTCTCCTTGTTGCTATGGTTGGTCAGACACCTCCTCAGCAGCCTCCATCATAGCCTCCTCCACAGCCTCCCCCAGGACCTCCTCCCAGTGGTGACGAGAGTTGAGCTATGAGTGCTCTTATTGATCATTTATGTACTGATGCTGAGATACTTGATATTGTACCATAGTCTTGTGACCTTGGTGTCACCTTTCCAGTTGTATTTTGACACTTATTTGACATTGATGCCCCTGTTGATGGGCGATTATAGAGTTAATTTTTATGACATCATTGTTATACTTGATATATTGAGTTATGAGTAGACGTGTGATATGAGGACATTTATGATCTTTCCTGCTTTTACTTGATGATATATGAGATTTCCTTTAGATGCTGCTATATGTGTTTATCTAATGCATTTGTTTTTGGATGGATATTGGCTATGGATGCAACGTATCTTATGTATGATATAGATAGATGAATGCATTTCTTCTTCATGTATGGATGCAGTTTTGATATGTTATTTTTCATGTATGCAATCTGTATGTATGCACATGTAAATGATTATTTCCTTCTTTTCTTTGATAATATCTATGTAATGATTAATGATATGGAATGAATGCAAAAAGTATAATCTCATATATTTTTTTATTTTTTTTTGTAGAAAAGATGATGTTGAAATGATGTTGTCCTTGTTGATTTAACCCTGTTAATGATGTCATGTACCCCCTTTTTGATGTGAAAATAAAACCCTTGGGAAAAATGCACATGCAATTAATCTAACATGAGAATGCATTTAACCTTTTTATGAATGCAGCTAAGTGTCACTAGCTTTTAGCAAATAAATGCCTTGAGGATATATTTTCATCATTGAGCACTTGGGACCGGAAAGTCGATACAATCACCACTGCCCATTGACATGATGATATGAATATCGCTTTTTATTTACTGCTCATATGGTAACCTCTGTTTTGCTTTCCCATCGGTCTCATCGATACGACTATCACTGATTTCAAAAAAATCATGAGAGTACGAATACCGATTTTGTCAGATTCTATGTTGCAAGTGGATTTTGTCATTTAGATATGAAGAATCTAAATATCCAAGGTATCTGGTTGCG
The DNA here is from genome assembly GCA_027943335.1 of Chamaecyparis obtusa. Taxonomy (NCBI): domain Eukaryota; kingdom Viridiplantae; phylum Streptophyta; class Pinopsida; order Cupressales; family Cupressaceae; genus Chamaecyparis; species Chamaecyparis obtusa. Next base: position 378,058 of record BSBK01002499.1, read on the forward strand.
TAAACAAACAAAGGTTAACTCATTGTTTTATAAGATAATCCTCGATGGTTCTTTGATGACCATGTCTTTAGATGAATTCTCATAAGGCAATGAATTTTCCTCCAAACAGTCACTTCATAGTCAAGAAAAATATCATGTCTCCATCATTGCCAATCTAGTCGAAACATCATTGATGAGCTAAAAAGACTTGATACAAATTGATTGCATGTAAGTAAACAGATTTTTAACCAACTTTTCAAAAGAATCTATCTAAGTGTTTTGCATTGTTTTCTGATCTTCAACAAAATATATTTCCAAGTGTTTGATCATGACATGATTTTTGATTTTTAATCCTGAATAATAAGTCAATTTAGGCTTCAAGGATTTTGTTGTGGTAGTCAACTTCTTCGTTATCAATCAAAGGTTTACAAAAATCTGATCTCTCTTCTGAAAATGTTAATCCCTTTCTGCTTGTGACTGAATGTTGTTCATATGAATCCTTTTTGAGGTACCCACTTTCCAATCCATTTATGCTACCCCCAAGTATTTGATGTATCAATTTTGACAACTTTAGGCAATGCAAAGGATGGTGCTACAAACTGTTATTATGACTATGTACAAATGACGGATGCAATGAAGGTTTAGACAAATGGGATGATGAGATGCATTATATACACATGTGGCTAGGAAGGAAATGACTTAAGGGAACCAAAAGTGCTTGTTACCAAGTTTTCACTTTTGGGTATTCTCTTTTTTTTGCTACCGAGGCGCCTATTTGCTAGGTTTTCACCAAGGCACTTTTTCTCTTTTTTTTTTTTTCTTTTTTTCTTTTTTTTTTTTTTGTATTTTTCATTATCACCTTGGCGCCTATTTGCTAGGTTTTCACCAAGAGATAGTTTTTCAAATGTTTTTGGTATTCTTCAGGCTCAATTTTCCACTGTTTTTGATCTTTCTACTTTTCCAATGTTTTTGAATTTTCCATTTTCAAATATTTTTGGTATTTTCAAGATCCCTTTTCAATTATGTACAATAATTATGATGCTCTCTCATCTGATACTCTTTATACTCTTTCATCTGTTTTAGGTGTAGAATCTCTTCAAATGAATGCTATTTATGGGTTCTTGTAATTCTTCACCATTACAATCTGATAACTTATATGTTCCAGCTCCAAAGGATGACACTATCACAAATGGGCCTATCCAATTAGCTTCCCACTTTCCTTTCTTTTCCCTTTCAACTTGATTTTTGGGATTTTCTCTTAGTACCAAGTCTCCTACTTGAAAAGTTCTTGGTTTGATGTGTTTGTTGTAATTGTGTGCAATCCTGTTTTGATAAACTTTTAAATGCTCATAAGCTTGAGTCTGATGTTCCTCTAACAATTCCAATTGTTGTAGTCTGGCAATCCTATAATCCTCATCAGTGATCAATCCTCTTAATGAAACCCGTAGAGATGGAATTTCAACTTCTAATGGTAGAACTGCTTCGGTTCCATAGACTAAAGAGAATGGGGTGGCTCCTGTAGGTGTTCTGATACTAGTTCTGTAAGCCCATAGTGCGGGATTTATTTGCACGTGCCAATCTCTTCCTGATTTGTTAACTGATCTTTTTAATATTTTGAGGATATTTTTGTTTGTTGCTTCAGCTTGTCCATTGCCTTGTGGATAATAGATGGATGATGAATGATGTGTAATGTGAAATGTCATGCAAAGTTCATCAATATCCTGATTTTTAAATTGTTTCCCATTATCCGTGATAATGGCATGTGGAATACCATAGCGGCAAATTATGTGGTTCAAAATGAACATTGAAATTTGTTTGCCGGTTGCTGTTGTTAATGGAACTGCTTCCACCCATTTGGTGAAGTATTCTGTTGCTGTGATGATATACTTGTGTCCGTTTGAAGATGGAGGATATATGATTCCAATCAAGTCAAAACCCCATTGATAAAAAGGCCATGGTGTAATGAATGGGTGTAATTCTTGAGCCGGTGCATGTATCATATTACCATGATATTGACATTTGCTACATGTCTTCACAAATTGACAAGCATCCTTTTCTAATGTTGTCCAAAAGTACCCTAGACGAAGGATTTTCTTAGCTAGATTAAAACCGCTTGAGTGTGACCCGCAAATGCCTTCGTGGACCTCGCGTAAAGCTAACTTAGACTCTTCATCCTCTAGACATCTAAGTAACGTCCCATCAAGACCCTTACGATACAATGTGTCTGAAAGGATTAGGTAACGGGCGGCTTGGCGTATGAAGTTACGTTTTTGGGCACGAGTTTGGTCTATGGGGAGTACTTGGTCTTTAAGGTAAGTATAGATGGGTCCATACCAAGGAGAGTCATGTCCATGTAAAAGAGCAACAATTTGGGTGTCAGGAAGGTTAAATGCCGGTTTTACCAACTCTTCCACCAAGAATTCATACTTCTCATTTTGATCTGGTTTTTGTAACAATGAAGCCAAGGTAGCCATGGCATCTGTTGCTCTATTATTTTCTCTTGGAATCTGTTCAAATGTGATCAAAGCAAAGTACTTCTTCCATCCATCAATCAAGGTTTTATATTTCATCAATGTTATGTCCTTGGTATTGTATTCATTATTAACCTGATTGATTATGAGTTGGGAATCTCCATACACTTGTAATTCTGCAATACTCCATTCTAAAGCCATTTTGATGCCAATGACTAATGCCTCATATTCCGCTATGTTATTGGTGCATGGAAATAAGAGTTTATAAGACTTTGGAATGGTGTATCCTTGAGGAGTAACCAATAATATACCTGCTCCAGAACCTCCTTGTGTGTAAGATCCATCAAAATATAACTTCCATGTCTTTGCTTCTATGTTGACAATTTCTGCATCTGGAAATTCAATTTGCATGGTTTGTGTAGACTCCATTGGGTTATCTGCTAAGTGATCTGCTATCACTTGTCCTTTAATTGCTCTTCTATCAACATATTCAATGTCAAATTCACTTAGGATCATGACCCATTTTGCTATTCTACCTGTTAAGGCAGTTTTACTTAGTAAGTATTTGAGAGGATCAATCTTGGCAATTAATTTGATCTTATGCATCAACATATAATGTCTTAGTTTTTGAGATGCAAAAACCACTGCTAGACATGCTCTTTCCATGAATGAATAATTAAGTTCATATTTTATTAAGGTTCTACTAAGATAGTAGATTGCCCTTTCTTTTCCTTGCTCATCTTCTTGTGCCAACAATATGCCTAGAGACCTTTCTGTGGCTGATATGTATAACAACAGTTCTTTACCTTTGATAGGTGACATAAGAATAGGTGGGTTTATCAAATAATTCTTCAAAGTAGCAAAGGCCTTATCACATTCTTCATCCCACATAAATGTAGTGTCCTTGTGTAACAATCTGGTGAAGGAGTGACACTTTTCTGCTAATTGAGAGATAAATCTCCTTATTGATTGAATCTTTCCTTGTAGTGACCTCATTTGGCTAATATTTCTTGGAATCTCCATTTCTAGAATTGCTTGCACTTTTTCAGGATCAACTTCAATGCCTTTTGCTGACACTATATAACCCAATAACTTGCCGGATTGGACACCAAAGGCACACTTCTTTGGGTTTAGTCTAACTTTGAATTGTTCTAACCGAATGAATATTTTTCTTAGGATTTGTAAATGCTCTTCTCTATTGTGGGATTTTGCTAGAATGTCATCCACATAATCTTCTAAAAAAGTATGCATCATGTCATGGAAAATAGTTGTCATGGCCCTTTGATATGTAGCTCCAGCATTTTTTAAACCGAAGGGCATGACATTCCAACAAAAAGTACCCCAAGGGCAAGTAAATGCTGTCTTTTCTTGGTCTTCGGGAGAAATCTTGATTTGGTTGTAGCCACTAAATCCATCCATTAATGAGTACATTGCGTGACCTGCTGTCAAATCCACTATGGTATCAATGCTTGGCAATGGGAAGTCATCTTTGGGACATGCAAGGTTTAAATCTCTGAAATCCGTACACACACGGATAGATTTATCATGCTTAGTGACTGGCACAATGTTAGAGATCCAATCAGCATATGCTATTGTTCTTATGAATCCCACCTTTAATAATTTTTCCAATTCTGCCTTGACTAGAAGAGCCACATGTGGGTGCATTTTCCTTAGTTTTTGCTTCACAGGTTTAACTCCGGGTCTAATATTCAGATGATGCATTATGAAATCAGGATCCAATCCAGGCATATCAGCATATGACCATGCAAAATTTACTTGTTGTTCTTGGAAGAATTTGATAAAGTCCTCTCTTTCAAGAGATGTAAGTGATGCAGCCAAGTGTACAACCTTTGGCTCTAGTTCCGTGCCAATGTTAACTTTTTTTGTTGGTTCTATAAGAATAGATGACCGTTCTTCTTCATGTTCAGGCAAAGTGTCCAATCTCTCTTCTAATGGTGCCACAGTTGGGTTTTCACCAAAAGAAATGTCTTTTATTTTCATTGTTTTTGGTTCTAATGGTGCCACAGTTGGGTTTTCACCAATAGAACTTTTCATTTTTTTATTTTTTTTTATTTTTTCTTTTTTTTGACTAAGAGATTGGACCCTTGCTGTTGTCATCATGTCCGTATTGAGTTCGTTGGTGAAAGAGGGTTCAACCGCATTGAGGTATTGGTTTGTTGCTTGGTCATTTGGGAAGTAAAGTAAGTCATGTGGTTCAGTTTGATCCCAATCAATGAGGTCTGGATGTATTAACATTAAGGAATTATTGGGTAAGGTATCATCAATAGGATTTATGGACATGACTTCGTTTGAGGGTTCATACATTGTATCGTTTAGATCTATGATGTGCGCTTCCTCAAGATGATCCATGGAAGCAGGGTCAAAGTCCCCTTCGCTTGAATCCTCGTCGACCTCTACGGGAAACAATGTGGGAAAAGCCACAAGCGGGTTAAAACTAACGTTTGAATTTCCCTCCTCTGAAGGTGTCCAAAATGTTTCTATCCATGCTCCACTACTAGATGCTTGTTCTATATTAGGCCTTTGAATAGAAGATTCTTCATTAATTGGAGCATCTTGTTTTGGGATTTTTGCATAAGTATGTATAGCAATGACTTCTTTATCTTGACATGACTCATCTGATAAAGTATCCCATTCATAATCCCTAGAGTCATCACTATCTCCTTCGGATTCTAATGCATTTATTTGAGGATGAAAATCATGCATTGGACTTGAACTTTCTCCCTTATATTGAAAACCTACTCCGGATTTTTCATGACTTGCCCTCCAAACAGGTTCAATAGGTTCTAATAATCCTCTATTTCTTTGGCCTAGGGGTCCTCTTCCTTTGTATCCCATCTTTTGCATAATATCAAATCCTTTCCCATATTGTTCTGTTTGTATATTGACATGCTGAATTCTTTCCATGGGAGTGTCTAGGGTACCATCCTCATCATGATAAAGCCATTGGAGGACATCATCCTCTTCCTTATCCCATGTTGCTTTGCTATCTTCTCTCACAAAATAAGAATTATACTTATGTGGAAGATGTTCTTTTGAGGGTTTTCCATGGGATTTAGGAGACATGGGCATGTCAAATAGAGAAACTGAATATTCTCCTACCCCTTTTGAACTAATCTTGCATTGTTTGTCAAATTTGTTCATCATCTCACTCATGTATTGGTAATGATCTGCTTTAGATTGTTCTTTTTCCTCTTTAGTAGGTTTGTAGATCACTGTTTCCAATTTAGGTGCCACATATGGACTTTCCATCACATTTGGACCCTCGTAACTCACTTTTTCCTTGCCCTTAGTTGATGTAGTTGAGCTAGCTTGAAGAGGATTTTGTACATCTTCATTGGTGATTCTTGGAACAACTCCTTCACGATTATGTGGAATGTATAATTCATGCAAGGGTTTGAGTGCATTACAATATTGAAATGGATTTGAGTCTCCTCCAATTGTGATTTCTTCACCCATGTATGGGAATTTGATGCATTGGTGGTATGTGGAGGGGACAGCTTGCATCTCATGAATCCAGGGTCTTCCCAATAAGATGTTATAGGTTAATTTCATGTCCAACACTTGACATTTGGTTTCCTTCTTAACTGGTCCCACTTGGATGGGCAACACAATCATGCCTTTAGAAGCTCTTTCAGCCTCATCATAAGCTTTTATGGTGATTTTCTTTGTAGGGTCAATGCAAGACTCGGATAGACCTAAGGATTTTACAAGACTCAATGTGCATATGTTAAGGCCAGCCCCTCCATCAATAAGGGCTCTTTTGACTCTATGCCTTTCGATCAAAACCTCTATATGTAATGGCAAATTTTGAGGATGAGTTATAGACATGTCATCTTGATCTGAAAATGAAAGACAATGAGGAGCCACAAGATGTCCTACCATATTTTGAAACTTTTCTTCCCCTAAGGTAGTAGAAACATGTGTCTCTTCCAAAGCTTTTTCCAAAATCTCTTTATGATTTGGTGACAACTTCAATAACTCTAAGATTGAGATTTGTGCTGGAGTACGTTGTAATTGGTCCACCAAACTATAAGGTCTTGCTGCTGTAGGAGATTGTTTGACCACAATGTTGGATGGTGGGATATTGGTGTTTTGAGGGACTATCCCTTGTAAAGTCATTCTAGAATTCTGCCCTCTTGTAATGACATTTGTTGCTTCCTTTTGAGGCTGTTCATTAATGATGATAGCATTAACAATATGATCATATGATGGCGCAAAGTTGAGATTATTGGCACTTTGTTTCTTGCCATTTGATGACTCACCTTTATCATGTTTGTAAAAAGGTTGTTTGAAGGCCGTATGATCTTCATTATTTTGGGGTCCATCAACAGTGATTATGTTATTATCTATCAAGTCTTGCACCACATTCTTTAATTGTAAACATTCATTTGTAGGGTGCCCCCGAATCCTATGATATTCACAATGATGCTTAGCATCCCACCAACCCGGCTTGTGGTCTGGTTCATAAGGTTTAATAGCGGGTAATGCAATAACATTGTTAGCTATGAGAGCCTTTAATGCAGTTTCAAGTGATTCTCCCAAGGGTGTAAAGTGTCTTGCAGGAGTGGGCTTCAAATACTTATCATACTTGCTGTTTTGATCCTTGTTTCCTTGATTATTCTTATTGGCATTGTTGTTGTTGTTGGAAGGTGCATTATATGCTTGATTAGCATTATTCACTTGATTTGGTGTCTTTGTAAGGGCAAATGGAATCACCTTCAAGTTGCTGGATTCCACTACACCATCATTAACAATACCTTTGTTGTTATTCTTTGCAGCATAACGGCTATTGTTGTTGTACCAACTTTTATTTGGATTGTTGTTATTGTTGGTATTGTTGTTGTTGGAGTTAGAGTTATTCTTATTTTCCTTGTCCAATTTCAACTCTCCACTCTTAATCAACACTTCTTCCGTTGTGATTCCGTTATCAATTAAATCTTGAAAGGTTTTGGGACATTGCATCCTTAGTCTATAATTCAGCTCGCTTCTTAAATTGTTAATAAAGATATCCATTTTTTCTTTCTCCGGTACACTTCTTGGATATCTAGCAAATGCAGTCCTCCATCTTTGCAAGAATGTGAGAAAGGCTTCTCCATCTTGTTGCTTCGTGTTACATAACGTTATCATGGTGACCTCATGTTTGATGTTATAAGAGTAATGAGTCACGAATTTAGATGCTAACTCTTCAAAGGATTTTATGCCGGATGGTAGTTTTGAAAACCAATCCATGGCTGTTCCTCCCAAGCTTCTTGGGAATAGTCTCATTAAATAGGTTGATTCATGCATGAATTCAAGACTCAATGCACAAAACCCCCGAAGATGATCATGTGGGTCAGATGTTCCTTCATACCTCTCATATTTAGGAAATGTTACATTAATGGGAAAAGGCACCATGACCAAACTCTTATCGAATGGAAAAGGACATAATGTTTCAATAGAAAAAGGCTTAGGAGCCCCATTTTGTTTCAAATTGTCAATTTCCATTTGTAATGCCTTGAATTGTTTCCTCATTGCTTCCATAGGGTCTTCTATTTCCTTGGGCTTTAATTGCTCTATGTCAAAATCTTTAGGTAGCTTTACCCCCGTTTGTATTAAGTCCATGAAGTGTTTTTCTTTATCCATAAGCATGGTCTTTTTCATTAGTTCTATGAAATAAGGACATTGTCTTGCCTCTAATGCTCTTTCAATCGTGGCTTCTTCTGCAGTTGGGGGTAAGTTTGTATTATGAGGAGGAAATAAGTTGTTGCCTTGTGAATTTGCCTCTTGAGAATTAGGATCTCTTCCTCCATTATTAGAATTTCCTTGATTGTTGTTAAGATCCATACCCCCATTCATGTTGTTCCCTTGGGTGTTATTAGGATCTATACCCCCATTCATGTTGTTCCCTTGGTTATTGGGGTCGATATTTCCTAGGGTACCACTAAACATCTTGTTAATGTCCTTTGCCTTAGTAGGTTTTTAGTCACTTGTGAAGTAATGAAAGTGTTCTTTGGAAATGGGAGCTCTTCTCCGTTGTAGGTCCCGTCTATTTGTAATGCTTTCCTTATAGAGAGTGACCTTGTAATAACAGGCATGAACAAACTTTAAGGGTATGTTGACTTTCTTCTCTTGATAAGCTATTTTTGGAATAAGGTAAAAGTTTTTGATCAATTTTAAATGGTTTAAAATTTTAATGGTGTTTTGATCAATAACTTTGGAATATCTTGTTTGAAAATAAAAACAATCTCAACACACACATCAATTGGGTTCCATATCCCTAGAATGCTCTAATGTGTATATTTTTGAACGTTTTCACAGGTTTAACACAAGAATAGCTTCCACACAATCTACCTAGCACATAATTGGTTCGTAAACATGGCTCTAATAGGTAGTTTTGCTATTTTACCGTTATGTAGTAAGTTTTCCGTTTAAAAGAAATCTTAGCTTTTCATCCCCCAACTATGTTAAGGGGCTTCCCACACGCACAAAAGCACGATTTTGCGCAATCCGTTAGGACTACTAGAGGAAGTTCGAAAGAACTAAAATCTTTTTGTCGTGTACCTCATTAAGGATACCCGCGTTTCATTTTATAGTGGGTCGGATTCTCGCGGTAAAAGCAAGTGTATCCCACTTTGGGTTGTCCCTCTCACCGGCCCTTCTAAGGCAATCTCGGGAGGCGAGCCCACTAAGTTTTAAACATATTCATTGAAAAGCATGAAAAGTGGATTTGGTAGAGCAAGTTTGGAAATTTGATTCACTCAAAGAGTGAAGAGCATATCCCTATTGCTTTTCCCTTATCCCAAACACTCACAATCAAATTTGGTTCTTTTTCAACCCCGTGACAAAGGGGTTCTTAGAATTGAAGTGTTTATTTTTTTCCTTTTATGATTAAACTATGTTTTGAACTTTGAAAATGCCACAATTTAAGGGAAGTGCAAGCTTGATGAGAAAAATACCTCAAACGATGCTAGCAAAGGCTAGGCGCATTTTTAAGTAGTAGATTTTTCATTTTCTCTCCAAATCCTCCTCTTACCTTGGCAAAACGTTCCCTCCACCAACAAGTTAGTCAGCACAATACAAACAAAGTGAGGGGAAATCAAAATCAAAGCTAAAAATGATATAATTGATTATGCTTTTGATTCTTTGTTTATCAAAATACTTGCAAAATTCTTACAAATTTAAGGACTAAATTCCCAATTCAATGAGACATATTTTCGTTTGTAAGCATCTACAACAACAATGTATTTAGCATGTAATTCTACTTCTTTCTCTAAATTATTGTTGAGAACAAAGGTAGAATGTACCCGGTTTTCTTTCCTTATCCTTTTAGAGATCAATTTCTCCTCTAAGTTGTGTCTTCTCTCTGGTTTTTGCACTTTCTTATGACAGACCATGCTTCTGAGACAAAAAAAATGACAGTGAAGTTAGCATACAGTCCTTATTTTGACAAAATAGTGAAAATACTGTCAGGCGACATTATCCAGACTACAGGCGAGATCAAATTTAATGAAGACGTGACTACTTTAACCGCGAGCGTCACCAAATGGGGCTCAAGCGAGATTAAAATAGTCAAGTGCGATATTAAATTTAGCAGACGCGTGAAATCTTTACTACAGGCGACAACAGTAATTACTCTGATACAATATAGATACTAGACCAGGCGACATTTCTTTTGCTGAAGGCGATATCTAATTTAACAAAGACGTAATTACTTTAACCGCGAGCGTCACCAAAAGGGGCTCAAGCGAGATTAAAATAATTATGTGCGATATCAAATTAAATGAAAGCGTGAATTCTTTATCTTAAGCGACAAATTAACTAGAGAAGCGACATTGAATTAACTAAAAATGACATTTAAAATATCAAAAGTGACAAATTAAAAGCGAAATGTAGGAAACTCCCTTTACACCAGGCGTAAACTCATTCCTCAGCCGTGGCTTTTAATTCTTTGTAGGCGACATCTAAATAGCCAAAGGTATCAGCTGCTTGTGCGTGAGGCGAGAATTTAATGTGCTCAGGCGTGATTTCTTTTTCCGGAAGCGTGATTCTGAAGACTGATAAGCGTGATCATTCAGACTCCACGCGACATTTAAATTTCCGTAAGCGACATCTCTTTGCTGTAGGCATGATTTATTTCCTGTAACCTGCAAACAGTGAGCAAAATCATGCAATTCTAGCCTAAATTTTGCAAATAACGTGGAAATTTTGATAAATTTGAGGCCTAGAGCCCCACGGTGGGCACCATTTGTGTGTGAGTGATTTACACCTTCATGAAATAACAAGATTAACTAAGAACAACAAGAATTAGAGCAAAATAATCTAACAAATGCACAATTAATCTATCAACATCTCATGGATCTCTAAAATAAAGTGGTAAATGAGGCTCTCAGCTATGATCCTCACTAGTGACACTCTAAAGATGAGAATTAAGCTATATGATATGCAAATTTAGATCTATTCTATCAAATTCTAGCTCTATTTGATGAACAATCTACTATGATCAAAGCAATTTAAGCTAATTAGCAATGACAAATGATAAGTGAGTAATATGGATGCAAATTGACAGAGCTTTGCTGCAATTCAAAGATATGGAGTGGATGAATAATGCCTCAAAATGCCTTCTATTTATAAGATTTTCCCAAGGGTAGGGGGTAGAGTGAGATAACCATGGTTATGCTTGGGTAAAGTCAATTGGCTTTGCTTTGTCCATAAATTGGGGGACAAACATTTAAATGGTTTCAAAAGGCTGGACCATTTCAACAAAAGTGAGTGATTTGTGTCCATTTTGTCTCCTTTTTTGCTTTATTGAGGGAAATTATGATTTATTAATTAATTAAAGTAATTAAATTTAGCCATGAAGGATAAGAGGTTCATTTTGATTTTTCATTTCAACAACTATGTCATTAATTGAATTTAATCAATTTCTTAGTGTTTTTCCCCTTTTCAAGCTTTATTTAATCATTTAATCATTTAATTGAATTTTCCTTTGATTTGAATTGCCTTTGTTCCATTTATTGATTTTTCGTGCTATTTTGATGATTTGATGCACCTTTTTGATTGATTTAAGCCTTTGGCCAATTTTCCATATCTACACATACCACGCAACATTCGTAGATTACGTTCAATGCGTTATTTACGTTCGTAAATCAACATTGCGTACAAATCTATGGATGGTGCATGGTATGAAGCCATGCTCAAGCTTGAAAATGATAGTCAATCCATAGTCAAGGTCAAGGAACAAATGGAATAACCAAGAACACACTATATGTTAAATCATGTGATTGATAGCAGATTGGGGCTCACCTAAGCCATAAACATGAAGAATTATTCTAAAAAAAGATGTAAACCATATATATGCGCACTTGAGGCAAAGAGAAGTTACGTCATATCCATATTAAAATATTAGTTACAATATGAAAATACTAAACTAACTAATTCCTGAGTTAATCTTTGCATATGGTTGCAACAAAGATATGTGATTACAATACAGAGAAGGCATCGTAAAAATATAATTTCAGAATTTTCCCTAGCCTGACACGTTTTGCACTCAAATCCTTCATCACAGATAAGTGGAGATGGGCATATAGATGCAGATGAGTTGTCATCGACCCAACTAAAGTATCCACAACCATTATTTCCCTGTGATGCCCAGTCTACATTAGTTCTTATATTATAATGAATAGTATTTACATTAGAAACATTAAATATATACACATTAGCAACCGTTTTTCTATTTGGGCAGCACCAAAATTGTCGTCTAGGGTTGTTCGGTGTCCGTGAAGTCTTCAACACACACTGCCCACCACCACATCGATAGTTTGGCACATTGACAAGAGTCATTGAGCCTATATATCAATAATGCACCGCACCATCGTTACTACATTTATTATTTTTATATGATTATTTTTATATTAAATACACCAAGGAGTACCATCAAAAATATTAACCATTTACAATAATGAAAAGTAAACCTAAATCAAATAGCTCATTTTTTTATCAGCATGTGTAGTCTCTGTGTATATGAAAAATGAAAGAAATATGAAGTTGAAATAAAATAGTGAACAAAATAGTATTCCACATAGGCTGAATGAAATATACCATCAAAAGAAGGTGACAAAATCCTGTCATGAAGCACAGACATAGGAAATCAAAAAGGTACAAAAGACAAGAAATAAGAAAAATCATTACGACTATAGAAAAATCATTTATACTATAATCAAAAAAAGAAACACTCTTTGTCAACAATTTTCAAAATCATTAGGACTATAGAAAAATAATTAAGACTATACAAAATCAAATTTTAGAAATGGATGGTTCTGATGCTTTGCCATTACAACAATTGAGCATTCATCATTTGGTATTGTGTATTCCATTTAAGTTCAAAATCATGTCACCAAGCACAGACAAGAAATAAGAAAAATCATTAGGACTATAGAAAAATCAAGTTCTAAATATGGACGGTTCTGATATTGCTTTGCCATTACAACAATTGAGCATTCATCATTTGGTACTGCTTGGTGTACTCCATTTAAGTTTTTTAGTTGTCGTATTTATGTGCATGTTCTTTATGTGTTTGGCTTCTCTCCCTCGCAAGGGATGCGTTGATAGGTAATTGATTTGAAAGCATAATTATTTGACAGCCTTTTTTTAGGATAGGCGTAATCATCCCTCCAACCTTAATTAGCAACATTTGTGATATATGTCAAGTACTTATAATCAGTATGCCCAAAAAATAGAGACTTAGTAGTAAAAGCATGTCCTTTGGTTTACTAGTTTACTTATAATCAGTATGTCCTTTGGTTTACTAGTTTAATCTGGTTTAAGAATGGTTTGTTTCATGTTTGAATGTACCATTGAATGAAGCTTGGCTATATTAAGTACAATCTTAAGACTCATGACTCTTCAAATTCTCTTGTTTCCTTCAAACCTCCAAACATGTGTACTTTGAGTAGCCCTCCAACAAATGGACTTGTGATGATTTTCACAATAGTACATGTGTAGGAGGACTACTCAAAGTACTACTTAGGTAAATCAGAATGTTCATCACCTGTGCATATAAGAGTTGATCATAGAAGGTATATGCTAGACCCAATAGAAAATAGATTTGTGGTGATTTTCACAATAGTACATGTGTTGCTGGGTAAGCTCCCAATAGCACTCAGGCAAATATGCATGTGCATCACCTGTGCATATGAAGTGGCTCTAATGGAAGGTACAATCACTAAATTCTACATACTCCTTATTTTGTTCTGTGTTGATATTGTCAGACATGGTCTTTCTTGAATGGAATGACTCGTTACTTGTACATTGACTAGAATGTTGGTGGAAGAAGGATGATTTGTTTGCAACCATTTTTTCAACTCTAATTTTCTCAACACAAAGGGACATTTATCATAGTCATAGAAACATGATTATTTTAAAATGAAATACACCAAGGAGTACCATCAGAAATATTGACTATTTACAATCATGAATAGTTAACCTTAATCAAATAGCTCATTTTTTTATCAGCACGTGTAGTCTCTGTGTATATGAAAAATGAATGAAATATCAAGCTGAAATAAAATAGTGAACAAAAATTCAAATTCAAGGCCTAATTTATCAAGAGCAACAAACATTAGGACTCTAGAAAAATCATTAAGACTAGAAAATCAAGTTCTAGAAAAATTATTAGGAGAACTATAGAAAAATCATTAAGACTACAAAATAAAGTTCTAGAAAAATCATTACGACTATAGAAAAATCATTACGACTATAAAATCAAGTTCTAGAAATGGACGGTTCTGATGCTTTGCCATTACAACAATTGAGCATTCATCATTTGATACTTCTTGGTGTATTCCATTTAAGTTTTTTAGTTGTCGTGTTTATGTGCATGTTCTTTATGTGTTTGGCTTCTCTCCCTCGCAAGGGATATGTCGATAGGTAATTGATTTGAAAGCATAATGATTTGACTGTTCCAAGTAATGTTTTTAATCCTTTGAAGTTTCTCATGATCCTGATGTAACTTGATTGGATTAAGCAATTTGGGGATCCAATAGGACTTTAGGGGAGTTCAATAAATGTTTTGGAAGACTTAGAGGAACTATTAGCATGACTGTTCCTTCATCTACAACAAGTTAGACTGAATTTGCTAAGTTTTTTCTTTGTTTTGAAGTGTATTTTGTAATCTATTTCCTTTCCATGGACCCAAAGACCTAGGACCCATGGAAAAAGGATACTAACAATGTATTATACAACTCTAATGTTCTTGACTTGTAGAGGTTTGAGAAAGTAAAGAGAACATTGGTTATGTTTAATGTTAATTGTTCCTGCACAATCCACTCATACAACAGTGAAATGCTATGTGATTGACAATTTCATACAACTGGTCCTTTGGCGTGTATTAAATAGAATAGAATTTTTAGCATATTATGATCATTCTATTTCTTTGTTGTAAACATGTCATTGGTTCAGTTTTAATCTACTGGTGTCCTGCCCTAGCCCATGCTTTATCTCCATTATTTGATGTTATTCACTGTTTTGAAATGTTGACTGTGGTTATCAAATGGAAAAAAATAGAAAAAAAAACTATACACGATTTTTTTTTTTCACGAAATGGATAGTACTATGTTTCAACTTTCAAGAAAAATTGTACACGAAAAAAAACTTTCAAGAAACATAGTACTATCCAAAATATGTCTTTAAAGTTTATTTCTAATGATTATGATGATGTTGATGTTGATGTCTACAATTTATTTCACTTACTGATGCTTGCCTAGATTGAATTTTGAATTACCAGGCTAGAGAATGCTTTCAAAGTTTAAGGTTTGTTCCACATGATACTCTTAGTTACAGCTCAAATGCAACTCAAAATATTTTTGATGCTAGGCAACCCACTGCAGAAACTCATCCGTAGGTGAAATTTAATGTTGTGAATCTTGGCATTGTTAATGTTATTACTTTTCCTCACATTTCATATTTGTGAAAATGTTTCTTGACACTATCTTCTTTTTCAATTCCTATATTTGCAGCTTTTTAGATCATTAACTTAAGCATTACATGTCTTTGTTCAAAGTTTATTCTAACACTATATTATATCTTATTCTTATTACAATGTTCTTTGTTGTGGGGCAGGAGGTCAATCTTCATTGTCTTCATTGTGGGGGATAATGAAGATTTCTCTAACAAATAGTAGGTCTTCTTTAGTATCTTATAATAACATGCTAAATTGATAAAGGTGTTATGGGAATTTAATCTGCAATTACTAATAGATTAAGCATATTATTACTATGCTTAATGTTCCATTTAAATGCATTTAACACAAAAAATAAATTTACAAAACTGAACCAATGGCATGTTTACAACAAAGATGTGTTGAGGAGTTTGCTCCTTGTTTAATGTTAATTGTTCCTGCATAATTCACTCATACAACAGTAAAATGCTATGTGGAAGGGATGGTTGATAGTGTCCCTTGAGGTAAGGGGGATTTTGAAAGACTTGTTATCATTGTATTGTGTATTTCCAATATGTTTGGATGTAGGGTAGACCAGGAGAATGAAAGATCACTCACTGATTGCATGATAACCTAGTTTTGAAGAGTCACTGGTTGAGGGGATAGTCAAGGTCTAGATGATTGGGCCATTGGAGGACCCTATTTCTTTGTATTAATTTCTATTCAAATTGGATGCATGGATTTCTTGTGAATTATCAACTGCTATGTATCCTGCAACTGCATCTGTAAATTTGCATATACTTCTCTAGGGTTGTAAGCCACTTAGAGATCAAAATAGAGAAACTAAATCAAAATCGTTCTTTGTCCTATTTCCTTTTAACAAAGTCTCAACTATCAATGATACAATACATTTGATGCCCTAAGATATCGATACAAATGACACCTAGCTAGAAGCTCACACACTGTCTATTTGATAACCACAGTCAACATTTCAAAAAAATGGATATCCTTGAGCACAAGCACCAATAACATCAAATAATAGAGTTAAAGCATGGGCTAGGGCATGACACTAATAGAATGTGGTCATTTCAGTGACAACAATATACAATGGCATCATTAAACGTGCTAGTAATATCAACAAATGTGAATCCAAACATTTGAAAACCAATGACATGTTTACAACAAAGGTCTAATAGAACTCCCAACAATTCTTAAACATACTTTATCTGATATGATGAATTCTTAAACAATTAAGGTTGGAGTAGACATAGTTATCACACTTTTTTTTTTTGTGCTACAAGGAAGATTTGGCTAGTTCAAATCTTCCTTCATGCTAGCAGTCTACAGAATTAGACCTTTATTAACAATTGATCATATCATATAACTAGTATGTTTAAGAATTGTTGGGACTAGTCCTTTGGCGTGTATTAAATAGAATATATAGAATTTTTAGCATATTATTATCATTCTATTTCTTTGTTGTAAACATGTCATTGGTTCAGTTTTGTAACTTCACTGTTGTATGAGTGGATTGTGCATGAACAGTTAACATTAAACAAGGAGAAAACTCCTCAACACATCTTGGAAATTCCATTCACTTCTACCAAGAATAAAACATTTAATCCATTCAACATTACATATAATCATTAGACAATTACATTTTCTGACTGTGTAGAGGAACAGTCATGACCAAAACGATCAAAACTACTTTCACCCTTGCACAAGCTATTCCAAACTTCAAGTAAAATGAGAAATATGCTATATCAAATCATTCATATTTATAGTAACATTCAAAGGATCATTTTGTCAATGAACCCTCTGACTGTACCCCTACGGCAGAGAAAGGAAACCTCAAAATAGAGAAAGGAAACTTAGTAAAACCAGTCTATGCCATTGTTTGTGAGGGTATAGTCATGATAAGTGCCTCTCAAACCTCTCCAAACATATAAGATTGTCTTTAAATACTTTATTGATCTTTTCTAAACATTAACCAAATCAAACCTACATTTGAATCCACACACAATAACCCCAAAATGAAGGGTTTTGTATCCTTTAATGAATCTCAGACACTGGTAATGCATGGATAGTCAAACCAGTAGTCTCCAAAGCTTTCAATAAGTGACTGGATTGTATTTAATACATGCCAAAGGACCAGTTGTATGAAATTGTCAATCACATAGCATTTCACTGTTGTACGAGTGGATTGTTGAGGAACAATTAACATTAAACAAAGAGAAAACTCCTCAACACATCTTGGAAACTATTGATTTCAACAATAAATGAAACCTAACACCAACACTATTCCTTCCATTCACTTCTACCAAGAATAAAGCATTTAATCCATTCAACATTACATATAATCATTAGACAGTTACATTTTTTGACCGTGTAGAGGAACATTCACGACCAAAATGATCAAAACTACTTTCACCCTTGCACAAGCTATTCTAAACTTCAAGTAAAATGAGCAATATGCTATATCAAATCATTCATATTCATAGTAACCATTCAAAGGATCATTTTGTCAATGAACCCTCTGACTGTACCCCTATGACAGAGAAAGGAAACCTCAAAATAGAGAAAGGAAACTTAGTAAAACTAGTCTATGCCGCTGTTTGTGAGGGTACAGTCATGATAAGTGCCTCTTAAACCTCTCCAAACATGTAAGAATTTATTTAAATACTTTATTGATCTCTTCTAAACATTAACGCATGGACAATCAAACCAATAGCCTCCAAAGCATTCAATAAGTGAATATGAATGTTTGAAAACTTTCCTCTCAACTTCCCCAACCACTCCTAATCGGTTAGAGGGATTAGCTGAGTGTTTAGACACTAAAAATTCTTAAACATACTTTATCTGATATGATGAATTGTAATATCAACAAACATGAATCCAAACATTTGAAAACAATGAATCAATATCGTTGAGCACAAGCACCAATAACATCAAATAATGAAGATAAAGCACGGGCTAGGGCATGGCACTAGTAGAATGTCATCATTTCAGTGAGCATTCATGATCAAATATAAAATGCAATGCATTTGAAATTTGCATTCGAATATGATGCCAGAGGCTCGAAAGATGTTTCCCATCAAAGATGCCAATCAAAGATGAAGAAATCACATACCTTCTCTCATGCTCAGCTTGCACGAAGGAAGATTTGATAGCCAAATCTTCCTTGTACCACACGAAGAACATGCCATTGGTTCAGTTTAGCATGTTATTATCATATAAGATAAAGTATTTTTAAGAATTGTTGGTAAGGATAGGAATAGTGAAGATTCTAGAAATATCCCTCTAACCGATTAGGAGTGGTTGGGGAAGTTGAGAGGAAAGTTTTCAAACATTCATATTCACTTATTGAATTCTTTGGAGACTATTGGTTTGACTGTCCATGTGTTACCAGTGACTGAGATTCATTAAAGGATACAAAACCCTTCATTTTGGGTTATTGTGTGTGGATTCATGCGCTTTAGCTAGGAAAATCAAGAAGATGGGGCGGGAGGACATTGTGGTAGAAGAAGTATTTAAAGAAGCAACAAGAAGCAATAGAAAAGTTTTCAGGAGTTTGGAACAACATTTTAGAATCCATGAATGGTATGGGTAAGGTGACCTTCATTCTTGGTTGTGACTTCAATGAAACATTGGATATGGTTGATAAGAAGAAGGGTCACTTGTTGATAGTGTTCCTTGAGGGAAGGGGGATTGTGAAAGACTTGTTATCATTGTATTATATATTTCCAATATGTTTGGATGTAGGGTAGACCAGGAGAATGAAGGATCACTCACTAATTGCATGATAACCTAGTTTTGAAGGGTCACTGGTTGAGGGGATAGTCAAGGTCCTGATGTTGATAGTAATTCGTTGAGGGAAGGGGGATTGCAAAAGACTTGTTATCATTGTATTGTGTATTTCCAATATGTTTGGATGCAGGGAAGACCAGGAGAATGAAAGATCACTCATTGATTGCATGATAACCTAGTTTTGAAGGGTCACTAGTTGAGGGGACAGTCAAGGTCTGGATGTTGATAGTGTTCCTTGAGGGAAGGGGGATTGTGAAAGGTTTGTTATCATTGTATTGTGTATTTCCAATATGTTTGGATGTAGGACAGACCAGGAGAATGAAGGATCACTCACTGATTGCATGATAACCCAGTTTTGAAGGGTCACTGGAAGAGGGGAGAATGAAGGATCATTCACTGATTGCATGATAACCCCACCAAGAATTCTTTCCTTTAAGTTTCCACAATATCTCAAAATATGATCATTATTCTTTACTTTCTTCTATATGCTATTCTTTCTATGGATTTGTTATCTCAGAAATATATCAAAAATATTGCAAATGTGCATATAAAAGTAAAATATTGTCCTTCAATTGTTCCACATTGAAGCATTTCCTCTTGGGAGTATTCTCTTCATTTGTACAATATCTGTAAAAAATGGTTCCCATATTTCTTCAAGATCTATTTTATTCTTTATATTGCAATTTTGATTAGATTTGACCAATAGTTGATTTCATTGGTATTTTATAGCATATACTCCTAATGTGAAATGTGGAGAGAAAGAAAGAGACACACGAGGTATGAATTACATGATATACCCATCATCACTTAGCACTTAAATAATAAATTATGGACAGGGAACAACCCCCTAACTTCTGGATGTTTGTTTCATGTTGGCCTCTTATTATATGCAAAGGTAGGTCTATCTTAGGCTAACAACCATAGTGTAGGGGCCATAAATTATGGATCCCAAATAGTGCACACTTGTATTAAATTAGGTTCACTATACTACAAGGGAATGGAAACCATGCAATAGTGCCTCATGGGGATGGAAGCAACCCTTCACTAAGAAGATGATTGTGTTTGCAATATTTACTAGAAGCAAAAACATAATTTGGTTCCAACAATTACTCCTAGAAGATAATGGCATCCACAAAACACTTGGAAAAGATAGCACTCACTATATATTTTATCACTTTTTTAAAGCTGGGACAATAAATCTCAAAGATTGATCAACAAATTTTTGAACACAAAGAACCATTGACAGTTATGATTCATGTGTACAATAGCCAACAACCAGTTGTTCCAATCATGGTGTCCAATAATTATGTTAGAAAAAACATCTACAAATCCCTTACACAACCATAATAGATTCAAACCATGAACAATAAGAACCTAACAATGGGACTAACAAAGATACAACCTAAACAAATCCTGATCATATTCCACCCTATTGTAAGGCCCAAGAAGTAACTCTATCTTAAAGCTACACATTCCTCTAGATGAAGCTCAAAGGTCAAGTAGCTAAAGCATAGCAATACTTGAATGAATATAGGAATAATTTGATGTACAATCATTTGCTAGCTTGGTTTGTGGGTTTTCACATAATATTTTCCCTTTAACCACATTTATAGTTTGAGAAAATCAGAAAAAATTGTTTCAGATTTATATTATCCTTTTGAACTAGCACACTGCCATCAAAATGCATAATCATTGGTCATATCAAGAAAATTCCTATTGATTAGTATGATACCTTATAAAAATTTGATGCATGGATTTCTTGTGAATTATCGACTGCTATGTATCCTGCAACTATGAAAGGAATAGTGTTGGTGTTAGGTTTCATTTATTATTGAATTCAATGGTTTCCAAGATGTGTTGAGGAGTTTGCTCCTTGTTTAATGTTAATTGTTCTTGCACAATCCACTCATAAAATAGTGAAATGCTATGTGGAAGGGATGGTTGATAGTGTTCCTTGGGGGAAGGGGGATTGTGAAAGACTTGTTATCATTGTATTGTGTATTTCCAATATGTTTGGATGCAGGGCAGACCAGGAGAATGAAGGATCACTCTCACTGATTGCATGATAACCCAATTTTGAAGGGTCACTGGTTGAGGGGACAGTCAAGGTCCAGATGATTGGGCCATTAGAGGACCCTAGTTCTTTGTATTAATTGCTATTCAAATTGGATGCATGGATTTCTTGTGAATTATCAGTTGCTATGTATCATGCAACTAGATCTGTAAATATGCATATACTTCTCTAGGGTTGTAAGCCACTTAGGGATCAAAATAGAGAAACTAAATAAAAATCATTCTTTGTCCTATTTCCCTTTAACAAAGTCTCAACTATCAATAATACAATACATTTGATGCCCTAAGCTATCAATACAAATGGCACCTAGCTAGAAGCTCATGGGCTGTCCATTTGATAACCATAGTCAACATTTCAAAAAAATGGACATCCTTGAGCACAAGAACCAATAACATCAAATAATAGAGTTAAAGCATGGGATAGGGCACGACACCAATAGAATGTGGTCATTTTAGTGACAACAATATACAATGGCATCATTAAACATATATGCCAGTAATATCAATAAATGTGAATCCAAACATTTGAATACAGTGAATCGATATCCTTGAGCACAAGCACCAATAACATCAAATAATAGAGATAAAGCACCAGCTAGGGCATGACACCAGTAGAATGCGGTCATTTCAGAGAGCATTCATGATAAAATAAAATGAAATGCATTCGAATATGATGCCAGAGGCTCGAAAGATGAAGAAATCACATACCTTCTCCCGTGCTCAGCTTTCGCTCCTTTTCTCCCGCTCCTTCTCTATCCAATCGAAATAAAAATGATGAGGTTGTTTCACTTTTTTTTTATGTATACCCCGAATCTGTCAGAATGCCAATGGTCAATTAAACACCCATCGGAATACCGACATCATCAGGGCCTATTACAAAAAAAAAAATACCAAATTCGTAATAAAAAGTTACCCGTCGGAAACTTCTGTCAAAATTTGGCCCCAAATGTAGTAGTGATAAAAGAAATATTGCATGTGTCAAAACTCTGTGTAAAGGCATCAATCTTTATTGTATACACACTATTTCACTATGTAAAGGCATTAAAATTTTCTTCATAAGCGCTACTTCTTCTATCAAATGCGCTACTGTACCTGCAAATTTAAAATCTGCAACACAATTTTACCAAAAATCTATACAAATCATCAAAGCAGGTTAAAATGAGGCAAATGCCCCATGGTGGGTGCCATTTTATGTATAAGTGATGAAGGAACTCCTCTAATACCACAAACACATAACAGAAATAGAGAAACAACAACAATAATATGCAAGAACAAAAAATTGGCTTCTTATTATCTCCACAAATGTGGAATTACAAACTTTCAGAATTACAATATGCAAAGCCACATGGGCATTCCCTTACAATATTCTGTAGGACAAAGCCTCGAATCAATACCCAGATCTACTACCCAGAACTGCCCTAGACAACACTACGGGCCTTCTTTATATAGGTAATTTCCACCGCCCGAGAAGGTTCCAGAAATTTAGCCCTAAGGGCCGACCAAACTTAGAATTATTTTATTTTTCAATTTATTACATCAAAGTCGGCTCAAAATAACTTTTGAAACCCAAATAGAAATTTTGAAGGAAAATTATTTTCTGCCATTTCAGGTGACCCAACTTCCGAAGACCATAAGTCATTGCCCGTTGACCTGATTGGCTATTATAACCCCATTCTGGAAACGCCACGAAGCGCTCTATAGGCTTAACCTAAACAAAGTGCCTATCACCCAAATTTTCAACCTCATATGGGGCCTCTAAAGCCTTCAAAACTGAGTTCGAAGTTTCTGTACCCTGCTGCCAATACCAAAAATCTTCAATATTTTCAAAACTAGACCTGATCTAGCCATGAAACTTTGCTGGCAGGCTGATATGACTGAGATGAACCTCCACATGTAAAATTAGAACATTTCAAGATCGTAAGACCAACTTACTAAAAATAACAAGTTTCCATAAATAGTAGCTCTGCACAAGATAGCCCTTATTGAATACAAAAATAGAAATATTTTTGGGTGATGCAAGATTGCTCTTACACCCAGGATGCTCCTGCATCAGACACCTGGGGTAATTTGAGAAGTGACCCTGTCACAACTCAGGTGTGCAGAGAAAACCAAGACGGTTAACCTCCTCCTTTGTTAGCCATGATAAATCTTCAACATGTCATCCTTTCCATTTGACCAAATACTCTTCATATGTCTTGTTCCTTGTGCTTCTACCAACACGACTGTCCAGTATGTCTTCAATCTCCTTGTTATCTGAACTGGTTGCTGGAATACTCCACTGTGCTGTTGCAACCTCATCTTCAACACCTACTTCATGATACTCTATCAAATCTGAAATGTTAAACACTGGTGAAATATTCAGCTCAATAGGCAATTCTACCTCATATGCATTTCCTGAATCATGTTTCTTCAATATCTTACATGGCCCAAACTTCTTCATTTTCAACTTGTTATATGTACCAACTGGAAATTGCTCCTTCCGCAAATGAACCATGACTTTATCTCCAACCTAAAATTCCTTATGCCTCCTTTTCTCATCTGCCTTAGCCTTATACTGCGCATTCATCTTGGTAATATGCTTCCTCACCTCCTCATGGATGTTCTTCAAGTGTTCTGCAAAATCCTTAGCTTCAGCACTACTTATTTCTCCTTTATCTATCTTTCTCAATTCAGATGCATTTCTTGGACTACTTCCATATACAATCTGGAATGGTGATTTACCAGTGCTCCTGTTGACAGAATTATTGTATGCAAATTCTGCCTGCGGTAAAATCAAATCCCATCTTGTTGGCTTATCTCCGACCAAACATCTCAGCAAATTTCCCAAACTTCTATTCACCACCTCTGTCTGTCCATCAGTCTATGGATGATGTGATGAACTAAATTTCAAATATGTCTTCAACTTCTTCCACAATGTACGCCAGAAATATCCTACAAACTTAGTGTCTTTATTTGAAACTATGGTCTTTGGCAAACCATGTAGTCTCACCACTTCTCTGAAAAATAATTCTACTACATTAACAACATCATTAGTCTTCTTGCAGCGAATGAAATGTGCCATCTTCAAAAATCTGTCAACCACCACAAAAATTGAATCATGTCCCTATTGAGTCATTGGTAAACCAAGAACAAAGTCCATACTGATATCCTCCTAAGGCTTCTCTGGTATAGGTAGCGGCTGATACAACCCTGTATTATGCTTCACTCCTTTCGCCATCTGACATACTCTGCAACTCTATACAAACTTCTTCACATCCTGCTGCAATTGTGGCCAATAATAATTCTCACCAACCAAAGCAAGGGTTTTATCACGACCAAAATATCCAGCCAATCCTCCACTATGCTTCTCCTTGATGAGATTCTCTCTCATAGAACTTCGTGGAATGCACAACTGACTCCCTCTGAATAGCATATCATTCTGGATGATGAAATCCAGCCATTTCGTCCTGTCTAGAGTAACAGGTTCTGTACAAGCTTTCCAAGCTTCACCAAAATTAGGATCCTCTGGATACAAATTCTTGAGTTCCTTGAACCCAACCACTTCAATAGACATCTCTATCAGCAATAGTTGCCTTCTGCTAAGAGCATCCGCAACCCTATTAGACTTTCCACTCCTGTGTTTCAAAACAAATGTATAACTCTACAAAAACTCAACCCATTTCAAATGTCTCTGATTCAACTTTCCTTGACTATTCAAATATTGCAAAGCTTGATGATCAGTATACAAAACAAACTCTTTAGGAAGTAGATAATGTCTCCACTTCTTTAATGCTTGAACTATAGCATAAAATTCCTGATCATAAACATAATACTTCCTCTTGGCATCATTTAACTTCTCACTAAAATACGCAACAAGTTTACCTTCTTGGCTCATAATAGCTCCTATTGCAGTACCACTAGCATCACAATCTACTTGAAACACCTTATTAAAATATGGAAGTGCTAAAACAGGTTGTTCTGTAACTTTTTGTTTCAACAATTGAAAACTCTTTTCTGCCCCATTAGTCCACTTAAACTCTTTTCTATCCCCTCTCATTGTCTTAGTCAAGGGACCACAAATACTGCTAAATTTTTTGATAAACTTTCTGTAAAAACTAGCTAGACCATGAAAAGATCTTACCTCAGTAGCACTCCTTGAAGTAGGCCATTCAAGGATAACCTGTACCTTCTCTAGGTCCATTTTTAGACCTTCTGCTGAAACTACAAATCCCAAATACACTAACTCTTTCTTCACAAAAATGCACTTCTTCAAATTAATCAACAATTTCTTATCTCTCAACTTCTCAAACACCATACGAATATGCATCATATGTTCCTTCAATGTCTTGCTAAAAATCAAAATATCATTTAAGTAAACAATGACAAACTTACCTAGAAATTCTTTCAGAACCTCGTTCATGAGCCGCATGAAAGTGCTCAGTGCATTGGTTAGCCCAAAAGGCGTGACTAACCACTCATACAGTTTTTCCTCTGTCTTGAAGGCAGTCTTCCATTCATCTCCTTCTCTGATCCGAATCTGGTGATATCCACTCTTCAAATCTATCTTTGAGAAATACACAACTCCACTAAAACAGTCCATAATATCATCCATTCGTGGCAATGGAAACTTATACTTGATTGTGATCTTGTTTATTGCTCTGGAATCTGTACACATCCTCCATTCTCCATTCTTCTTTGGTGCTAATACTACTGGTACAGCACATGGACTCAGGCTCTCTTGAATCAATCCCTTCTGTAACAACTCATGTACTTGTCTATTCAACTCTTCACTTTCTGCTGGTGTCATTCTGTGTGCTGCCTTATTTGGAAAATTGGCTCCTGGAATCAAATCCATCTAATGACTGATCTTCCTTCCGGGTGGTAATCCATCAGGTACATTATCAGATACAATATCCTGAAACTCGTTCAACAAATTTGCAACCTCTACAGGTACATCCTCTACTTCTTCTTTACTAGCTTTTGGAATTAAAGCAAAACACACATGCTCATGCCTCATACCATCTAGGAATTTTCTTCCATCAACAAATGTTATTCTTGCATTACCACATACCTTTTCTTCGGTCTCCTTCAATGGCTTTAGCTTATGTCGCACTCCATCCTTTGTCAGGGAATAGGTATTCGCACGCCCATCGTGTACAACACATCTGTCAAACTGCCACGGTCTACCCAACAACATATGACATTCATCCATATGGATGATATCACATAGTACCTCATCTTGGTACCCGCCGATCTTGAACTTTACGAGGTACTGTTCACTGACCATGGCCTTGTGGTCATCCTGCACCTAGGCAATCCGATATGGATGTGGGTGTTTCTATCTCTTGAGCTTCAGCTTTGTCACCATCTCTTCTGACACCAAATTTTCAGTGCTTCCACTATTGATAATCACATCACAACATTTACCCTCACACTTGCATCTAGTGTGAAACAGGCTCCTCCTTTGTTCAGGTTCATTCTCACCACTCAGCAAGACTCTTCTATTAATTAGCGTTTCTCCTCTTTCAGCATCTTCAGAATTTGATGATCTAACATCTTCATCTACATGTGCAACTCTAGCCTGGCCTTCATTTCTCCTGTCTGTTCTGCCTTGGCACTGAGGACATTCAAATGCCCTATGACCTTCTTCTCCACAGTGAAAACATGTTCCATGGAAGCCTCCTCTTCCAGATTCTTGTCCTCTTCCTCTCTGATCTCTATTATTCTGATCTTGGAAATGATTGAAATTATTTCCTCTTTGATTCTGGCTGCTACTGGCCTCATCCTTCTTTTTCGGATCTTCATTTTGGCCACCATATGACCATCCACCAGATCTTCCACCACAACCTCTTCCATTTTGTCTGCTCTCAAACTTCTTGTTCAGCTTTTCCTCTACTTTTAGGGCAAACTGGTATGCCTCCTCAATACTGTTCATTCGAACCAGATTCAACTCCTCCTGAATGCTTGGCCTTTACCCATTAAGGTATAGGGCAACTTTCTCCTTATCAGCTTCTGCATGGCCTGTTCTGATGAGGAGTCGATAGAACTCCTCTGTATACTCCTAAACAAATCTTCCTGCTTGCTTCAAACTTTGCATTTTCTTTAGTAGGTCAAGCTCATAATCAACATGAATTAATTGTTGCTTCAATTTATCCACCATCCGATCCCATCTTGTGATTTTATCTTTCCCTCTTCTATTTCGCTCCAATTGAATTTCTTGCCACCAGATCTTCGCATGACCTTTCAGTTTGGCTTTCGCAAATTTGACCCTATCAGGATCCTCAACATCTTCATACTCAAAATATTCCTCACATTCATTGATCCAGTCGATCAATTCCTCTGGGTTAAGATTTCCAGAAAATGTAAGAACCTTAATCTTAGGTCTTTTCCCAATCTTGGAAATCACCCGAAAAAGTCTTTCTTCCTCCTAGTTCACAATTTCAGCTTCTCCTTCTTGATATTCTTCTTCGGCTCCATCCTCGCTTTCATCTCTGACATTAAGATTCATTCCTCTGCGAATCTCTTCTTGCAATGCTCGCACTTGTCTCTACAACTCTCTAACCTCAGGTGTCACAACACCAGCTCTTCCGCCACGTTCTCTTCGTGGAGGCATTTTCACGATGCACGCTGAAACCCTAACCACGGTCCTGGTGCAAACTGCCTCACAGTCGGCCATCTGTTTACACACTCAAGAACTCCTGCTCTGATACCACTTGATGAAGGAACTCTTCTAATACCACAAACACATAACAAAAATAGAGAAACAACAACAATAATATGCAAGAACAAAAAATTGGCTTCTTATTATGTCCACAAATGTGGAATTACAAACTTTCAGAATTACAATATGCAAAGCCACATGGGCATTCCCTTACAATATTTTATAGGACAAAGCTTCGAATCAATACCCAGATCTACTACCCAGAACTGCCCTAGACAACACTACGGGCCTTCTTTATATAGGCAATTTCCATCGCCCGAGAAGGTTCCAGAAATTTAGCCCTAAGGGTCGACCAAACTTAGAATTATTTTATTTTTCAATTTATTACATCAAAGTCGGCTCAAAATAACTTTTGAAACCCAAACAGAAATTTTGAAGAAAAATTATTTTCTGCCATTTCAGGTGACCCAACTTCCGAAGACCACAAGTCATCGTCCGTTGACCCGATTAGCTATTATAACCCCATTTTGGAAACGCCATGAAGCGCTCTATAGGTTTGACCCACGCAAAACACATGTCACCCAAATTTTCAACCTCATATGGGGCCTCTAAAGCCTTCAAAACTGAGTTTGAAGTTTCTGTACCCTGCTGCCAATACCAAAAATCTTCAATATCTTCAAAACTAGACCTGATCTAGCCATGAAACTTTGCTGGCAGGCTGATATGACTGAGATGAACCTCCACATGTAAAATTAGAACATTTCGAGATCGTAAGACCAACTTACTAAAAATAGCAAGTTTTCATAAATAGTAGCTCTGCATAAGATAGCCCTTATTGAATACAAAAATAAAAATATTTTTGGGTGATGCAAGATTGCTCTGACACCCAGGATGCTCCTGCATCAATAAGAAATACAATCATGAAACATTACAATGATAAATCTGCTTGAATTATGTAAAATAAAGCTAAATGATCAACCAATTCAAGAAAATCCTCTCAAAATCATCTCATCTCTCTCTATTTAAAGAAGCTAATGAGTAGCTCTCTGCTTAAGCACCATTAGCGACAACTATAGAATGAGAAATAATCTATGCTAAATGCAATTTAACCAATCTAAGTCAATTATGTTCAAATATGCTCAATTATGCTAAGAATTTGAATTTAAATTCCTATAGTATGGATGTAATATGAAAATGGATTCTAGATCAAATGCCTAAAATATGGATGCAATTAACAAAGATGAATCTAGATGATTTGATCTTAGAAATTCTCACTATATATAGATTTCCCCAAGGCTAGGGGGTAGAGTGAAGTTAACCATGATCAAAGTTGAGTCAAGTTAATGGTTTCAAATGTTGGGACAAAGTAAATATTTTGTTCTCAAAGGTTGGAGCAAAAAGACAAAATGAACGGTCAAGATGTGTCTCCAAGATGAGTGGTGTAGAATTGATTTGGATTTGATCCATGTGAGTTCATTCCCTTCATTCTCATTGGTTGATTTTGATTTTGTCCCCATGTGGTTGGTGAGAACAATAGGATTTATTAATTGATTCATCTTAGCTATGTGTACCCTTGAATGGGTTGGATTGAATTTGATTTAACTATGCAATTAATTGGTTAAAATCAATTGCATAATTATTTGGTCCTTTTGATTTAATTAATCCAATAGCTTTGATTTCAATTAATTCATGATTTTGTCCTTGATTGCTCACTTCGATTCTACTTGACCATTTTTAGGTGTATATCCCCTTTTCTTGGTATATATTGATAAGATTGATGTTGTTGAGGTACTTTTGGAACCTATATTTTCAAAATAATGATATCATTTTCTAGCCTTTGTATCATGGGATTAGAAGATGTAGAAGTTTGTGTTTTACCTATTTGCAATTCCTTCTTCTACTCACTAGCTATTACAAGATCATCCTCTAACTCTATAGTCATAGCTTGTGTAACAACTAGATCAACAACCCTTTTGTTCCCCTTAAGTGAAAACTAATATTAGGTGGCTGGGGTATTGATGTAGAAATATTTTTTTGTTCTCTATAGTGTTCCTTCTTACAACAACAATCTTACTATTTGTTGAAATTTAGAACAAATTTTCTCATGGACTTATGAGTTTCTTTGTTTAGTTAACTATTTGTGTAAGATATGTTCATCTCTACACTTTTGAGGCAATCTTCAATGAAAGATAATATGGCACTTAAAAGAAAAATAGCACTATGATAGGATACATATGCATTTTTAACACATTTGCAACTTCCTTTTGTTATTTTAGGACATGATTTGATTGGAGCTCTACTACATGAAGGCTTTTTCTATAAAGCAATGGTGCATTGAACACATTATTTTCATAAGTATAAAGAATTTTTTTTTAAATCTTATCCATTTTGGTGTTCAATCCCTCTCATTGTACATGCAAATGATGTTTGCTAGTTTTGAATGCTTGTAATTGTATGTTCCTTTGAAGACAATACCAAATCTTGCTTCATTTGTGCAACTATATATTAGAAAGTAGCTTGGTTAATTGATATTTTATTCATCCTAAAGAATGGCTCATTCTTCAAACCTCAAGCTCCACCTCTTCAACCCTAATTTTTTGTATTTGGTTTTAGAATTACAATCTAGTTTAATTTAATAACGTTAGTTTATGTATACGCCCATTGTTTTGGTTAGTTAGGATTACATTTGATTAGTGATTTTCTCTTGTTTTATGAATAGACAACACCTCTTCAAACTAAGCTTAACTTGACATATACATAGAATTAAAAATATTCTTATTAGGTCCCTTTTTAAATAACATTTAATCCCCTCCAAGTCTTCTTAAAAAGTCAAGAACTACTAATATATAGACCTTAGGGACATCACTAATATATTTTTAAGAGAGCAATTAGTCCTCTAATTCTCAATTTTTCATTGTATGCCATTTTCCAACCCAACACAATCCATATGAAAAATTGTTTTTCACATATCTTGAAATAACTATGATCTACACACCTCAAATTAGTTTAGATTCACTAACATTTGAATATATATGTGTGTGTGTGTGTGTGTGTGTGTAGATGTACATATCTACACACACAAACACATACACACAGAGAGAGAGAGAGAGAGAGAGAGAGAGAGAGAGAGAGAGAGAGAGAGAGAGAGAGAGAGAGAGAGAGAGTTGATCTTGGTCTTAGGCAAAAGAAAACAAAACCTATATAATTAAATCTTTTTTTTTTTTTTTGTCTAAATCATTATGGACCATAAAAAAATCACGAGTTTGATTGACACCCTTCATGGGAGGGAATTGCTATTTGAGTCTAAATAGCTAGAGAAGCTCAAATGAAGCTCTTGGTAACGAAAACCTATATAGTCAAATCCTTTTTCTTTTCTTAGCCAAATGATTGACATGATTTAATCCTCAACTCTTGTTAATCTTATAATTTGCTCAATTGTGTTGATATTAATTTTTGAGAAGCCTACGATGTTGAAAACACCTTTGATAACTTGTAATAAATAGAGGGAAAATAGTTAAGCTCTTTGGTAATAGTCAAACTCCATTCATATGCAACAAGATTGAAAACACACCAAATAAAGGGTGCAATTGATGTAACTAAGACAAATAATTAAGACTATTGCAATTAAATGCTTAGGCTTATATATATTATAAATTGATATTTATTGAATCATTAAAATGACCTAAGATAATGCCCTTATATACAAGTCCAAGGAATATATCTTAAAAACTTTGGTTCACAATAACATTCATATTTTGAGAGACTTTACCTAAAGGTGAAATTGAATTTAAAACTAGAAAGTCAAGTCCATGAAGATAATTCTATTCACAAAACATAATTATAAGTACAACCTAATGTAGAGCAATAAAAACCTTGAAAAAAACTAATGCTAAATACTAATGAAAAATTAAAATTATATAGGGGAAGCATAGTAGTAGTCCTTATAACTAACTTTGTGCACATTTCAACAATTTTTTTTGAGTTGTCTCCATATTTGACTTAACTACTTTTTTGGGGGATGTGTTATGTAAGCATGAGTCAAAAAGTGGTAATTTCAAAGTGTCACTTAAGACCTACTTAAAGATGTCCAATAACCGTACACTACAACAACCTCAAAAAATGCCATTGCTTATGTACAAATGTCCTAGTAGTCATTCAAATATTACCAATACTTGTACAAAAATGTACAACAACCTCAAAAATTGCTATTGCTTATGTACAAATGTCCTAGTAGTCATTCAAAAATTGCCAATACTTATACAAAAATGTACAACAACCTCAAAAATTGCCATTGCTTATGTACAAATGTCCTAGTAGTCATTCAAAAATTGCCAATACTTATACAAAAATATCCTAGCAGTCGATAAAAAATACTCACCACTACGATTACAAATGAGAGACTATTGCTACATGATATATTTGCTAATAGATTTTTAATTATCTTTTTGAAAATTTTCTTTTAAGTTAATAATTAAAAAGATAGGTGAACAAAGAATTAACATTAATTAAAACATAGACAATAATACTCTTCCCTAGTAATTCATTGAAATAATTGATACTCCCAAAAATAAATCATTAATAATAATAATAACAACATTCACACAATTTTTTTTTTCCATTAAAGAGTAAACAAAGGAATTTTAATAATTTACCCTAAACCATGTATCTAAAAGAGCAAGATACACAAAAGCAATTAATGATGTAATGCCTTCCATTAATTTATAGGCAACTAAAAACCTACACGACTAAATATATGTGCCAAACTTTTTAAGCAACCGGCAGGCGCGGACTAACCTAATTGAAGAAAGGGCACACACCATTTTCTACCGCTGACAAGTGTACTTCATATTTAAAAAACCCCTGATTAAACAAAATGGTATATAAAACTGAAAAAGCAGTTGCTGGAGAAAGCAAAGAATTTACAATTTTACCGCAACCCAATGTTCTTTTGGCATTTTCGTGTGTGACTCTGTATTGCGTCCTTGGCGGAAAGATGAACGAGGGCATTTGTTTTTAGACTTCATTCAATATATATGTTTTCTTCTATACAATTTATCATTCATTGTTCCTTCGTTCTGCACTGATTGTAAGCTGCACTGCACGCAAAAAGCTCACGATATATACACTGCAAAATTGAAGAATTCCGAGCCTCCATTGGAGAATAATTCGTTTCTGGCAGGGAACAGATGATTGTAAAGAATTAAACAGGCTGCAGGGTACAGAACATTGCATTAAAGGGTTTCAGAGCTTAAACACAGGCTGTCTGCTTGCGGTCTCCGTGGTTGAATTTTAGTGTTTTGTGACATTGGGTTTGAAGGAATTGGGAATCATTTGGTGGGTTCCGCGTGGTTTTGTGATAACGGGTTGGAAATAGATTGTGAGCGTCTTGTGCTGTGCGGAAAACTGCCCTGGTTTTAGTTTTATCAGAAGGTATGCTTTGCTGTGAATTCGGGGCTAGTTTGTGATTATGAAAATGATTGGTTATGCCGTTAAATGTTTTGCTCTTGGTAATTGCTAGGCGAGGCAATCGGTTTGTGGTGCAATATTGGGCAACATTGTTGAGTTTTGCCGACACTGGTTTCATATCAATGCAGTTCATAATTGTTACACCAATATAATGTCTACCGAACAAGTAATATATTTTATGTAGGAATATGTAGTAATTAATGGAATATAGTCTCTTAGAACCACAGAAATTTCCTCACAATACTTAGTTCTATGTTCAGTTACATATAAAAGCAAAATTCTCTTTCTCCTTGCTCTGAAGGAGTAATACTTATCCTTATGGCTACCAAATAAGATTTCAAACTCAAGCGGAAACAAATTAAGTGCTTTCAGATGGCAAACATTAGTTTGAGTGAATTGTCTTTTTTCTTCCGTTTTCTCTTTCTTTCATGGTCTTCAAAAAAATAAGATGGAGATTCTTGCACAACCTTATTTTCTTATTATGGATCTTAATATGCTGGAAAAATGTGCTTGCATAGCTTCGCATAGCTTCATTTTTTTATTAGGGTTTATTATGTTGTTTCAATCCTGTTGCAGGTGGGATATGAATCGGTCTCTTTAGAGTCAACAAGTTGTTTTATTTTCTTTCTAGTTCACTTAAACTTTCTCATAATTTATAAAGTAGAGAAACTTGTACATGTCAATGCTACCATAGAAGTTTGAACAATTTTCAGTCTTCTACGTCTCCAATCAGTCTTCTACGTCTCCAATTACCTTGGGTGGACTATGATGCTTGTTGCTCCTCTGTGAGCTACGCCTTATAAAAATGGTACGTCATAACCGCACACTCTAAATTTTTATGAAATTCCTTCGCGAGCTCTGAATTGAACTAACCCAAATTGGTGACATCAACGTTTCTGAGTGTACAACAGAGCCACCCGCGTCTTAATAGTTATGAGCTTGTTATCAATCACAATAGTTATAATATTATCATATTATAACCTTCCACTTATTTTTACACTGAGAAGTGTTCCTACAATGGCAACTGAGGGGCATGGAGGGCTTTAACCGTGTCTGGTTCTGTGATGTTATGAGCCTCAATCAAATTTGGAGAGATGGCATAAATTAAAGTTAATTTTTAGATAGATATTAAAACTCCGTGGGTAGGTTGATGTAATTTTTTTCTTAGAGGCCATAATTTTTACTAGACCTTCATTGATTCCAATATGGTTACATTATACATAGCAGATTCATTTATCAGTTTTACACATCAGGTGAGGAGAGGCATCATTTTTTCCACGACGATTATCTCAATTCTCTTTTACATGTGCAACTTGTCAGTTCCCTATGACAGAATGACAAGTTAGTGTAACTTAGCAGTCTCTGGTCTGCATATGGGAGAAGCCGTGTATTGCCTGGATTTAAACTGCTGAATGCCATTTGGGGATGAATGTGAGACATTTCATAAAAGTGACCGTCGGATCTAATAAATGTGTTATGCCCTAAGACTTTTAACAGCCTTCCAAGCCCTCCAAATGCTATAGAAAAGGGTTGAACAACAAAATTGCCAAATAGTATATCATGCAAGTGCAACCCTTTACGTTTTGTTTAGCATTTTTGGGGACACCAAGTTTTATAATTCATTTTATTGCAAGAACAATCCTTGCATTTTAAGATTCTAAAGGCCCAATCAAACCTAAGATTTTTCAATGTAGCAGCAGTCCCATTTTACAACATGCCTATTTCACCTACTCGCCATTTGACCAAATGAAATTCTTCAAAATATGCTGAATTTTGTCAACCTGACAACTACCAAACGGCCAAGCAAGAAGCAAAATAAATACTATAGAATTATAGTGTTTTCTGACATACCTGAATTCTGTGAGCCGAGCAGAGAGAGT
Source organism: Chamaecyparis obtusa (assembly GCA_027943335.1). Classification (NCBI taxonomy): domain Eukaryota; kingdom Viridiplantae; phylum Streptophyta; class Pinopsida; order Cupressales; family Cupressaceae; genus Chamaecyparis; species Chamaecyparis obtusa. The sequence continues at coordinate 413,308 of BSBK01002499.1, forward strand.
GCGATTGCCATTTAAGATTCTTCTTTGCGATCCTGCTAAACATTCATCCCACATATCTTTTAAAGATGGATTAGCAGAAGATGGAATGCACAGATAACTGACAATTTTTGTAGGACCACCCCATTGCCAATTAAACTTGTTGAACTGTTTAAGATGGGTTTCTTTCTAGCTTGAAACAATAGACTTGCTTTAAAACTTTAACATCTACAGCCTTAGAATATCTATTAAAAAATAAAAAATTTAAGCCTATCAACTATATTGTTAAACCTAGCCTTGTAAAGTTTAAAAATAATGTTTTCATCTGCAAATTTAATGCTTATCAAAAGACTCATTGTTAGGAAAACAGATACCCTTAATAGGCCCACCAAATAAACCAGATTGTAAAATATGATGTAAATTCTATCTCATATGGGCTGCAAAATAAGATTGTAGTTACATTGGGGAGAGTAATTGATACTGGAGATTTGAATTTTGCATGCCGATATCTCTTTCAATTCCTTTGCAATTTCTCTGCAACTATTGAATGTTTTATTTTCTATTGCTGGATTTTATTGAACCGCTTGGCCCTGCGAAATACAACATCTGATTTATGTTTTCTGGATAATATTAGCTGTTCATAAAACATTCAAGTTCCATAGATTATACGGACATTTTAATATTTGTAGTATGTTGATATCAAACTTTTGGGTTCAGATTTTCATTTTAATATATCTTCCTTTTTTATTGTATCCTACAATCTTCAGGTTCTGATAATAAATATAAATGTAACATCAGATTTATATTTTCTGGCTTATATTAGCTATCCATGAAACATTGAAGTTCCTTAGTGTAAACACATGTTTTTAATATTTGTAGTATGTTGATATGAAACTTTTGGGTTCAGATTTTTATTTCAATATATCTTCCTTTTTTATTGTATCCTAAAAATTCCAGGTTCTGAGAATAAATAGTATAATTATAGACATACTGTAATGCCCCTATATATTTGTTATGGTTTTATACTTTGTTTTATATTCTGATTTTTTTGAAACAAGAAACAAATTGACACAGTGAGCTGAAAATTGAGAATAATGATGCAAAATACTCTATCAAACTCTCAAACACCTCATAAGGCACATCTGAAGGAAATTTTGACAAGTATAGTTGTTGGTAAAAACCCTAGTTTGACATCAAATACTCAGATCAGATTTGCAAATGTTTACAAGGCTGGAAACAGATCTGAAAATGACATTTAACTCACAAAGACCTCCTTGAATTTGTATGACTGTCTGATTCAGCTATGATGATGACTTCACAGACCTGTACAGATTGTTATAGCAGCTGTACGGACACATCAGGGCTCCCAAAGGTCAATAAAATTATTTTTAACTTCTCCCATTGCCTTCGCTTCCCTTTAAAATGTGCCTTCCTTTAAGATGTACAGATCACCCATACTAATAATGGAACAGAACTCCAATTAGCTGCTACAGATCTGTATGGTTCCCTGGAACAGCCAATGTGAATGATACAACTAGTAATAAGTGTTGTACAGTCAGGTCCAATGAGTGGTAACAGGTAAAAATAATGAATTTATCATCTTCTCCCTGCTGGTGCTGATTGGAGACGCCCAAATGAAGATATTTTCTGATGTATGGACCGCAAAGTGGCTGCAGATCTGGAATGGTTGGAATGAAGGGTCGCCTCTATGGCTGGTGCATCTCCAGTCAACATACAAAATAGTGTGATCAGCAGCAATAGAGACCTGTGAAAATCCAGAAGGCTTCCAATAATTATTTGCTTGCAAATCTAATTGACAAAAACCTTGAAAATTTTGCACAAATTGCTGGATTAGCTCAACGCGCAGACCGTAGGTGGAATTTGTCAATGCCAAAGAATAAGAGATTTGTCCTCACCTCCAGAAATAAGAGCCAAGAGGGTTTTTTTGTCCCCTCCCAGATCACTGAAAACAGCCGAGGGTTTTTGTCCTTGGATGCCAAACGCAAAGCAAAGCTCACAATGAAAAATGCCAATTTGGACCCTTGATTATATTTCCCTCCAATTATTATTTAAAAATACTTTAAAAATTTAATTTTTAGTATTTAATTTAATTTGAATGTGTTTAACAACACTTTTTTATTTCAGTAATCTTATTTAAGTTGCTCCTTAAATTAAAAATTGCTGGGCCTAACTAAAAAAAATTATTGTTTTTATCTGAATATTCACTTGACATATACACAATTTTCACTCATATGTAATATGTTTTAATAGCTGTCCCACCACTATTCCCAAAATTTTGGAAATTTATTGCTCTCCTCAAAATCCCTGCAACTTTTATATTTTAAGTGTAGGCATCAGCACAGCAATTTGTGTCCAAGCTCCCAAACAAAGCTGAATTTCCCAAACTCAAACCTGTGTCCACACATTTGTTGGTAACTATTATTTAGACTTTTCAAGATTCATGCTCAATACCCAAAAGAGTTACTATGGTTTGTTCTGTATGTTGAAAGAATGTTAACTTCTATAAATGAATAGTTTGCCTCCTTTTTGAAATTATGATTGGATATCTTGATGAAGTCAAAGTATAAATGTTGTTGTTTCTTTTCATCTAGTAGGTCATGCAAATTATCATGATTATAGATTATGTTGTCTGTTCCTGTAGGAAAATGCTGCCCAAAGAAAGGCAAAACAACAAGAGCACATGATCTCCTTCGATAATGGCACATTGTACTCCTAGTGCATCATGTGGTTGATGAAAATGTTCAGTGAGAGGAGTAATGCAAATGCTGTTAGGAATTTTTTTAAATGGCCATGGACAAGAAATCCTGGTGGAACATCTGCAACTGTAGGGCTGTTAAGTAGTGTGCCCCCTGAGATTGAGCTTTCTGATTATCAACCATTATCAAATGGTGATGTTGAAAGCCCTCTGGATCTTCTCAAAGGTGAAAGACAAAAAGTGGGACCAATTTCAGATCTTGATCGTTTTTTTGAACGTTTGTATAAATATTACTGTGAACATGGACTTCGATGCATTGTGATTCGATGGATCGGTAATAATGTGAGCTTGGGGTTCACTATTGTCTTTTCGGGAATATGCTTGTTATGTGTGGATTGGCATGGTCTAATTACTCTTAAATGTGGAGGACCTGGAGGTGATGCAGTTGAATGTGACCTTGCAAAGGTTGCATTCCGCAAGCATCCTTTAAAACCATTCACTTTGTATACTGCAGTGGTTGTTGGATATTTAGGGTTATTTTCTTTATACTGGATTTTCTGCTTTCTCATATTCTTTGTACAGCTGAAAGACTCACTGGAAATCCGCGACTTTTATCAGAAAAGGTTAGTTTGTTTATGCCAGAAAGTTTAAAACTAACAATAGAATTTTCAATTTGCATAAATTCTGTTTAATTACACTTAAAATGAGTGTATCCATTTTTTTTTGTGTTCTTTTTGCAGCCTTAATATTACAGATCAAGAGTTGCAAAGGATGTCCTGGTCAGCTGTATTAGAAAAGACCATTCAGTTTCAGAGCATTGAGCGGCTTTGTGTTGTAAAAGATCTTTCTGCACATGATGTTGTGATGCGCATCATGCGCAAAGATAATTACTTGATTGGGATGTTGAACAAGGGCGTGCTTGCCTTACCAATTCCTCAATGGGTCCCTGGTGCAGGGCCTGTTGTTCATCGGGAAGTCAATGGAAGTGAGGATCGTCTGATTTTGACAAAGACGCTGGAGTGGAGTTTGAAATGGTGTATATTGCAATATATGTTTGACAGGTTCTATTCCTACCTTTAATTGGAGCTTTTAAGTTTTTTGCTAGATATCAGTTAGATGAAGTGGATTGTGATAGGATTAATCTGGCTGCCATGAAATGTGCAAAAGCTTTCTTTAATTTCTATCTAGCCTAACTTTTCCTAAATTTATTGCATTGCCATAAACCGTGTCTGCTAATAAGTAATACAAGTAAAAATAAAACCAGAATGCTCAAATCATTGCAAATAATTTCTATTAAAACCAGCTAATGAAAATATTTAAACTTTTTAATAATCTATATAAATACCAGCTATTCTGGCCATGTCAATATTATATTGGAACAATTATTTATTCATTATGTATGATAGCAGTAAACCCATACACTGTAGTTAATGTGATCTCTATTCTTTTCTTAGGATGACAAACTAGGAATGCTGTTATTCTTTCAACATTTAAAATATACTTAGATGCCATGAAAATCGAAAGGTGCTGCCATTGAAATTTAATTAAACCAATTTTTACATGGGGCTGCCACCACCTCAGTTGTCAGTTTTACTAGATTTTTATTTTTAACAATGATCTGAAGTGTAGTGAACACATTTTAGCATTGTAACTGGAGTTTAAAAATCTGTTTAATACTGTACTTTGGAACCTGGAGCATTAGTGAGAGCATTGAATATCCCGTTTACTATTATGACTTGTTCCAAGTACCTTGAAAATTTAGACAACTTAAAGCAGATAAGTCAAACACCAGCTTCATCATTAGGTGCTTATTTCACATGGTAGTAAGTTATTGCAATTTCATTTTTTATGATTGTTCCTTCAGTATTTGGTGGTTGCAATTTTATTTTGCATTCTGTGCTCTGTAATATGAATTTTTAAATCCTTTTCTTATTGTTTATACCCCAAGTGATGAATGTTGATGCTATACTTGATAAGCTTCTCATATGTTTGTACAATCCAAATATGATTAAGTGCTTATATTACCATGAAGAGGTTCCAATAAGTAACAGTTTTTCCAATATAAAGTATGTTTCTGCTATTCTAATGTTTCTTCATGGACTTATTTAATATTTTTGGCTATTTTGACAATTAAAAACTCAAGTCTTCTTAAAAAAATATATTTGTCAACTCTGTTCATGTTATCCCACCCCTGATAAAATCTGCTTTGTTTTTAGCCCTTGTACGCATTCTTTATATTTGACCAACACGACATTTATTTTTCCAGAGGTTCTTTATACGTCTTTGCCTGATTTCTAGTGTCATCCTATATAATGTGTTTGGAAAATATGTTGACTAAACAATGGGAAAGTGTGCCAAAACTGTGAGACATGAAATTTTCTCGTATATGTGTAAAAATCACCCAAAATAAATATAAATAAAAAAATGAAGATCAGCAAAATGCACCTTCTTTGAAAAAGGGGTTGAAAATGACAATAAAATTTCAAATGTAAGCGTCATCAATTAATTAGAATTTAAAGTACAAATTGTTGGTAAAATAGAAAACATTAATAGAACACATGGATCCAGCGTATGCAAATGTGACAGTTTTCCATGTACAAACATTTTTAAGGAAAAAAAACTTGTTTAACAAGTTAAATATTCATAATTAGGTACACAATATGACCTTGCTTCTATTTCATATTCTGTTATCATTGGCAGCAGTGGTTAACTGTTGGATTAAAATGTGCATGCATAGGGTCAAGTAAAAGCAAATTAGAAATATGTGCTTGTCCTTGTTGCTGGGGGTGGCTAGAGAGGAGTAGATCTATGTTGTCAAGGAGGGGTTGTCTAATGTCCTCTCCGTATGTGTAAGCAATTGGTGGAGACCCTTAGCCAATGTTTGTTCTCATAGGCTATTTGGGATGTAAAAAAGGGAATAATTAGTTAATTAATTAATTTAAGTTGTCTAGACTCTAAATAAAGTCATTTTTTGGACTACTTATATGAAGTCAACCATTTTATTAATTTGGACAGTTCAAATAAAAAGTGATGTATTTATGGGGCCCAAAATATCAAGTTAAATTATAGTCACTTTTGGAGCGATCTATAAAGTACTCAACTACCTTGTGTGAGTGCACATACAACATCAACATACAACATCTCCTTTGTGAGTACTCAACTAAGTTGGAGTGCACATGCAACATGTGCTTTGCCTTTTTCTCAGCCAATGTCTTGTGCTTAATTGAGTGGATAAATGGGTATGTACTTTTGTTCCATATAATTGAAGATGTATGTTGAATTTGTTAAGATTTGAGACCTAGTCAATACACCATTTAAAATTATAGTTGCTAATTAAATGTTAAAAATGAAAAATGCATGCCCATGATAGAAGTTTGATGGCAAGAGACTATAAGAGCAGCTGCTAAGATTGTAACCTGTGGAAGCAATAAAATACCCGAACTCATTCATGGCTATGACTACATGTGAATTAGATAAGCATCTAGTGAATGTTATGTTGTACCCTTTGTAACTTAATCATTTATATATTGTACCACCCTCCTAGGAAAAGCATACATCTCTATCCTATATTATTTATGGGGTCAAAGAAATGCGAGGAGATGCACCCAAAAAATCATCATATTTTGTTTTTCAACTATAATTTTGTACACTGGAAAAATGTTTCCAAGTAGTCTTTCTTCTTAGCTGCTATTATTTTCATGATTTTTTTCTAAGTCAATGCTATCACATATCTTGCCTAAACTTGATCATACTCTTGGTGGCTTGATTGATCTCCACAAATATTCCACACAAGCCGACTAATCATTATTTGGGCCGAATGCTACTTTTTGGACTTCTTTGTATCAACTTGCCTCCATGCATTCCAACCATTGCTAAATACCATGGCACGTAATGCCTATAACACATCTTCACAAGTTGTCTTAGGATGATTGTTTTTGAGGCAAATGGAGTCGTAACAACCCATTATGGTGTTAAAAAAAATAAAAATAAAAATAAAAAGATAGATGATCTAAGAAGTAAAAAATCTACGTTAAAATGTAGATTGAATTTTTTAAAACAAAATTTTAAAATAAATTTAAATTTCAAAGACATGCCTTGAACAACACCAACTTGAAGAATGTTGTGAAGATCATAGGTGACATATGATGGTTAGTTACAAATATCTAAATTTCATTAACCTTGGTGTATATTTGCTTTATCCACTTGATTTGTCTACTAAACTTTTGCATCATCAAGTTAAGTGGATAACATGAGGTGTCTAGAATATGTTATAGTATTTCACGTCAATCTACAATTTCATAGCTTTGCAATTATGTAATTCTAGGCTATCATTACTTGTTTTAAAAGATTAAGATAAAAACAACAATTTAATCCAGGATACCATCACTTGTTAAAATATCAACAAGAATTTGAAAAACTATAGAAGAGTGTTTCTAAAAAGAAGAAAAAGTGGAGCTTGTTAAAAAATTGTCAAATTTTAAAGAAAAAAACAAACCTATAAAAATATAAAAGAACTTGCCTTGAAATTTGAATGACAATTCTCCCTGATTCAAGTGCTGCAATCTTTGGAGCACCTAGCTAATACTCTTTGAGTCATAGAAAAAATGTCATGATGATGCTTGAACACTCGGACAACTAGTAACTTTGAGCAATGAATTGAAAATGATTTTGGATGGGGCAGAATTGAGAGGTAGTATTATGTTTATATTTTTGTTTTCACTTTTTAAAACTTTTAGTTATTTAAAGTCACCATTTAGGATTTAGCTAGTGTTAGGTATTTTTATGTTTTTTGTGTGTTGAAAAAAATCGCTTTTTAAATTCTTTTTCTTTTAAGAAAATTCATTTTAAAAATATTATCATGTCCTGTTTGGTTTTGATTGGGTTCTCCCTCTATTTGCTGAAGGAATGGCCTTGGGCCTAGCCATTCCTGGGATGGATTTTATCTGAATCCAAGCAGAACTAGGAAACATAGTTTCTTGCAATCTCTATTTACTTAAGATAACTTACATTGGAAGTTGCATTCTCAATAAATTCCATTCATTTAATTAATTCCCTTTTAAAGTTACTTTCAGCAATTAGAGTTTCCAATTTGCTAAATTTTTTACTGCACATTTGATATTTTTATTACTGTAATTTATGTTGACATGTAAACAATTGAGAAGTAGTTTTTGCATTTAGAATCCTATCTCTTCAACGAGTAATTTAAGCATCCTATCTGTTTTATAGTGCATTTAATTTAATCTTAGAGAATTATGGAAAGTTAGTGCTTACAGAGATCTATTTAATGCAGGAATTTTTTGATTCGGAAGGATTTCATCAATAATCCTGAATCGTTGAGAAAGAGGCTCATGATTGTTGGATTTCTCATGCTCGTTCTTTGTCCATTTCTTGGTATTTTTATGTTGGTATATCTCTTTCTGATGCATGCAGAACAGTTATACAATCATCCAAGTACCGCATTATCAAGGAGGTGGTCTAACCTGGCAAAATGGCTCTTTAGAGAGTTTAATGAGGTATGCTTGCAAATGCCATGGCTAAGCTTTTGATTTGGATCTAAATGTGAACCAACTATTTAATCCTGAATGTTGCTATTGCTAGGATTTTTTAATACATCAATTGTCAATAATGTCTCACAAAATGGTTTTTAACTTGGAGGAAAAATGTTTAAACATCAATTCTAATATTTTCTTTAGAAGCATGACTAATGGGCAGTCCAAACTGCCCAGATTTTGGTTTCTTCATTTCCAAATTATTATAAAATAAGTAAAGAAAAGAAGAAATTTTAAAGGCGAAAATGTTTTGTTTCAGTTGTAATTGCAAAGAAGCATTTACTTTAAATCTCATCGTGCTCACAGGCCCTATCAAGATCAATAAGTTGTTATTTCCCATCTGAAGATGCAGGTTCCTTGGTTTTAGAAAATTGTATATGTTCAGAAGGGTCTAGGGTGCTTTTTGATGGATAATTATTTCTTAGATAGTTGTTGACCAGGAAGCTGCATGTATCCAATTACTGTTCAAGACCAAATTGAAATGTTCATTTTGATTTTACACATGATTCAAAATGCTTGCATTACATTTATTGTTCTCGCCATCTATCTTTTTCAGCTGGAGCATCTTTTCAAATCGAGGCTCAGTGGAGGGATTGAACATGCAAATGATTATGTGAGGCAGTTTCCTTCACCTGTTGTGTCATTGATTGCCAAGCATGTCTCATTTGTGGCGGGTGGTTTGGAAGCTATTCTTATATTTATTGCCATCTTGGAGGAGTCCCTTCTTGAAGGACAAGTACGTAGCTTGTCAAATACATATCAAGAAAAAAAAAATTGTTACATTTGTGATAACTTTGAAGTCTATTAGCTGCAGGGAAGAAAACATGATTGTATAATTTCTAACAATTTTCTTTGCTTGAGGTTGTAGCTATTTGGTCGAAATTTGCTATGGTACACTGCTGTGCTCGGTGCTATAATAGCAATCAGTAAAAGTCTTATCACTGAGGATTTCCAAGAGTTTGATCATGAGGGAACAATGGCATTAGTGGCTCAGCATTCACATCATATGCCCAAGAGTTGGCGTGGGGCAGAGAATTCTGAATATGTACGAAGAGAATTTGAAGCACTCTTCCAGGTAGAGTTTATTTAGTGCTTCCTGTTTTTCTTGTAATTAAAAGCCTTGTATGACAAACAACCAATTCGGTTGCTATTGGTTAGTTATTAGAACAAATCTTGACAAGAGTGCTAGATTCAACTATATTTACTTATGCTGTTATTTTGGAACATGACCAATAGCAGCTTCATTGGATCTGTGTCCCACAAATTTATTGCCTGCATTTTTAAACACTGTTGCAATCTCGAAAGACAATATATAGGGTATTAAGGAATAAAGTTCACAAATATGGCTCCTTCGAGCAGCTGATTACAAAAGAAAGCAAAACTTAAGAGCAAATATTGAGCATAGTCAGTGTCAACTACCAAAAAGGAACAGCTCCAAAAGAGCACAGAGCTCAGCTATATTATATCAACCAACATGGTATTACCATTATTGCATCACAGTGCATCCTGGATAACCATTGATACTAAAAATCGACACATACTACCCACTATAAAAAATATGTAACCAAAAGACAGCTATTTCTGCATTATTTCCCCTTTGTCTCTAGCTTCTTTATTATATATTGCTTTGAGCACATTTTCAGCTTGATTTACACCTCCCTTGATCCTGAACTCCATGCAATCTCTGATCCACCAATCAGGATACTCACTTCCGGGCACATAAATATATGGAGTGTGGGCATCATCACTGTCATTGTCGTATTAATGGTCAACCAGAGCATGCAGATCTTTAGTCTTGAGAGTACCAGCAGGCTCAGGAAGTGAAATGAGCCAATCAACTCCCTTATTGAATATTATCAGCAATGACCCCATCTGTCACATTAGGAGTCACAGAGGATCACTTGAAGTAATAGAGAATTTGGTTTAGCTACTTGCTTGCTTGGTTGAGCTGCTTGAGCTGCTTGGATGTCTGCTTAAGCTACCTTGTTGTCTACTTCAGCTGCCATGTTATGTGTCATGTCCTCGTTGAGTATTCCAAAGGGTCAATTTCATTTGAAACATTTAATTTATTTTATTTCTTCCTATTTGTGGTGCTTATGACTGGGGCTGTGTAATGTCTTAACTGCAGCGTATAAGTTGAGACAGCTATAATGCTTTGATTGAAATTAATTAAAATTCCTTCGGCTGTTACTGTTTTTTGTTAGAGCATAATATTTCCAGCAGATATTAAGTGGTATGAAATTCTAATGTGAGAAAAATGAAGGTTCTAATTCTAGATTATACTTATCATGGCATCGTGTATGATAGTCAACCAAAAATAATCGGTTTTGAATAGAATATATAATTGAAACAACGTATACTCTAGAAGAATAAGGAGCTGTGTGATAACTTTTGGACTGTATGCATTAATGATTCAGTATTAATTCTGCTAGGCATGTACAAAAAACTTGGGGTCATTTTTTTGAAAAGTACAGGTGTACATTTCATTGGAGAGAACGATATTTTTGGAAAAACATGGGTATTTTGTGCAGCAATTTTGAGTGTAGGAGATGCTCTTTTAATATAGTCGCAAGTCTTCATTATTTGGTGGCCTGATCTCTACTAACCTTGGTGTGAGGGCATCTGCATATGACCTTTATTCTTTGGTGCGAGCCCTCCTTTCTATTGTGTGAATCTCTAGCTGCAAGGAGAGGTAATATTTCCTGAGCATGGTTAGGATTTGCAATTCATTGCTGATTATCTAAGTTGCTGTACAATTTGTATTATTGCTAAATCATGATCAGATTTTCATGTTTTAACTTGAGATTTGCAATATAAGGTGTAAATTTGCAGTTATGGGTCCATGGATTCATCTTTCTGGAATTTAATGGTGAGTTTGGTATTCATACTCTTTGCTGGGTACAGTGTTCATATTCTTAGGATTCATCAGTGTTAATATTCCATATTATAGTCTTATTTCATCAAAACTACATATGAAGGGAATTAAGGTTTGCAAGTAACATAGGGGCAGTTGGTGTTATATATGCATGAGGTTGATAAGTGCGATATAGAGTCTAGCATGTTGATTGAGTTGAATTTTGTTATCGAGTCGAGTTGATATTGTGTGTGATTTTTGGTTGGATGGGATTGAAGGAACTGTGTATGAGAAAAGATTGGTGTGGCTCATTTGAGGTTGGTGCCTTAGTTGACTGGAGTTGGTGCTTTGAAGAGGGTTGACGCTCACATTTGTAATTTGGGTCGGTGCCCATTTGTTAATGAAACCTATTGTATGCTGTGGTTTTTAACCTGTAAGGGTTTTCCATGAGAAATTTGGTGTTTGTGTCTTGATGGTTGTTCTCTTTATGTTTTATGTGGTTTCATGGTTTTAAAAGATCTGAAATGCTGATTCACTCCCCCCTAGTCTTCTTGTGTGCTCTTCAATTGGTATCAGATCAGGGTGCCTTCAGAAATAGAGCTTAAAAGCATCGAGGTTGAGCCTGATTGCACACATGGGTTCTCATGAAGGTTTGGCTATGAATAGATCACCCTTATCCGATGGCTCCAACTACACATTTTGGAGAATTTGAATGCGCACTTACATAATGTCTCTTGGTTTGGATATTTGGTTTAAGTGTGGAGATTGTTTACACTATTCCTGCAACTCCTTCACTGGATGCTGATGGGAAGAAGGCTTTTGAAAGTAATGCAAAAGCTATGAATGCAATCTTATATGGTTTAATAGAAGCAGAATTTGTGAACGCTATGCATTGTGATACAACTCATGAGATTTAGGACAAATTTCAGAAAACATATGAAGCAGATGACAAGGTTAAGAAGGCAAAGCTTTAGACTCATAGAAGACATCTTGAAAATCTTAGGATGTAGGAAGAAGAAAATGTTGCTGCTTATTTTTTGCGAGTAGATGAAGTTGTTAACCCTACCAAGGGCTTAGAAGAAACGATTGAGGAGTTCACTATAGTTCAAAAAATGCAAAGGTCTCTTCTAGTGCGTTTTGATGCCAAAGTTTCAGTGGTTGAATAGATGAAGGATCTTGATATGTTGATTGTTGATGTGCTTCATAGCATTCTGACAACCTATGAGATGAGGACAATTTTTGATTCTTTATGCAAAAAGGAGACAACCTTCAAAGCTTTGAAGAAAGGAAAAGAAAAGAAGTGTGTATTGAGTGTAAGTTCTCATGAAGATTGTGATTTTTAAGATGCAGATCTCATGAGGAATTTGAAGGAAGGTGTTGGAAAATACAAAGGCAAGCTGCCTTTCAAGTATTTTAATTGTGGTAAGGTAGGACATTTTGTAGTTAAATATCCTTATGCAAAAAGTGAGGACAACAACAATGAAAAGAAGCCCAACTTCAACAAGAAGCATAAGTGAAAAGAGAAGAAGTGACAAAAATTCATAAAGGGTCTCTGTTATAAGGAAGAAAGCAATTCATCCGATGTTAGTAATGAAGAGTCTTCACGTGAAGAAATTTTATTCATAACCTTAATTACAAGATGAAGATTGAGAACTTGAATATCTTATTGATGAAGAAGAAGGATAAGTGGATTTGGAAGAAGAGCTAATAAGGGTTCTAGATAAAATCAAGAGTCTTAGAAAGAAAAAATAGAACTCGAAGTTGCCGCTACAAGAAGGGAATGAGGCAAATACCAAGACATCTCTAGCTCTTGGGGAAGCAAAAAACTGATAGTTGACTTGAAGGTTCAGGTTGAAAAAGTCAAGAAAACAGAAGAAGAAATCAGTAAACAACTTATGCTCAAGGAAGAAAACTGTGAAAGACTTGAAGCTGAGATCATTTTTCTTAGAAAGCTAGAAAAATCTTCAACAGAACTGAATGATGAGAAGATAAATTAATTTTTTAATTTGTCTTTGGATAAGATTTTTGGTTCACAAAAATCATCTAAAGATAAAGGTGGATTTGGTCCCAAAGAAGGTCAAAGTTCAATGTCTACAAACGAACAACAAAAGACTAGTGTTGATAGCTCAAAGGTTTTTAGTTTTTACATAAAAAATCAGAAATAATGTTGTCACGAAGCCTTCTATCTCAAGTTAAACATGTATGAACAAGTTTATTAACTTTTTCTTTCATGGTTGTTGTTGTCACAAAAGCTTGCACCCGTGCTTGAGGTATGACCCCCAAGCAACCTTGTGAAACATTGAATCAACCTCCAAGTGTGGGACTTTGCACATGTGAGGTTGAATCTCCGGAGAAGGCCGACTTCCTTCCAATCAGGGTGCACCTATTTTACCAAAACTAACAACTTTGAGGAAAAAGGGGAGAAGAATTGCAAGAAAAGAAAAGCAAGGTGATGCACCAAATTGAAACATGGTTACTCCCTGCCAACAACTGCACATAACATTAATAAAGCACCCGACATACACAGTTCTCAACTTTAATCTACCCTCCAAGGATTCATACATAGGTTAGAACTAATGAGATGCTGCAAGGAAAGAGACATTCATGCTACAACATTAATTTGACACAAGTATACAAACTTGAAAGACATAAAAGAAACATCCAACACAAGGCAAGATACATGCACAAGCTACATGAATGGTGAAAAAAGGTAAAAACTTGGATTTTTATTGATACAAGGCAAAGGCAAATTTACTGCAGAGCATAGTTACCGCAAGAGAACAAAGGAGAATAACCCAAAAATTATGTACAAGAACATAACTCAAATTTTACATGAGTTTAAACTCCAACCAAACTGGAGTTAGGTTACACAAGGTGAAAGATATAAATATCAGATCAAATCAGACCTCTGCATATGCAACTTGAATTGATGGAGTTGACAAAAAGGGGCCAAAATGAATGCATCCATACAATCAAGAAAGAAAAGCCATACCCAACAGCAAGTTGGTGTCAAAATATGTTTTTGTCAGAAGAAAAAACACATGCAAAAATGGTAAATAGGCATAGAGCAACCCTAGGATTGCATGTACAGGTCCAAAGAAGTAGTTCAGCATTGAATTTACCCCTTGCAGCCACGTCATAGTTGTTGGAAGATTCAAAACTGGTCATTTGCAAAAAAATTTCGGGTGCGGCAAACACAACGGATTATCGCTACCATGTGCACCCGCCAACATCACATTACTTTCTTCCTTACACCACCTTGGGGCTGCGAGGTGCATGTTGACTGATTGACCGCGAGCATGCATGCTTAACTCTGGTGAGCAGGTTGAAATGGTTGCGTAAGCACGAGCAAAGCTGAGTTTTTGATCATTGCAAAGATGCTTAAGCTTTATCATTTAATAGTATGGGGTTGCAATGAGAGATAATACAACATGTTAGCAACAAATCTTCGGAAAACACGACGCCTTGGCACTTTCAAGTAGAGTTCAGCCCATCATGAAGATGTCTCAGATCGGTTATCTGTGATGGGCTAATGGTGGCAAAAATAACCAATAGTTACTGTTTCTCTTGCAATTATTTTGGACACACGTCAATCAATTGTAGAAGGTTTGCAAGAAATGATTTCAGATTTAGGAGTAAGAATTATTTTGCTCCTCCAAGGAACTACAATGTTGTATGCTATAAGTGTAATAATTTTGGTCGCAATGTAAAAGTTTGTAGAAGTGTCATGACAAATTTCTCTAAGAAGAAGAACAAGAAGCTTGAGAAAGAGGACAAAGCTAAGGAGGTTGCTAAGGTTTGGAGGAAGGAGAAAAAAGTGTCAGTGTGAGCTTTGATTGTGCAAACAACCTCTCTTGCGCAAAATGGAAAAGACATGGTATATTGACAATGGCTGTTCTAGGCATATGATTGGAGACGAGCAGGTTTATCACTTTCAAAAGCACTAATGGAGGTAAGATAAGATTTGCTGATAATACGTCTGCAAAAATCAGAGGTATAGGTACACTTGTTTTGAATGATGGTAAGACAAAAGTTGAAAATGTCTTATATGTAGAAGGTTTGAAACACAATCTTGCAAGTGTGAGTCAATTGTGTGATTCAAGAGTCAAGACAACTTAGTTTTCAGTTCAAATTGTTGTGAGATTAGAAAATATGGTAAATATATTGCTGATGCAAAACCAGGGCTGCTAACAATCTATATATTCTTGATGATATTAAAAGGGAGAAGTTGGGGGTGTTTTCACTCCGTCATTGAATTGCTGTTTGGACTAAGGGGGAGTTTTCAGTGTTATATTCTTAGCCCCATTTCAGTTTTATAGGATGGTTTCAGTTATGCAGGATGGTTTCAGTTATACAGGATGGTTTCGTTATTGATGTCAAATGGCGAGAAACAAGTCAAGGGGAGTAGCTTTATTTCAGAGTAAGTGTATTTCGGTTTATTTTAGAGCTGTTCTTTATATCGGTTTGGCTTCAGATGGAGTTGCAATCAATGTCAAAGGGGGAGATTGTTGAGTATGTTGTTATTGATGTTAAAGGTTGATGATCAAGGTTGTATAAATCTCAGATTACTCGAAGCAATAGAAAATTTGGTGGAGCTACTTGCGTGCTTGAGCTGCTTGGATGTCTGCTTAAGCTGCCTTGTTGTCTACTTCAGCTGCCATGTCATGTGCCATGTCATTGTTGAATATTCCAAAGGGTCGATTTCATATGAAACATTTAATTTATTTATTTTTTCCTATTTGTGGTGCATATGGGTGGGGCTGTGTAACGTCTTAAGTACAGCACATGGGTTGAAACAACTATAATGCCTTGCCTCAAATTTATTAAGATTCCTTCAGCTGTTACTGTTTTTACTTTTTTGTTAGAGCGTAATATTTCTAGCAGGCATTAAGTGGTCTGAAATTCTAATGTGAGAAGAATGGGGGTTCTAATTCTAGAATATACTTATGATGGCATTGTGTATGATGGTCAACCGGAAAAAAATGTTTTTGAATAGAGTATGTAATTGGAACGACATAGATTTGAGAAGAATAAGGAGCTGTGTGATAACTTTTTGACTGTGTGCATTATTGATGTAGTATTACTTCTGCCAAGCGTGTACGGAAAATTTGGGGTCGGTTTTTTGAAAAGTACAGGTGTGATTTTCATTGGAGAGAAGGATATTTTTGGAAAACGTGGGTGTTTTGTGCAGTGATTTTGAGTGTAGGATATGCTCTTTTAATATAGTTGTGAATCTTCATTATTCAGTGGTCTGAGCTCTACTAACCTTGGTGTGAGGTCATCTGCATATGACCTTTATTCTTTGGTGTGAGCCCTTCTTTCTATTGTGTGAATCTCCAGCTGCAGTGAGAGGTCATATTTCCTGAGCATGTGTAGGTCATATTTCCTGAGCATAAGTTGCTGTACAATTTGTATTACTGCTAAATTATCATCAGATTGTCATCTTTTCACTTGGGATTTGCAATATAAGGTCAGAGTTTGCAGTTGTGGGCACATGGATTCATCTTGCTGGAATGGCATGAGTTTGGTATTCATACTCTTTGCTGGGCATGGTTTTCATAATCTTTGGATTCATCAGTGTTAATATTCCATATTCTAGTCCTATTTCATCAAAATTACATATGAAGGGAATTAAGGTTTGCAAGTAACACAGGGGCAGCTGTTGTTATATATGCATGAGGTTGATAAGTGTGATATAGAGTCTAGCAAGCTGATTGAGTTGAATTTTTTTATTGAGTTGAGTTGATACTGTGCGAGACTTCTGGTTGGATGGATTGAAGGAGCTGTGTATGAGAAAACATTGGTTTGGAAATAGAATTCATCATAACAGGTTCAGTTTTTTCTTGAGTTGGTGCTTCAAAGAGGGTTGGTGCCCATTTGTTAATGAAAGCTATTGTATGCCATGGTTTTTTACTGGTAAAGGTTTTCCACAGGAAATTTGGTGTTTGTGTCTTGATGGTTGCTCTCTTTATGCTTTATGTGGTTTCATGGTTTTAAAAGTTCTGAAATACAGATTCAGCCCTGCCAACCCTGCCTTCTCAATATTTCCTGTGCGCTCTTCCAAAAGATCTTGACATCTTCTGGATCTTTCTCCATTTGATAGCATCTGCAAGAAAAGCATGTTTTTTGGAGAAGTTATTGAGTGCCTCTTTTCTCCTTGGAAATATCCTTTGTTTCTTGAAAGCCAAATAAATCACAAAATAATAAAATATCAGTAGAAAGCATCATCCAAAGCTTATTCTGGTGTTTGGAAATTTTGACAGAGAAGGAAATAACTCCAAAAAAAATCTCACCTATCAATTGCTCAATTAGAACAGTTAACTTGGACTAGAAGGGAAAAATTCCAGACAAGTTGAGCTAAAGGATATTGACAGAACAGATGCTAGACTGAATCCTACCATAGACAACATGACCATTAACATTAGACAAAACAATCAGTTCTAGATAAACCAACAGTGCTCTTAAAATGTTTACACCTTACAAATTTAATGTTCATAGCGAATTTTGTATCCGCATTGTTAAGGTGTCCTACCTGGAGTCGTATTATGTGTCACTCATAGTTTCAGTTTTGACAATTGTAGTTTCACTTAGTGTCATGGAAGTTGCTATTTGCAACTATGACAATCTGTAAAGTTAATAAGGGGTAGTGTTTTAGATAGAGCTTGATAAGAGGGTGGGAGTTATGGATTTAGAGATGATCAAGGAGGATCTTTAATTAAACTAAGATAATCAAAGGCAAGAAAAATTTCCAAATATTAACAAGAGAATTTTCTCAGGTCTGATCCTCCATGTGAGAATTTTTTATCTGGAAGAGCCCCTTAAAGAATTGAGGGGCCAAAGAAGTAGGAGAGATAAAAATATTCTATCTTAATCAGTAAAAGAGTAAGAGCAAGGTTGAACAGCATTGCTATTATCAACTATTGAAACACTTTAGAAACTTATGTCTAGATAGAATCTGTCTAACCTCGGAAAGAGAGGGTTAATAATATTCAATTTTCTTTTAAGTTTAGCTTCAGACTGAAAGAACTCATTGCTCTCCCTATGAAAATTGCAAACTCCTAGTTTGTCCTTGTTATTTTCATTCATATTAAAGTCGTCTCCTAGAATCCGGTGGAAATGTAATATTTCCAAACAGGGATAATAAAAAATACAGTAATATCTCCAAAAATAGGGCACAGAAAATTCTGACTTTTTATTTGCACAAAAGGAATTCTTCAACAGACTCAGATTTACATATGAATTTTAGAACTGATTTTTCAGCTAATACAAATGAATTTTTGAGTATAGAAAATCTGCAGAAAATCACTCTAAATCTAGCCAAAATCTTCAGAAATGATTCACATTGACCTATTTCTATTTTTCTGATATGAAGATTAAAAATATGCAGATTTAGACACAAATACCTCAGAAATGTCTTCAACACCTAGCTGTCCTTACCAAAACACCTAGAAAATCAGAACCAGGTCTGTTCTACTTGTTTCTACTTCTTGTTGCTATCTTCAATGAAAGCCTTGATCCACTTCCAATTCAATCTAATGCTCCACATTAAAACCTTAAAAGTGAGCCAATAGGCTCCTTGAAAACCCACACCCCCTTGGCATTTTTGTCACATGATTTATTAAAATCACTTAAAGGGGGACACCTTAAGTTTTTAGGCTAGGAGTCACTTAGGCTGCATAAGTTGCATAAAAAGACATGCCCACAACTTAAGAATAGAATAGAATACAAGCCAAAGACTCCACACTTACCCAATAATGCTCTGCGTTCTCTTCCTCTTGCGTAATCCAAGGAAAGGACAGACAATATGCTGTTAAGCCTCATGGCTTGAGTTGGGGACATTATGGGAAATTACTCACATTGTTTGCCATCCAATTCCATAAACCAGACCTTTCTCTATAGTCATTAGCAGTGCATATAGAGAAGATTCCAAAGGTTATCTATTGACAAAGTGAATTACCTTTGAGTTCTGTTGCAGGGGGAACACCCCAAATCAACAAAGGATAACAACACTACCTTTACTTTGATGTGAAAAGGACCCGACGACCTCTTAAAGGAGCATTAAGCATAGTGATTTTCTAGATTTACAGAAGGACCTAACAATAAACCTCTTATCTTGAGCTTCAAGCCCTCTAACATTCCAACTAATAGTTTTCCTCAATTAACACAAATTAGCTAAGTTACCGATTCAGGTGCGGATTCGGATGCGGATGCGGGATGCGTGAAATTTTTTTTTTAGGGGGTGCGGATGCGTTTGGATGTGTTAAAATATATATATATGCAAAGAAGTGCAAGAATTATACAAAAATAAAACATTTGATAGTATGAATTTCAGAATTAGAATAATGATACTTCACCAATCAGCATTTATCAAGATTCAAGATATTTCATATTAGTTCAACAACTTCAACTTAAAATTTCATAGACACAAATAGTCATTATCTTCGAAAAACTGACATCATGGAATGTCACAGAGCAATTATGCGAAGGGTTTTGATGACAAGCAACCTGAATGGTTCTGTTTGTATAGGATGATTTTGTGATCTCTCCCACTACCCTATAAGTATCTCCCTTGCAGAAACCAGTCATATAAGGTAACTTCAATACAAATGTTTGATTTATTCTGCACTGAGCAATTGTCTGCCTACAAGTGTTAAAGGGGTATTTGATGAGGGAATGGTTGCACGCATAAGTAGAAAGGTCTGATACGAAGGATACGAATCAGAGAAACTTCCTAAGAAGGAAGCACTCAAATAAAAAAGAAAAAAAGAGGGAACCACGATAAGCAACAGACATCTACAACGAACCCAGCAACGCTTGTAAAAAGAAGAATGGGAAAGAGAATAGATACAACCATGTAAAGTAAAGGAACCCATCTGTAACAAATGCAACTTATGAATCAAAAAACACCTCGGCTGTGTTTTGTACAAGCTGAAAATGAAGAAACATGGAATAAGCGAGTTGTCACCCTGTGGTGGCACCCACAGGGCACCCAAACCGGCACCAGCACCAGGCCGCACCCGCTCCCGCATCCAGCATAAAACCGGACGCACCGGTATCTTATCAAATTAGTTAAGATTGAATTCCCCTTTGCAAAGGTTTTCAACAGTGTAGGACAGTAGCTGTCTGAGTCTGAGCTCCTACCAGCCTACTACTTTTTTCTGTCATTTCCATCCAACTTCAACAAATTAGAAGTATCCCTTTCTGAAGTATTTTGGCCATCATTAGCAACTGAAACCTTCCATATCATGGAATCTTACTCTTGAAAGATCTCTTACACCTTTTGGGAGGGGGAAGTCTCAGATCCATTTCCTCCTTTATCCTGGTTTACAGAGGAGGGAGCATTGAAGATTGGGTATTATCTACCAAAGAATGAAGTTGAAGATTCTGAGTAGTTTCTTTACTGTTTCCATTTGATATTCCCGCCCCTTTGGAACTAACATTACAAGGATGATTGGGTTTTTCTTTTGAAGTTGCCTCATGAAGAGGTGCTATTAGTCACCTTTTTATCACTAGGTTTTTACCAAGTACTCAATAATCCTTAATTCATTAGGGTTTC
Source organism: Chamaecyparis obtusa (assembly GCA_027943335.1). NCBI lineage: Eukaryota > Viridiplantae > Streptophyta > Pinopsida > Cupressales > Cupressaceae > Chamaecyparis > Chamaecyparis obtusa. Next base: position 433,959 of record BSBK01002499.1, read on the forward strand.
TTTTTAAATTTTTAATATAGGACAGTTTTTTCTGATATGCTTATCTTTCTTACGTAGAAAAAAGAATTTGAATTACCAAGTAAATTAATTTTGAATGAAAATGCCATACCACAAAGCTCAGAAGACAAACATTCAGGAGACTAAGTAGACAGTATAAACGAAATCAAAACTCTCATATTCACGAGGCAATGAGAACCTTGTTAACTTAACTTTGATCAGTTCCCTAAAACCATATATGGGGAGGTACATTACATCGCAAATTTCTTTCCATCCATGTGCTGACTGTAAAACAAGTTCCTCTGGATTAAAACACAAGGTCCTATATGAAGGCCCTGAACATATACTGCTCAACATTCCAGAAGTTGTTAGCGACAACTTTCTTTTGTATATTTATGCTTTTAAGACATAAAAATCCTTTTTGCAACATTCTGCAAAATGAAACATTTAGTTCAAGCTTTCTCTCCAGAACAGAACCGATCCAGTAACTGAAATATCTTCTAGATGGCAGGCTTCAGGAGTGAGGCAAACTAACAAAATACCAGCATAATCCTCTGTTCTCTCTTACCTAAGACTGACTGTATAGCTTCATTGACTATCGAGGAGATGGAAGAGGGAGGCTTGCCTTGTTTACCAGCTGTTTCACCCGATGGCTTGAAGGACTTTCCATCTTCACCAATAATTCTGAACTCGGCACCTTCCAAATCTTCTATAGAATGATCATTTAGCAATGGGTGCTTAAAAGTTTCCTAGTTTTTTAACTAACATTTTTCCTTTATTTTGCCAAGGATTCAGTACCTGTTTTTCTGCCGTTTCATGTCAAGCAAAAAAGTCACTAAAGAGCAACTCACTTAGTAAAGGATGGATGACATGCTTTGCCCAGCTGAAAAATGCTATCAAAAGCCAAGGCTGAAAAGGAAACACAAATAAATTATTCAAAAGGTGTTAAATTAGTCTACCTAGGGGACGCGTCCCCGCCCCCAAATCCCGAGCGTACCTGAAAGGGGGACACAGCTGGGACTTGGGGATGACGTTCTGGCGTCCCCAGAAGCGCCACCAGTTTTTGCTACCGCTGCTGGGATGTCCTGGCGTCCTCAAAACGCTGAGGGGGACACCTACGCATCCCTCGAGTGTCCTGGGGACAACCAGGCGTCCCCTGCTGCGGCAACATAAAAAAGTATGTTTTAAAAAAACACATTTTTAATTGTTTCTTTGGTTATATTTGAACCCGAAGGGTATGTGGGGCCCATCTATGGTCTTCCATTCCTTCAAAAGGCCTCCAAGCTTCATTTGTTTTCACATTTTCATTTCTAATTGATTGCTACAGCAACAAGAAGAGTGAAGACTGAGAAAACTTCAATGTTTAGTGTTCAAGCATTTTACTATTTTAGTATTTAGTATTTGGCATTTTACTTCTTAATAGTCTTATACATCTTTTCATAACTAGCATTTTAAGTACCATATGTATAGTGAAATGACCCTAACTGGCCATTTACTAACTTCGACCAATAAATCTTAAGTAGATTAAAATAAACAATAACATGCAAATAACCAGTAGATACTCTCGAATAACCAGCAGATTTATTCATAAAACCAACAAATACAATCTCATGAAATAACTTAGAAAATCTAGTTTTGTATTATACATCAGCAATACAAACAACCAAACATTACAATATCCAATCCAATCCGAAATACAGCAAGAACAGTAAGATTGGATGATAAAGAACCTGGTATAACAATGGCGAACTCTGAATGAATTTGCACCGGGATGAATCAGGTTTACGTCCAATCCACCAAGAAATGCTGAAGGTTTCCGTCCTCAGATTCTTGATTCGATAGCTGAAGCTTCTTGAATTCTCAAAGAGAAGTAATATTCATAAACTAAAGCATTCTGAATGAGTCTCCAAAACCTCCTCTTATGGCTGCAACTGTGACTCTTCAGTTTCCCCACTGTGACTCTTCGTAGGCCCATTTCGTCTCTTTATAAACTCACTTTAAGTCACTTTAAATAAATGACCGTTGAGTTATAAAGTAAAATAATAAATGAGGAAAACTTCCGGCATTAAAACGGGACCCCAAACGAGCTCGGATGCCGTCATGTGATAGCTCGCCGGAAAGCTCTCGACGAGATGCTCCAAGTCCACTACTGAAAAGCCGAGAATTCTGAACCCCTGCTGACTTACTATAAATAGTAAGTGCCTTGGAAACCTGTAGAAACTGCACCGATTGGCCTGGAACTGAAACCACCTAGGCCGATTATCCCTTGGAACACTGCCACGCCACGGTTAGCCCTTCGGATTAGGGTAAATAGGCTAACGACACGGCTCAGTATAATGTACCCCAAAAGGGGGACATTACATATAGTATATAGTATATATGCCCCCCCCCCGCCCCCCGCCGCCATTCCCCAACTGTCCCCAAATTGAGGCCCCTTTGTCCCCCTGTCCTGGAAACCTGACCCCCATTTTGATGTCCCTCTGTCCCTGATAGCGGTGTAACTATGGTTAATGCAAACCAAACATGAAGCGAACGGAAACCAAACAAACTAATAGCAACTTATGGAATAGAAAATTTCAGAGAACATAATATTTGAAATGTAATGGCTCAACTTTGCAAGAGAAACAAAACAAATATGCCATCTGGTATTAAATCTTACATGTCTTGTATTTGGAGTGTTTTATTCAGTGTGCCAAATTGCAATATCTTGGCCTCACCATTATCTTGACTTTGAATAACCAGAAAATCAAAGCTAATGCTTGAGACTTGAGATTATAAAGAAATAATTACTATAAAATAATAAATATACTAGAAGTGTGAACAAGATTGAACAATCCAAAGGAAGGGAAGTGATAACTACAGTTGGTTTGAGTAAAACTTAAACATTCTGAAGTTATTTACTTGAAGTATAAAGTCAAAGATTAAAACAATAATTACAAAAGGATAATCTAATGCAAATAGAGCCTCTAAAATTGGATAACATTAATACCTACTTAATGACGGTGTGCGTGTGGGGTGAGTGGCTGGGAGAGGCAGGGGCGTGGGTGTGAATGTGCGGGTGCACCCACATGCTTATGTATATGTATCTTAAGAGACAAACCAATAAGATTTGCATCTCTTGTAAAGTGAAAAAGCTCTTTGGTAGTGCAAAAGGAAGTGTGGTACTTTATAAGTACACAAGGGTATTGAAGTCCCCTTCAGAATCCCTGGACCTGATAAAAGCCTGGGATATTACATATTAATCTAGTATCTTTCTAGAAAACTTGTCCAATTTTCTCGTAGGGTGCGGAATAAGAGACAATCTGTTAGAGTGATGAGTAAGTGGCGAAGTTCAACTCCTTTTTTGAGACAGGGAAGTTCAAACCTCCAGGGCATTATTGTCTTTGCAATATCTTGTCTTCAGGCTATAATCATTTTCAAGATGATTGTCTCAAGTCTCATATAGTTAAAAGAAAGAAAATATGAAATGATAAAATCAATGCAGGTTGTGTATGCTAATCCTGCAATTGAAAGCCATATTTAAAATAATTGAGTTGCAGAAAAAGTATATAAGGAATTGGGACTTAAAAGTCTGAAGAAAGTAAAACAGTCCTTCTATCATCAAGAGGAGCAAAGCAAAGTAATCAAGGAAGTGCCCTTAAGTAGTTTGCACGTTGAATCTTACAATTGGAGACACCATGGAAAGTGGCACGGCGGACGATAAGTCAACCAAAATTGGGAAGTGGGCTTTTAGTTCATTTTTGACTGAACTAAATTATCATTGTTGAATTCTTAGAAGTAGAGCCAGTGGGTGAATGGTGCAAGTATGGATAAATTATTTGAAAGACTTGAAACACAAATGGTGATTGATCAATTTTAGGGTTATGAAATCATTATACATTGTTAAGGCCAAGAGTTGAAGAGGATTGATTCATTACTTAGGTGTGGACTTGTTACTTGTCCCAGTGTGGGTCAAGTTGGAAGTTTGAGAAGTTGGGAAGTGCCATGTCTCCTCTTTAGGCCAGTCCTATTCAATTTTGCAATTAACTCTTATTGACCCCTGGGAGTTAACTGTCACACAAGGGGGCCCAATTAAAGGGGTGCACTAGTGCATCACTTTCTAATTAGAATCTAATTTTATATTTTGAATTTGGGCGCCCACTTTTGGGACCGCCTTTTTAGTGATTTAGGACCTAGCCTTGGCTATTTAAGCTAGCTGTTTTGTTGTTCATCAGCATCATTTGAGAGTTCATCTATTCTTGTGTCTGCAATTTCAATTAAGGGATCAACTGGAATCCTCCCTAGTCTGCTGGTTTCTCCAATAAGGTGAAGTCACTTTGTGACCTTATTGGACTAACTGGAAACATTTGTGTTTGCAGATCATCATCAGTGATACCTTGGACACAGATTTGGCATTCAATCCCAAAGAATTCCTACCAGCAGATCCATCGTTCTGCGATTATCATAAACAGTTCTGGTTTCATATCCTGACATCATTGGAAGGCAATCACGTTGTCCCAAAATTTAGTCCATACCTGCAGAGATACATTGCAAACCTCATAATGGAAGAAAAGGGATAATATCGCATTGATAGCTAATCTATCCCAGTCATCATAATTGTCTCTGCAACCACAGAACACAAGGCTGCGATACTGGTAATTGCAATATCATTGATTGGAAGCAGCGTTAAAGGCAATTCCCTGATCTTTATATCTGAGTGATTAGTTATCATTGATAAGCCTGTAGTTACAGAGACAAGCCAGGTAATGAAGATTGCTACCATAGCCGGAACACATCCTCTAAGACAGCAACCACATTACACTAACAGGTCATGCTATATTGATTTGACTGGTGAGATTCAAGGTTGCAATAGCTGGAAGACTTTGCACCCACAGCGGTAAATACATTCCCAGCAATCAAACATCAAATCGACAAACCTCAGCAAAGAAAGATTGATATTCAGCGGCATTATTAAGATCTTTGACTTGGTGCGATCTTTTTATGCTTGCCTTGGTCAGCGTGATTAATTCAGAATATAAAAAGATCCTGAACTTCAGAACAGTGCCATCGCAATTGGTCATACATGGCAGACTCTTGGAGTATAGAGCATTAACATAAGATTTTCCATATATCTGTTCGTAGCCATCAGATCTTTCACAGAAACAGCAGTTCATTTGATACTCATCAACTATAATAGCATATTCTTATCGAAGGAATGGCATAACAGCTTCATTGATAACCTCAGTTATCAGATCAGATCAGATTAGTACCAGTCATCATCTTGTATCTGCGCCTTCCAACGCAGATACTAATCATTGGAAGAACAATTGTATCATATCTGCATTCTGATATTAAAAACTCTCTGATTTTATCTCTTAAGTCATGTTACTTCTGCAATTTTGTCAATTTTCATATTTGGGACATTACAGGAAGACCAGTTTTTTGGTTTCAACTTGAAGCTTTGTGGGACACAGTATGGTGCAGGATTACAAAATTATAAATTTTATCTCTAGGGATTGACTCCAAAATTTGTGTCCTAGTTACATTATCATTGTTTGTAGGCAGATTCATTTATGATTTTATATCTGCAGTCTGCAAATTATTTATGAATCCTATAGATTAGTAGGGTTCTCAATGGTGGTTGATACAGGAAGAAAGCGAAACGCTAGGAGATAATTTTAAAATAACACTTGAAGTTTCCTTTCTTTATGGTTTCCAGCTTAACTTGTTCATCATTTTGATTACATATATTAAGCTGAAGTATTGTTGAGGTACCACTTTCTTAAGTTAAGCTTCTTTAAATCTTTTTGGAGATATATTTCAACAAAGATGAGGACTAACATTTTGCCTTGTTGATGTAGTATACTGGGGTGATGTTGTTCGAAGACATGGCTTCATTGTTTGTGACTCCATATATTCTTATCTTCCTACTACCAAAGGTGCTCATTTTAAGCCTATTATGTCTGCATTTTAAAACATCTTGACAAAGATGGATCTGTGGAGGTTTAATCTATCAAATAATGATTTTTGTTAAATTTGATCATCTCTAAACCCCATGTGCAGCAAGTGGATGCTATTTTGCAATTCATACAGGATTTCACTGTGAATGTAGAAGGTGTTGGAGATGTTTGCAGGTATGGTTTTGGTCATGTTTTTTAATTCTCTATTGTGTCACCATCAAATAGATTTCATTTTGCATTCCATGTTTCCTTTTTGATCAAAGTGGTAACTTTTGTCAGTGAAAGACAATTACATTTACAAATCTAATCCTAGAAAATGATTTGGCAGTTTAAGCGTCTTTGATTTTGAACTTCATGGAAACAGCAAATATGGATCACCATGTAATACATCTAAAGACCGCAGGAGCGGTCAAGGGAAAATGGAAAAGTCATTCCTGAGGTTTGTTTCTTTGTGCATTTCCTATTTGAATGGGCAAAGTGGTAAATATATATGATTATTTTGTCTCAGTGACTTTTTTATCGTAGGCACTGTAGGATATGAACAAAATTATGTCTCTCTTAGAGATTATTTCTCATGTTTCATTTGGTGTTGCCAGTTTCAAGAGCAGCTACCCCAGTTGGGAGCCAAATGCTCAGGGAAAGCAGTTCCTAGATACTCTTATGGATTTCCGACAACAAGAACAGGACAGGCAAGCAATACAGATGTATTCACCTGATTGTATTTCACAAAAAATGCCATCAATGAGAGGTTTGGGGAGTGTATACAGTTCAGGCTTAAGGGAGGGGGTTCCACCGAGGTTGCCTCTGCCTCGACCTCGTTCTGCAGAAGTTCAGACTGGTCAATTGGATCAACCTTGGACTAGTGATATGGAACAAAAGGATCATCTCTACTGGCTTGATCGGTATTATACTTTACAGTCACTTTATGCATCAGATGTGAGGGACAATCAAGATTGTTTGGATGCTTTGCAACACAACTTTCTTGCACCTCATACATCAGGTAGACAACAACTGGTGGGTCAAAGAGAATCTAGTGGATATTTTGGGGATAGAGTTGGAAATCATATGGAGGCCTCAACCTCAAGTACTTTTCAGGATAGTATGTTTCGACAAGGCACTGTTAAGCAGGCAGGACACATGGGTGAAAGCACCCGGTGGTGGGCAAGAAGAGGGTCTCAGTCAATTCGTGGTTATGAAAGCTTTAGGGAGCCTCCTCTGTTTAGTGGTGGCCAGTTGGAAGGTACCATTGATGAGCTGTCTTATGGTAGTGACAAAGAGCAGGGTGTAGTAGAACAAGCTTCTGCTGTCTATGGAAGCGATCTCATGAAAGAATCTTCTGCCTCGTACAGAAGTGATTTTATTGATAAAAATATAAATGCATTGCATTTGCCTTACAATAATGAAGGCCGAGACACAATATGGGCAATGAAGGAATCTTCTGGTACTTACGTAAATGCTTTTTCTGATGAGAACAGTGGTCTGCTATTTTGTGACATGCCCGGACGTCCAGTTGATACCTCCCAAGAGAGAATGAGGTCTGACAGCAAGGAGATTAGAGAAGAATGAGTTAGTTTCCATGCCCATTTAAGTTTTCCCCAAGATGCTTGATTATCTTTCACCATGAGATTCAGTTTTTGTGTTTGTTTTTTCTTATTTCTCATTTTGTGAATGTTTTGTCTTTCTACAGAGCATAAAATTGTTCTACAGAGCATAAAATTTTTCTTTCATCATTTCATTCTAGGAGGAGGCTGTTTCCCTGCTTTGGGATGGTAATTTCAAGAATTTTCTTCAAAGCGTTTTAACACATTGATGGATGGGTTTTTCTAATGGAGCACATTTCATCGAAAGATTCAATGTCTCGGATCACAGCTACTCATTATGTACATAAAAAAAGATTGCACTCGAAGTTGCAGCAGTTGTACTCTTTGTATGTAAATCATGATAGATTTTGTTGATTGGTGCGGAATGCTTTGTTAGATGCTGCAAGACAAAGCATCTAAATGGTTATCATTTTGATAATATTAAGGTGTTGGCTTTTAGGCCTTCATTGATCAACTGGATTTTCCAGTTAAAACAACAATTTGATTGACTTATTCTAGCACTATTATTCTCCCTGGAAGCTCAAAAATGATGCATCATGTAAGAATTCAATATCACCCGTTGACTGGCAAGCAAATGATCCGACATCAGAGCAAAGCTTTTTCTCATGTTTTACCGATATTCTTTACAACAGAAGAAATGATTATTTATTTTTCTGTAGATAAAGGCCAAGAGCTCTTGGGAATAACGAAATGTAGTCATTTCCACTGCTGATCAAGGTTTCTGGCATGAAACATTCCATAATTCAGGAATGCATTCATATCTTACTGTTGCCACTGAAATGTTCTGAACCTACCTTTGAAGCTTAAAGAAGTTGATTTTTGAAGCTTTAATGTCAGCAACACAGGGAGACAATGTACAGTTTAATGAAAAATATTGATCTTCTTGCCTATTAGTATCTTTGTAGGGAGAACTTATTTTATTGATGATTTGATGACATTCCTTGTGATCTTCCATATAATCTTTGGAGGACAATTTTTTTTCTCCTTATCATGCAATATTGCAACAATTTTAAGTATATTTTTAATGACAGTAACAGGGGGCAAACACATGATCTGTTTTATCTCGGGTGCTATTGATTGATAGGTTCTAAGCCTCTACTTATAAAAGTGGAAGTCTCAACCACAAGTCAAATTTAGAACTTAATATTGCTAACATTGTGTCCAACATGGCATTGATATATATTTTTTGGGTAAGGAAGGAGGTCAATCAAATTAATTCAGGGGGGCCTTATATTCATCTGAGATCGAACCTAGTTTTTTTGGTTACCGAATTTCAACCCAATCAACGAAGTGTGGACGGATAGATATTATCTTATTTGACTCTTATGAACAATGCGTTGCTTCCAACAATCAAAAGCAAAGGGCTATTTCTAGTGGGGAGCCCAAAGTGAAGTTGTCTTTCTAGGACAATTTTTGGACTTTGTTGGCAGTGAATCTCAAGTGTTTAGAGTGCAGTGGAACTACACAAGTTATTTTCTCACGATAAACCTTGTCCTTCAAAAATATTGTGAGGAATGACTTTGTACCCAATTTGGACTTTGTTGGCGGTGAATCTCAAGTGTTTAGAGTGCAGTGGAACTACACAAGTTATTTTCTCACGATAAACCTTTTCCTTAAAAAATATTGTGACGAATGACTTTGTACCCAATTTGTACTTGGCATGACAATATTTCGTCTTTTAAGTTGTGTTTCAAATATTTAGAATGGAGAAATAGTGTTCAATGTTCGGCCAACAAATGTTAATGGGGGCTTATTGGCTTATAGGTTTGGAGTCAAACTTCTGACCTAGGTGAAGATAATGAAAGATTACAGACAAAAAATACAATAATGATGTATTTTTGAGGCATTGCTTTTTGAAGCCTTTATGTTGATATATAGCCTAAGTAAAAGTAACATATTGGTTGGGATAGAAGTGGGAGACATGGTTAGTTTTATGACGTATTTATTGAGAAATTTACTAATATATATGGTTTTTTTTTCAAAATTTAGAAATATCAATTATTTTCTTTTATGGCGTTTAGTTGTAGCAGGTCTTTCCTGTAGTATGCAAAACAGAAGGTTAAAAGAGTGGATAGATTTTGTAAACATGTGTTATTGTTGTTAGATTTGAATAGTTAAAAAAGAGTTTGCTACAAATAATCAAGATGAATTTTATGTTTTTATTGAGATTTTCTAGACTGTTAAAAATTCAAATGATTATAAAGCTTTGTAGATATTGTAAAATATATTCACTATTGTTCAAACTTTCATGTATATCAAGAGGTATAAATTAGAAATGCACAAGGAGGTTACATGATAATATATCGTATTAACATTATGACATTCCCTCCCACTTAAAAAAATATTGCCATCACTTTAGAAAACATTGTTCTTAGTGACCCATGATTCATGAGTAGTGGTTCACTGAACCACTACTCAATTTGACTTGCTGTGGAAAATATCTCCTACTTATCAATTGTCCTTAGTGTTAAATGATTCCAAGATCTTTTGTATGAATCGTTTATCATTTCATGTTGCATCTTCAATTCTAATTTTTTTCTACTTAATCAGGAATTTTGAGGTGACTACATTTTACAATCTGATTTTAAAAATTGCACGAATATTTTTTGTATATTTTGTATGAATACTATTTTTGAAGTATTAGTAGGAAATATATGATGAGGGAATCCACAAAAACATGCATTCTCAATGTGTCTATCCACAACAAACAAGATTACAAGAAGATAATTTTCTAATTTTTTTCCACTTAATCAGGAATTTTGAGGTGACTACATTTATTTTAAAAATTGCACGAATATTTTTTGTATAATTTGTATGAATACTATTTTTAAGTATTAGTAGGAAATATATGATGAGGGAATCCACAAAAACATGCATTCTCAATGCGTCTATCCACAACAAACAAGATTACAAGAAGATAATTTGACTTTGGAAACCTCACAATGAAGTTTATTATTATTTCTATTTGTAAGAAGGCCTAGTCTTCCAATAAACGAGCATCATGTTGAAGTTGGTCTACTTGTAACCTTTGGTAAGGTGTCATATTGAGAGCTTATATTCAACTATAGATCTTATTTGTTTTAAATTTTTTAGTTGGATGTAATAGCTTTAGATACAAAATTGTTCATAAAAGGGTGCTAATTCTATACTACATTCTTTTGAACTAAACATTTGTCCTTGTTTGTCATTCATCTTCTATTGGTACCATTCCCAAGGTCCTAATTCTATATATGGTAAAGTTGCGTCAACCATGACATTATTTGGTATATTGTGTAATTTAAATTGTCGTTTTATGAGATTTATCCATAAAATTGAATTTCTACTATCAAATTTATGAATGCATTTTTTGGTAGGTATAATTACTGACCTAAAAAAGGTTTTCTTATCCTTTTCTTTGCTTTTTAAGGTTATTCCCACCTTGGTGGTTTTGTTGGACTTTAATTCTGATAAAAATTCCTTCTTAAACTTACCTAAACCCTCTATTTAAGGACTACAAATGGGTCAAATAATATATCATTCATGAAATGTGTGTTGTTTCATGTCCTTGTGGATTTCTTCCTCAATTTAGGTGATGCAAAATAAAATGGATCCCTATATTTTGTATGTGGATAAAGGTTCTCTAATCCTAAATATGAAATACCTTAAGATTTATTAAGGTAGACAAGATTTATTGTTTCTTTAGGCTCATTTAGAGGAGTGGGTGTTTTGGTGAGGGATTGGTGTTGGATTTTGGTTGTACAAAGCCATTTTTGTGTGGCTTTGTTTTTGTTTTGTTTTGTGCAAAGATCATTTCTCCTTTGTTTGAGTGAGTTTTCTTCACCTTTCAACTGGGAGAGGTTTGGCCTTGTTTCATTATGGAGGGGCATGTTGCATCCCCAAATTTTTAGATGAATTACTTCAGGAAGAAGGAATTCCAATTGATTTTCCCTCTGGTGCTGAGACTTTGGCATTGTCTTGTAAGAGGATAGAGGGAAGGAGAATCAGATATTGTCTTTGGAAGATCAACAAGATGAGTAGATGGATATAGGTTTACCTTATTAGGTTCTTGACATATCTGTTCCAAGTGAGGCCTTGGTCTTAAAAGAGATTGAAATCTTGACGACAACACTCTCTCCTTGAGTAAAAGAGGTTGTGGAGTCCGGGAAAATTAGTGGTGCCTCTCAAGCCTTAAGGTTGCAACAAAAACCCTTTAAAAAGGGGCCTCCAAAGAAACCTTCGTAGGTGGGGCGCAAGGACCAAGAGAAGGTGAAGTTGATTTGGGAGACTTTTGTGGAACTTGGGTTAGTGAAAATCATTGACTCCCATTTTCCCCAATGTCACGAATGATTATTTTATCATGGAATGTAAGGGGTGAATAGTATCCCTAGACAAGGTTAATCATGATCTAATTAATTTTTCATTTTTTTAGAAAATTATGTTTATCTAGGAAAGTAAATTGACAGTGGATGGTTTGTTGAATAAAGCTCCTATTATCTGGCCACATGGTTCATGCCAGTGTGTTGGAGCCCATGACAATTTGGGTGGAATGGCATGCTTTGCGACCCTAGGAAGCTTGTCCCTCTCTGGTGGATTTCGAGCCATTCTTCTATCTTTATGGTTGCTTCTAGCTTGGACTCTAGTGAAATTGGCATTTTCATTGATATCCATGCCTTGACATACCTTTTAGAAAAAATACAACTTTGGGAGCATATTAAATTTGTTAGATCCCTAGTTCCCCTTATCCCTTGGGTTATGGCTAGTGATTTCAATGCGATGTGTAGCTTGGAGGAAAAAAGGGGGCTTAGTCAAGCTTGATCCTTTTGCTAACCTCCTTAGGGATAATATTGACCAGTTGAATGTTATTGATGTGAAGCCTAATAATCGTATTTTGACATGGAACAACAAGAGGAGTGGTGTAGATGCCATTTTAGAGATGCTCGATAGATTTATTGTCTCATGCTATTGGATGGGGGATAGATGAAGTACCAGTTCAAAGATCTTAGATTAGAGAGGTTTTGATCATTGGCCAATCAAACTCTCACCAGTTACTTTTAGAGATTTTACGAACCCTTCTCTTAAGTTTCAACTCATGTGATTGTAGGATCTTTCTCTCGAAGACTTAATAACTAATTGGTTGTATGAAGGGAAACTTTCTTATGATAGGACTATGTATTCTGTTGTCAAAATATTACAATACGTGAAGTATAAGCTCAAGAAGTGGAATAAGAAATGCTTTGGAAACCTTCACGTCAACAAATTGGTAGCTCAAGATTGGTTGGATACCATCACTCACTAGACTTGTGATTATGGGCTCTAGTTGTTAAGGATTTAGAGGAATGGGAACTTTGTGAGGAGATTCTTCGGAAGCATAAGTCTCATATTGATTGGATTATGGAAGGAGATAGGAATACTACCTTCTTTCATAATTTGGTTAAAGCTAGAAGAAATGGTAACCTCCTTAACTTTGTTGTGTCCTCACAAGGTGCTCAACTTTCTTCAATGGGAGAAATTTCCTATGAGGCTTATATAAGTATTTATGTGCTTTGTTTACAGATAACTCTCAATGTACATGAAGATGAAGTTTATATCCTAAATTGCATTCTCTCTGTAGCCCCCTCTCATTGCAGGAATTGGAATAAGTTATGTTTCATATATAAAAAAGGTAAGGCCTGATGCTTAGATTTGGGAGTTTTGGGAGATTATTAGTTTGTATCTTCTAGAGGTGGTCCAGAAATCACATAAAAATAAGCAGACGCTACGAGCCATGAATTCTACTTTGTTGGCTCTTATTCTAAAAAGAGACGATGCAAATAGTTTGGATCAATAAATTGATTGTAGAAAGACTCAATATGTTTCAAGGCTTTAATCTTTGTTGAGAAAGGTAGATTTGTTGTTGTTAGATAGATCCTTGATGAGATTGTGATTGTTGTGGAGGCCATTGATTCCAGGGAAACCTCTAAGGAAAATGCCATGTTTATCAAACTTGACAAGGAAAAATCTTATGACAAAGATAAACTAACCTTACAAAAAGTTCTTCTGGCTTTTGGATTTAGTCATGATTGGATTAATCAAACCATGAGCTGTGTTACCTATACCTATTTATCGGTTCTCATTAATGGAGAACCATCTAAGCTGTTCAGTTCTTTGAGAGGCCTTCATCAAGGAGATCATATTTCCCTCTGTATGTTTATTATCATAGCTGAAGGGCTTGGTATATTTATCAAATCTTGTGTTAGACAAGGGATAATTATAGGTTGGAGGTGGTGTAATAGTTTGCCTCCTTATTATCACCTCTAATTTGTTGATGATTTAACGTTTATATCCCTGGACTACTATATGGCACCCTTGGGGTAGAAAATTAACAAGGCCAAGTCCTCTATAGTCTTATTTAATATTCACAGTCTTATTTAGAGTAGGATTGCTCAGATTTTTAGATTTTTGATTGGGCTCTCTTCCTCTATTTTATCTTGGGATTCCCATTGGTTCGAGATCTCAATGCAAGAAGTTATGGTAGGGAGGTCTTGGGCTTCAACCAGTTGGTCTGATTGGTCAAGTTTTAGCGATTGAATTATATTGGAGGTGGTGTACTTGCTAAGATCAGGATTAGGCTAGATTTTTAATCCAAGGAGAAAACTTCTTGGACGTGCTTCATTGAAGCCTTGTTGGGAAGGGTTCTACAATTTGGGATACTCTCAAAAGAGGGGAAAAGCTTATCAAGGAGGTTCTTTTTTGGATTTGTAATAAGGGATCTAATACTCTTTGTTGGTTTGATTCTTGGGATGGTCACCCCTTAATTATTTCAAAGCTTCCTCATCTTGATTCCCTTTGTAACATCATTATTGAAGTTGGATGGAATAAAGTAGAAGATTATAAAACAAGGCCAAGGGTCAATTGGAGGTGGTTTTTTGGAATAATTCACAAGATTGACTTTGGATGGTATTGTGGAGGATTGTCAAGAGATAGCTAGAAACTTAGCTAGTAGGACCTTTAGTTCTCTAAAGGTCTTGACCCAAATGGATTTGCTTTTGTTTCCTCAAGCTACTTGGAGTTGGATAGGCAGTTGCATGGTCAAGTTGCCGTGCCTTGGTGGATGCAAGTGAGGAATATATTTTCTTGGCCTAAATGCAGTATTTTCTCTAGATTGTGGCTCAAAATAAGCATCTCACCTTGGAGAATTCACAAAAGATAGGTATAACACATATCCTTTTATAGTGTCCCGACTCTAGGAAGATTTGGAAATTATGATGGATTTCATGGAATCTTGATTGTATCCATGTTGCTACTTTAATGTAGTTTTGGGAAATTTTGGACCATTCTCCAGCTAAGGCTTCCTCTCTATAAGTTGCCTAGGTTGTTGGCCCCACTATCATTACCACAATCTAAGGTGGAAAGTAATCAAACGATATTTGAGGATTAAAAAATGGTGAGCGCTTGTGGAAAAACATTGTTAGCAAGATACAAGAGACTATTTTTGAAATATGTGCTCTCTCTAAGCCAGTGGATTCTAGTGACTTGGTTATTATAAGGAATTTAGATTTGATTAACAAATGACCTAGTTTCCATGTTGGAAGAAGATCTAGATATGGAAAACAAAAGATTCATAAAGAGGGGTGATGGATTCCTCCTTCTAAGGGAGTTTTGAAAGTCAACATTGATGGTTCTTCTAAGGGAATCCTTGACATGCGGTTATTGGTGGCATTGGTAAAGACAATGATGGATGTACTTTGTTCTTCTTCTCTATTTATAAATGGTGGCATCCATAATAATCTTATGGAAGCTCTAGATATATTTCATTCAATTGAGAGAGTATGTTCACTTGGTTGGAGCAGAGTCATCTCTGAATTTGATTCATAGATTGTGGTGGAGATGCTAAATGAACAGAGATTGGATGGTCTTAATTAGAAGTTAGCTTTGGTGGAAAGTACGTTTCTTTCATTCATATTCCCTGTGAGTGGAATAGTGGTAGACTATTTTCCTGAATGGGCATCTGAGAAGTTGGATAGGTGGGATGGGGATGAGCAGGGGATTTTGTCCTTAGAGTGCTCAACAACTTTGGAGAAATTAATTATGGGGGATAATATTAAGCAGTTGTTCTTTTGTGGGGTTCCTTTTGGAACTTCTTGCTGATTGTATTGTTTCCTTGGTTGGGAATTTTGCCTTTGCCTCTATATTCTCTTCTTTGATCTAAATAAAATTTTAACCACCTTTTTCAAAAAAAGGAAAAAAATTACAAAGAACTAACTCTACCCAATTTTTAAAAAGTTTTCCAATAATGTAAATTTAAAAAATAAAATAAAATATATTGAGACCCATAAAGAAAATTAATGAAAAAACATAAAATGTCAATGACTTTTAGAAAATGTGCCTTCAAAGTCTGATTTTTTTCCCTTGAAATCTTACCTAATGCATACATCAAAACTGTTAAATAATTTGAGATCAGGAGATAAGATATAAATTGAATATATGTAGTAGATTTCAATTGCCTTGGTTATTGATTGAATCTACATATTTGAATATCTATATATATTAAACTAGCAAGAAGTGATGTGACTGTTCAAAATGAAATGACGTGACTGTTTATAATAATTATCAGTTTGAGCAAATCTCATTATTTGTTTTAATACAAATCGCAGCTTTAACATATAGTCACTATCGTGACTGTTAATACATAACAGTCACAATACTGCCAATAATTGTCCGCCACAGTGCATGTCACCCAGTATACTCACCCGGTATAATACTATATACTCATTCGATATTAATCGGGGTAAGATATGGTAATCAGTATGATATTCAAACTAAAATATAATTTGATAATATACATATATATATGTATATTAATATATATAATATTAATGACATTAACATTATATATATTAATATGCATATATATATATATATATATATATATATATATATATATATATATATATATATATATATATATATATATATATATATATATATATATATATATATATATAATGTAGAATAATATTTAAATATAACCAATACAAAAAGCTATAGTAAGGTTGAACATTAATGATGTCTATTTACTCTAATATTATAAGTATATATATTAGTATAATAATAATGTCCATCATTATATATATTAATATATTGCATATAATATTATGATCATTTTATCCAATCAAAGCTATAAACATCAACACTCCCTCTTAACTAGGGAAGATAAAATGCAGCTCACAATAAGTTCATAAATTGTGAGGGTTAGTTCCTAGGTGGATTGCCTCTATCGACGATTCTATCCATAGTTCTCAGGTGGATTGCCTCCATTGGTGATTCTATCCACAAACTCATGAGCTTCAAAGTGGATTGCCTCTATCGGCGATTCTATCCACAAGCTCTTGTGTGGATTGCCTCCATCGGCGATTCTATCCACAAACTCATGAGCTTCAGAGTGGATTGCCTCTATCGGCGATTCTATCCACAAGTAAGATATATCTATTACAAAAGAAAAGTTATTGCAAGATTGTCACCTTCCAATAACTTTAACAAATACAAGTGATAATCATTTGGAAGTTGTCACTTCTTTATGATTAACATAGGGCCCATATAATTTTAAATAATATTAACATAATAATCAATAATCATTACAACTTTACCTTATAAGTGTTCTTATCTTTATCAGTGAACTCCCTCTTAATCATAAGGTATCTTGAATTACATTTAGAGAAGGCATTTCTTTGAACATACATTTGAATTATTTACTTCAGCAAGGGAAGCTTGCATTCTAAGTCTGTCAGGACAATTTCTTGCGCTGTGACCATATTTGTCACATCTAAAACATTGCATTGAAGAGTAGTCTCTTGGTTTCTTGAACGACTGTTGATCATATGTCTTCTTGCCCTTTTTCCTTTTTGAACCAGTGACAAGAGCCTGAACATCTTCTTTAGTGGATTCCAAGACTCCTCTGGATTTCAGGTTGTACTCTTCTTGAATGCAGTCAGCTTTTAGTCGATCAAATTTGGGAAGTTTGGTGCGAGCACTTACTCCTTGTCTAAAGTTTTCCCAAGAGATAGGGAGCCCATTTAGAGTTATCATAGATAACTCCTTATTATCATAAATGTGACCAATATAAGAGAGTTGATTCCTTAATTCTGTTATCCTCATAAAATATGAAGTAATAGTCTCTCCATTACTCATTTTAATATTTGAGAGTTGATTTTTAAGAGTAAGAATTCTGCTGGTGTTGTTGATTTGAAACATGTTTTCCAGGGCTTTGAACATGTCATGAGTAGAGTCCAACTTTGTGATGACAGGTAGTAAATGATTTTTCACTCCATCTACTAATAATTCCATTGCTCTAATATTGTCCTTTTCCCATTTATTTTTCTCATCATTTTCATTAGATTGAAGAGGTTTCTCTATTATTGACTTCAAGTCATTCTTCCTTAATACTAACATCATTCGAAGTTTCCATGATTCAAAATTGGAGGCACCTTCAAGTTTGTCTTCTAGTCTCATTCCATTTGCCATTTTGAGATTTAAAAAAAAATAAAAAAACTGATCTTCCTTTAATCTGATCGGATCTTCCTTTAAGTGGTTAGACTTCAATGAAGGAACCTAGCTCTGATACCATGTTAAATAATTTGAGATCAGAAGATAAGATATAAACTGAATATATGTAGTAGATTTCAA
Source organism: Chamaecyparis obtusa (assembly GCA_027943335.1). Lineage (NCBI taxonomy): Eukaryota > Viridiplantae > Streptophyta > Pinopsida > Cupressales > Cupressaceae > Chamaecyparis > Chamaecyparis obtusa. The sequence goes on from BSBK01002499.1 coordinate 452,137, forward strand.
TTGCCTTGGTTATTGATTGAATCTGCATATTTGAATATCTATATATATTAAACTAGCAAGAAGTGATGTGACTGTTCAAAATGAAATGACGTGATTGTTTATAATAATTATCGGTTTGAGCAAATCTCATTATTTGTTTTAATACAAATCGCAACTTTAACATATAGTCACTATCGTGACTATTATGTATTAACAGTCATGATAGTATCGTGACTGTTAATACATAACAGTCACAATACTGCCGATAATTGTCCGCCACAGTGCATGTCACCCGGTATACTCACCCAGTATAATACTATATACTCATCCGATATTAATCGGGGTAAGATATGGTAATCGGTATGATATTCAAACTAAAATATAATTTGATAATATACATACATACATACATACATACATACATACATACATACATACATACATACATACATACATACATACATACATACATACATACATACATACATACATATATATATATATATATATATATATATATATATATATATATATATATATATATATATATATATATATATATATATATATATATATATATATATATATATATATATATATATATCTGTGTGTGTGTGTGTGTGTGTGTATGTATGTATATTAATATATATAATATTAATGACATTAACATTATATATATTAATATGCATATATATAATGTAGAATAATATTTAAATATAATATTTAATTATAAGTATATATATTAGTATAATAATAATGTCCATCATTATATATATTAATATATTGCATATAATATTATGATCATTTTATCCGATCGAAGCTATAAACATCAACAAAAACCCAAAATAATTAGATCCAAATTCTCACTAGTTTGTAGGTGATGATGAAAATAATTTTTTTGGATCTAATCATATCTTTTGATACCACTTTTTATGAAATAAATCGCACAACATAAGATATACTAAAAACTATTCAACAAATACTTATAATAATATGCTACATTGAAGGGGGTAACTAACTTATATCTCATATATATACCATACTATGCCCTGGATACCACCTAGGACACCTAGGTATAATAATTAATATGTGACTTATTTAAGAGTTAGGGTGGCCACATGTTGATTAATTAACACAATACATACTATAGGATTATGGGCTTAAAAGGGAGAGGGGGATAGAAGAGGATGACAAGGAGATTGCAGAGTACTTATTAGTGACAATAGTGATTACTCTTGACTCATTGATCTCTTAGATCTCACATGGTATGGGTGTAGAGGTTGGTGGCCATAGGAAATCGGGATGAGGATAAAAATATCATCCAAAGGCACAAGCATAGGTTGGAGGTGATGTGCAAGTTGATGAGAGGGTCAACCTAGAGGATGCATTGCATGCAGAGTGAGATCAAATTGAGATGTTGTGCAGGCAGTGCATGACAACCTAAGGTTGGCGAATGATGTTTGGGATACAAAGAGGAACGCGTTGACAATTAGGGTAGAAACAAAGGTGGATCGACTACAATGGTTGGAGGGTGATGGTGCTAGGGTTCAACAATTGGAGGTTGATTTTACATAGATACGATAAGAGGGACATGACCAAGGGGTTATGGTAGGGAAAGACATGGGATAGTTGGCACCTAACCTGACATGAGAATATAAATTGGCCACCTATTACAAGACCTTGTTGCAGGAAATGTCAACAGGGAAAAGGAAATCAAGATTTATAGAGAGAAATAAATTTCGGAGAAGTGGTTTGAGATCAATGAGATATAGACACATGATGACATAATTGGTGATGAGACTGCCACCACAACTAGGGGGCAGGAGAAGTATATGATGGCTATCCAACCATAATTTATCACATCATATAATATACTTTAAAAAAATGGTCTAAGTATCTCCTTTGTATGGTGTATTAAATAAGTGGCTGGGTAGATGTCGCCCACTAGGATCACTAGATGCTCACATGGAGCTAATAGCAACTAGCTAGATGGATGAAGACAATTTGATATTTTTTTTTACAAATGTACTAAGATGAGCCAACAATGATGTATATGTGATTAAGAGAATTTATTGTGTATTTTGATTCTATGCATGTATATGATAGACATTGGATGGATGTTTATTATTTTTTATATACATATGGATGGGATGGTTGATAGATATACATGTGTTTATGATGGTCTATGATTCATGTGATTATATATGATGAATGCATTTATTCTATATACTTATGTCAATGATGTATGTATGTATTAATTATATGTAGATTTGGATATCTATATGAGACAAATGTTTATCATGCTAACTATGATGATGCGAGATGTGGATGTTTATAGATGATTATGTGTGCATATGCATATCCCAATGACTATGATGTTATGGATATTTATGATTATGTATGGATGCATGGTGTATGATTTAAATGATATATATGATGATGGTTATGTATATGTGCTAATATTGAAATGATGAAAATAATTAATGAAAAATGTATAGACTGATAAATTTAAATTTTAAATAAACTTAAATGATAAAAATGAGCCAAAAGCATATGATGATAGGTGGGTGCAAGTACCAAGTTATAATGAACTATACATCAACATATCCAGATAGAAGAAATATGGGTAAGAATGCACGTGCACAAGAAATGAATGATTAAGAGAGGTGGGGGAAAATATATGCAATAAATAGGTGATGAAATTAGGGTAGATGTGGGCTTAGGATAGTGGGTAAAATGAGTGGATGAAAAATAAAAATGACAAAGTAAATTTCTATGTAGTGAGAACTCAATTTAATATATTGATAGATAGTATGGACCAAGGTGTGAGGATCGAGGGTGATGATGTATCACATGCATATGATTGACTCAAAAAATAATAAGGTTAATTGAACATCTCACAAAATCACAAATGAATTTTGTGGGCATAATGTTGGAAATCCACAAACAAAAGAAATGGTACAACATAACACATGATATCAAAGGACCTTTATGGGTAGAACACAAGACAGATAGTGAAAACACAAAACATGAAATTCTAGAATTACTTCAAGTTTCACCAATAAAAGTATACCATGATATGATGGATCACAATGAATTTGAGTACATAAAGTAAAAAGCTTAAAATAAAAACAAGATCTAAAAGAAACAATGAAATAAAAAACTTGTTTAGCTTCTATGCTCATGGTTATTGGCCCTTGATAGGTTGGTGTGATCATTGGATCTAGGCTCCTTCTAAGCTATTGCACTTGTGGGCTTTACATGATATGTTCTCATGCCTGGGATGAGGTCCCTCAATTGTGAGCTTACTAATTCAAAGCTTTAGTTCAAAAATGTGTACCTATAAAAAATGAAATAACAAATATCTCATGTACCTCTTGCCAAAAAATGATAGATGGGGGAGGTGTGCCTTGATGCGAGGAATAACATCTCTTGAAAAAGCCAATGATACATAAATAATACCTAGGATTTTCATGGCAAGAGGTGATCCAAGATATTTTAAACCAAAGATAATAATGGATTTGTTGAAGCACACAATTATAGGGGATTCTCATAGATACTATGCCAACAAAAATAATAATGGATAGTAATCCAGATCATCAAAATATCAAATGGGAATATAATGGATGGAATGAAATATGTAATTGTTGGTTTAATTAAGGTATTTTACCTTGGTTAATTTTCACTAAGTCCTAATTACACTTTACGTAAGTTTACTTAGGGAATTGCATAGGATTAGTTAGAGAATTTCTATTTTAAGTGGACTTATCATATTATTATTTTATCATATCCACTTAAGTGGATGGACTTTTCCACTTTTGAGGGTTATCCACCTTTAGTGGAAATTTAACTCCACCTTTGGTAGGCGATCCACCTTTTATGGTGTTATCACACTATCACCTATCTACCTTTCATGGAGTGATAGCTTTTCATGTTGATTACCATGTAATGAGACAATGAAACTTATCATTATCTTATTCACTTCATTGTACTCACCTTGGATTTATAACCAAGGGATCTCCTATGTACATTCAATCTAGTTGATTCATTTTATTACATTATTGATAGGAATATAGTTTATTCTCGTCATATTCATTCTCTCTTGTTATTGTGTTTTCCATTTGGCTTCTAGATATTGGGTGGCTACCTTCATAACCAAATCATACATGGTATCAAAATTGTTTGAGTTCCATTAGATATTCTTTTGGGAGTTTTGAGTGCATTTTTTGGTGGATTTTGGGAGGTCCTCATTGTGCATTTCTATTGTAGGATAAAATTGGAGCTTGCTAGTGCAAAGAAAGGTTGGAATAACATTGAAGAAGTAAAAAAACCTCAAGATTAACTTTTGTTTCATCCAAATAAGACACTAGAGGCTAAATATACATCCATTTGAAGTCTGGGCAACAACGATATCTTAGTCATTCAGACTTCTTTTTGCAAGCAATTGTTTAGGATTTGGGGTAGAATTTATTTCTCTACATAGTGGTGTAGGTGGTGTCTAATTTTAGTCACTGAAGTTATTAGAAAATTACATGATCCCATTTTTGCAACTTCTAAGTCTTCGTTCAAGCTCATACTGACTCCTTCCAAGGTGCTATTTTTAAAAAAAGTGTATGACTTTTTGTCTTCTTCTCAATTATGCTATCAGTTTGTATCCATTATAGATAGAAATATCAATTTTAGAACTTGGTCTTTTTGGAACATTTTGGCAATGGTAATGCTATGATCTCAATTTTTTTTTGCATTAGTAATTAGAGTCTGATATAGTTTGATTATGGTAGTTGTAAGTATCAAAATCAGAAGTCCACTTTTATATTAATTTGCAAGCATCCATTGTAATTTCACTAAGTACAAAGTGTCAAATCATCATTTTGTGAGGGGATAATAAGTTGATCTCTATTTGTGATTTGATAAGTGTATCATTTATGTAATCATGGTTTATGCAACACATCCTTCTATAATAATTTTGACTAAGGGCAATTATGAGTAATGGCCAAAAGTAATCGTCACACATTGTAGGTGGCTTAATCTCTTGCCCCATCTTTATGGTCTCATTCCTAAACCAAAGTCACAATGGAAGCAATTAATTTAGGGTAAAAAGAAAGATAATATCATAGGATTAATTAGTTGTAGTATTAGTTTAGAGGTATTAAGTGCCCAAACACAATTTGAACCATTATTTTGGAGCATTTTGGAGATATGTATGTTCCTACTGTCCCAAATGATCCTTCTTTGGATTGTTTCCTTCCACTTGATGATGTTGACAATGTTTGCTTTGATGGTGATACCTTAAAGGAGTTTGAATACAATGCATCACTTGAGAGTTATGATGATTTAGAGACTCCACCTATAGCTCCTACTTCTCTAGTTGCGATCACACATTCATCTTTTGTTGGTGATTCTAGCGAGTCATTACAAGAGGCATCTACTTGAGTTCCTGATTGGGATTTCTTTTTCTGGAGTCCTACATTTTATATTTAGGAGATTCATTTGAGGATATTTCTCTTCTCTTTGATGAAAATTTCATCATAATTAGAGATTCTTATTCACCTTCTTTGGATATTTAAATTCACGAGTCTCCTCATTTATTTGATTTGTCACATTTCTTGATTTAGAATGGTCATGCTTCTCTGATGGCTATATGTAGGGAATCTGCATAGGCTCAAAAAATAGATTAGTAGCACCAAACTAATCAATGTAAACTAGCAAATAATTAAAAACCCTATAAAATAGTAGAAGACAAGCATGAAGATAAATAAATTAAAATAAATAATAAAAAAAACATAGTTAGCAATACCTAGCTTGTTTCCTTCTATTGCTTCTTTGCACTCTATTGAAGTGGATGATGGCACTCAACATTGGATTCACCAACTCTTTGACTTAGAGATTCAAGAATAATTGCTATGATAATTGATTGCATAAATTGAAACCTGCATAAGATAATTACTACTTAGAAATAGAAATCCTTCAAATGAGAATGAAGGGGGTTTATATAGATTTTCAGGTTTAAACGGATAATCGAGATCAATTTGAGAAAATTAGGTTGAGTGGTTGAGATAATTAGGAACTGGGAGATTTTGGGTAAACTTCTAGAAATGAATATTTGTTTCCAATTTGAACTAAACAATAGAGAGTTGATTTAGGAAACAAAAGATGAGATCATATTTGAGAAGATTTTTAATTTTAAGGAGATATTAGTTTCTAATTTATGCAATTTTGAGAAAAGAATTGATTTTTGCATTTTGAAAAGATTTTTTATTTTTAAAGAGATTAAAATCATAAAATTTGATTTTTCGATTTGTGAGGGATTTTAGAATTTTTAGAATTTTGATTACCTCATAAACTTGATTTTTTAGTTTTTTTGAAGATTTTAGAATTAAAAATTTAATTTTTGAGAATGATGACATTAAATTGAAATTAGTTAGAAATTAAGTGAAATTGAAATTTGAATAAAATTAAATTAATTTAATTAGATGAACTATTAGTTAATTTAAATAATTGAAAATAATTTTTTAAACTATAGAACTTTGGAAATTGAATTTAATTAAATAGTAAAGACCACTTAATTAAGGTTAACTAATTGAATAATATTAATTAATGTTAAGGGGATGATTAAATGATTAAAATATCAGGCTATAGAATAATTAATATGATTAATTAAATAATTAAATAATTATTTAATTAATAAAGGAATAATTAGTAATTAATTCAGACTCGCAAGACTAACCAATTTTGGGTGTCTACATTTACCCCTCATTAATACGATGTGATTTTGAGCGTTGTGTCAAAGAATATTTTAATTAGGTCCTTCCCTAGCTTGCCTCAATGATAACAGGTGGATTTTATGTCCCCTCAAGAAATCAAGCAAAATTGTGCAAAATGAGCATCTAGTTGTCGACATCGTTCTATTTCTATATGATGATGATATGACTTCTATAGTGATGATGTATGAATGCATTCTTATGTTTTTGTAATTTTTCTCATGTAATAGATTAACCATGTATGCAAAACCTATGATGACATATTTGAGCACATGACCTTTGGACTGTCTGAATTAGTTAGAAGAACGTTAGTAAGAAGAATGAATTAGCTAGAAGTGAAGGCTTAATTAGTTAAAAAGACATAGGTGATGGATCTGAGTTGTTATAAAATATTTTCAATGATATCATCATTGCACCTTATTTGAAAAGAAAGAGATGCCAAAGCATCTAGATAAGGGCCATCTAGATACTGCTACGATCTTTGTTTGAACAAGAAGATAGAAGATAGGGATTGTTTCACTCTATCCTAGGGTTCATATGTTTGGAGTCAAGGTATGTGTGAATGCCACAAAAATGATAGTACCTATCACAGACACCCCAAAAATAATCACCCCAGAACTTCATCGAAATAATCCACAAATAAGAAATAAAGAAAACAAGATTATGATCCATCATGGTGATGAAAGATTGATAATCTACAAATGATTGAATATCTTGATGGAAAGAATGGACAAGTGAAAGAAAGTGATTGATGGTCACCGAGCTACTAAAGTACATTTAAGTCAATTAAATCAGTCAATGTATTGTCATTCATGTCAACTAGCTTTGACTATACTTATCATCATGGTTACAAACAACTAAAGAGAGAAAATGGTAAAGCAATCAGATATCTACATGAAGATGAGATGGATATGAAAGATATGGCTATGGTATGCATTGGGTAACTTATTGATGAGTCTATGGCATCATGTTGATGACTTCATTTCTTTACATGATCTTGTTATGTATTGAAGATCTGGACTGAACAAGTTTGTGTGGTCGGTAAATGAATATTTTAGTATACACCGAGCTAGTATAGTGTATACCGAGTATAGTATTAACCAAGCAGGTAATCACCGACACATTCTAGTATTGACTGAGTAAAAGAAATAAATAAAGTTTATAACAACCGACTGAAATGATGAGCTGGAAAATTGCTTATGATTTTGAGGTAGAAGATAATGTTTGTTATGACGATCTAATGACTGGAAAAATTCAAGACTGATTGAATGAAGAAGGATAAAACGTGTTACCAACACAACTACCGAGGAAGCTTAAAGCAAAAAAACTGAACGATGAAGATTAAGAAGCAAAATCTACAGATGAGAAGAAAATGGTTTATGATGTCTATATAAGGAGACATGGGATTCATTATTAAACGACTGAGATTTTTGATATTGTAGAAGAATTCACATGAAAAGGACTATTTTTTTGCACACCTAATCAAACTGGTTGTAGACAGAACTGAGCTGAACTGCAAATAACACCGAGCATTAGAAAAGCATACACTGAGTGGAATAAAGTTGGAGGATATCAAGGATTGAATTGATTATTGATCAAAGGTATTTTTGAGCTCAGCATAGATTTGAAAATCTACAAATCAAAGTTATATTTGAATCAGATCATTACAATATCAGTTTAACCATTGTTACAAATAAATCTCTTAACCGAGTGGGACTTAACAGTCTTTTGTATTTCAATATGAGATTCAATTAATGTCGATTATTTTCTTGTTGACCCCATAGTGAATGTTTTAGAAACTACAATTGAAACAATTGTTATATTTTCATTGATGTCAAACCTTAACTGGTAAGACAGTTGCTACCTAGGAGAGTACTATATCTTTTGATGAAGAGGATGAGGAGATAACAAGAGATCCTAAGGAAAGGTTGAGTTATGTGATATTTCGATGGGTACTTGATTAGTTGGCATGGTGAAATTGTAATGTGTTGTTTATCTTTAACACTAAGTGAGGAAGAAAGATTGGGAACATAGGCTTAACTGAGCAAAAGTGAAGAAATCTAGTTTAAGCCAAGTGATGTTAGTGTCGATCGAGCACCAGTATATGCCGAGAAAATATACTGTTGACCGAACATTAGTAATTGCCGAGTGACAAATAATTGTCGAGAAGAAAAATGTTAGCAATGACCGAGATACATAGTGATGACCGAGAAGATGAACACAATATTGACCGAGTGTCAGTAATTTACATTTTGAGAAAGAATTGAGAATCCCAGCCGACATAGTTGAATTCTTGGGATATGTAAAATGTGTTGACATTCTTAATGAATTGTATGGAGCACTTAATGCATGGTAAATCATTTTCTTATGATTTCAAATAAGATTTAAGAATTGTATCTAGAAGGAAAAGAAGGAGAACATAATGATGGAAGGATTCGATGAATTTGACCTAAACCTAAGATCTACAGAAGAGATTAAGCGACAAAATATTGATCTACCTGATCAAGGAGGTATAAGATTAACCTCATTGTGAGGTTACAGTAGAGTGGATGTGTGAAGAAGTTGATGTTATTGACTGATAATTCTAAGAAGAAGGCTGAAGGTGAAGTTTTGAAGGAGATGAACAAAGTTGTGGTGATTGCTTGAAGAGAATACCAAGCAGATTAGAGATGGAGATGAAAATGAAGGTCAGTCAGTAAATCAACATATGTGCGAAGTGGATCTGTATTTGCAAAGTGATTTGTATTTTTTTCAGATCAGAACCTATTGTTACTTTCTAACCATTGTATCAGTTTAAATCCTTTAATCAAGGTTGACCTAACAGTCATTTTGTATAAATCCTTTAATCAAGGTGACATTCTGTTGAATGTTCTTAACCCCTCTAACAAGGCCACTCTTAACAGAGTGATTAAATCCTTTAACCAGGTCACACCTAGCAGTGTGTTTTGTAAACCTTTGACATGGTTGGATTTTCATAGAGCTCACTTCAGAAGAGTGAAAATTAGTAGCATGTTACAAAGTGGTTTTTCACAAATTGGGTTTCCACTATAAATCCTAGTGTTATACTTGTGTGAATAATTTTTATGTGGATGATGACGAAAGTTTTATATTCTGCAAGTTATTTACTTTAGGATAGTGGACAAGCAAGTTTTATGTTATTGATATTTTCTATAGAGACTGAGTTGAAAGCTTATTAGATCTGAGATTGTTGAAGAGTTATAAAGTTGAATTGGTACATCTGGACCCGAGAACAACTGATTCACCCCCCTCTTTGTTGTTCTAAAATCATTCTAATAGAATGCTGGTCAAGGGATAATTGTTAGTGATCAATCCTCTAACCAGGTCACATGTCACAGTGTGTTTTGTAACCTTTAATAGGGTTGGCTCCTAAATGAGCTCACTTCAGAAGAGTGAATTATTTTTGGTTACCGGTCCTAGGTGGTTTTTCCCTTAACAAGGTTTTTATGTTAAAAATCTATGTGTTATGTGTGAATGATGTGTTGAATTCTTATTTTTCTATAAAAATTTCATAACTGGATAAATCGATGAATATAGTATTTTAATTTACTGGCAATCAGTAGATGAAGAGAAAGACACAGTTGATATCTTACCGAGCTGATTATTTGATTGAAAACTTTTTATATATACATCTGGGAGATTTGGGACTATAGGATAAGTGGACTTAATTGATTCACCCCCCCTCTCAGTTATCTAACACATGACCACTCTCACCACTTGGTGGTATCCTTGAGGAGTATAGGAACAAAATCACAAAAGATAAATCGATAATAGACTGACATGATTGACTTTGTCAATAACCTTACTGATCATTGTTTGGATTGATGTTGATGTTTGATATGGATGTGTCTAGTTTCAAAAATGGATGACTCGTAAGACTGATATGTCTAGTTTCAAGTGTATTTGTCACTGTATAAGACAATCAATTGACTAATTGATTTGATTGATTATAGATTGGATTGTTGATAAAGATACATCATATGAGTCCATTACCGACGATTTATGAAGCTCATTGCTTTGATATGAGATTTGATGTTTGGTGTCACTTTCTGCTTGTCATGACAAAGATAAGGATTTTTTATATGTTTTGATTTTTTTAAGTGGTTTCGTCAACACTTTTTATGATGTTTTTGATTATTATTTTTAGGACATTTTGTGATGTCTTTGGTCCATCATAGGGTTCATATGTTTGGAGTCAAGGTATGTGTGGCTGCCATGAAAATGAAAGTACCTATCACAGACACCCCAAACATGGTTGCCCTAGATGATTTATGATGTTTTATGATTTTTTAGGGTTATTTCAGGACTTTTAATGATGTTTTTGAGATTTTGTTCAGGATTTTTATGATTTTTTTGATAATTTTTTCATCTAAATTTGTAGGATTTTTTTCAAGACTTTATGCAATTTTAGGGATTTGTTTTAGGACATTATGCTCTTTTTAGGGATTTTCTCAGGACATTTATATTTTATTGAGCAATATTTATTGAAGTTCCCCTAGTGTATATCAAGGCAAGGAAATTATAGGTTGATGGATGAACTGGTAGATGGATGAAGGACAAAGGTCACTTGATATGGCTTGAAGCTATTTGGATGCCAAGGACTATCCACAAAATGGGATAACATGTTTTAGCAAGCTTAGTGATTAGACATAACAATGGTAGGGTAATGATACATTTTTGCACTAGATGACATGTGATGCATAAGAATGGACATGTCAAGAGGTTTTTTGAAAATATGTTTTTCCTTTTTATGTCCTTATTTTATATCAAGACCAAGAAAGGGATTTGGATAGGAAAATGATAGGACATGAATAGGATAAGAAAATTCAAGAATAGAAAAGGGAAAGGGATACAAAGAGAAGGTTGTGATAAGATAGGCGATATGGACCAAAGGGATGTGGATAAGATAATGGCTATGGACCAAAGAGATGTGGACAACATAAAGAAAATAGGACATGTGATGCTTCTAGGGAGATCCCTAGCCTTGTCAAGATCAAAGTTGGGAAAAAGGAAATATGGATGTGGATAAGATAAGGGATATGAGGGACATAGGATAATAGAGGAAATTAAAGGGATATGATATGATTAGAAAAAAATGGATGAAATATACCCCCAAGTATGGAATGCAAGAAGTTCATAAATTACGCATAACACTTGTTTTCCAAGTTTTCATCATGGTACTTGCCCAAAGTGGTTTGCCAAGTTTTCACTATTGGACAAAATTATTTCTCTTTACTCTTTTTTTGTGTTACCAAGATGCCTGTTTGCTAGGTTTTCATGAAGGTGATGATTTTTTTTGTCTTTTTTCCCTTTTTTTTTTTGTTTTTTATGACTTCTTTGCTTTTTTTGAATTTTTTTGGAACACAAATGAAGACTTAAGCATTCATTTTCTTTGGATAGCGCTCTTGAAAGATATGTTACCCTGAACCATGGATATTGAATGTATGCTCAAAGATGTTGGTATGGTGATAGTGAGGTCATATGAAAGGAATGATAAGGTAAATGGTGGTAAAAATTTATTCAAATAATTGGATAAAAGGGATGGGTGATAAAGGATAGTTGTTGGATAATAGATGGGGTGGTGGAAGGTTTGTGCATGTGTAGATGTAAGTGTTGGGAAGATAATCATTGGAACACACCTTGAAGGGTGGTGGAGTAATGGAGGAAAAGTGGATTTGGAAGCTTTAGACTTGGATGGAGAAGTGAATGCAGAGTTTTGGATATGAGGACTCAAAATAGAAGAAGGGGTTGGAAGACATTTAGATGGAGGATTAGAGGAAGCCTTGGGATTAAGCAACTTGAATGCAATTTTTTTTCTTTTCTTAAGTATGCAAGTATTCTATGAGATACTTGGGAATCCACATAGTTCTTGAGTTTTCTTTTCTTTGTAATTCTTTAGAACATATTTCTTCAATGAGGAATTAAGGAATCCACATTGTCTTAGACATTTCATTTTTTTGATGGACCTTTGTGTCCTTTTGGATATTGTTTTTCTCTTTGTATCCACATGTCAATTAGATTAGGCATTTTTATTTTTTGATGGATGTGGATTTTTGGACTTGCAAATTTTATGCTTAGCATCCAAGTTGCTTCCCAAGGTATTGGGATTTATGGATCGACAATAATGATATGGAGGGTTCATGTGGATATGTGGTGGAAAATATTTCAAGGATGTGTTCCTTTGTTGATCTTGATTTTGTGTAGGATAGGTGGATGGTGAGAAAGAAGTGATAGGGATAGGTGATGGAGGTATATACTGACCCAAGATGGATGGAAGGTTTAAGGCTTTAATGTATACTTGGGTTTAGATGGGGGAATGTAGGATCTATGTAGGGTACTAACATATTGAGTGTGACACATATAGCCAAGGCCATAATTTTTGGGGTTTTATATTATATAAGGGGGTTCCAATATGCCTTGTTCATGGATGCCCAACCCTTTTCCTTGATAGCACCTTCTTTGGAAGACCTTCTTAGAAAAGGGATACTTGTTACTTTGATAACAATATGCAAGTCCATTTTGAGGTGGAGGAGGTATGTAAGGCATGATATGCTGATAAAGTATACCAACCTGAATGAAAGTGAATGAACCAGGTTTATATGTAGGGGTCTCATTATTATCTTTTTTAGGGGTGATGGGATCTTTTGGAGGACAACTAGAATTATGGAGTGGACCAGACTAAATGGAAGTGGAGGAACCCATTTGATATCTAGAAGGTTCAGGAATAAATTGTGTAAGTGTGTTGGGATCATGTAGGGGACTAAAAAGGATAATCAAATCTTGAGGTGGCATAGGAGAAATGGCCATATCATTTTCTAGGATAGGATCTTGTGGAGGGTCTTGAGTGTTAGGACATGGAGGTGATGGAATGGTAGGCTCATGAGGAGGATTTGGAGGGGTAATGTGATATTTTGGTGGACACGAAGGTGAAGGGATACTTTGATATTGACTTGGAAGAGGACCATCATACTCCATTTTAAGGGTGGGTTTCTCCTGATTATGAATGTAATCATTTTGAAGAATGGACAAGATGTCATGATATTTCTTAGGAATAGGAAGTGGAAGGTCAATACAACTTGGAAGGACACTTTTTTCTTTGGATAGATGGGAATCCTCATTGATACGATGAAAATGGATGGTAGGATCATCATTAGATTCTAGGAAGATGAGATCTTGGTCAAACATTGTATGAGATTGGCCATTCTTGGGTTCTTGATCTTGATTTATTTTAGGACTTGTTTCTTCATGCTTTGCATAACCCTCTTACCATGGGGCATGAATTGGAATATGCATGGTGGATTCTGGAAGGGTTCAATATTTTGAAATGAGGGAGGAGGACTTTTAATGGGACTCTTTGGAGTAGGTTTTTCTAGGAATGGAACATATGGTGGCATTGGATCCAAGAATGCTAAATTGTAGAAGGGAATTGTATCAGGAAAGGGATTAACTTGGGAATCCACTATGGATATCCCTTGGGAGGTCTCATCATTGGATATATCATCTGATAGAAATAGAAAAGATTGTTCTCGTAACACTTTAGGAGATGAAGGATTGGTTGTAAATATGGAGGCTTCTTGAGGGAGAACTTATTTATGGGAGGTGGATGTGTCATTGGTTTGATTTTTTTGGAATGTGCCATTACTAGGCATGGGAAGATGATTTTGATCTTGTTCAACAATAGGATGATGTTTGTGAACCAATTTTTGAAGCAAATGATTGAAAGGTTTAGATTGGAATTTTTGTAGCTTGGGTGATCTTGTTGGTGATACCACATTGGAATTTGTATGTTGTTAGTTATTTCTTAATTGAACATGTGGTACAATAGGTTTCTTATTGATTAGTCTTGATTAATACCGAAATGATGACACATTTTCAATTGTGTTTGTTTTTGAAGCCCTCTGTGGTGGATTTGAGGAAATAAGAGGATGTTTATTGGCATGTGATATGACGAGAGGCATATAGATTGATTGATCATGAGGGTAGGGATATAATTACTCTATAATGTAAGACTTTTATTGATGTTGACTTTGAATATCTTTCAATTGAGTTTTCATGTCTTGCATTTTTGCATGAGGATATCAATTTGTGATGATGACATATTTCCAACATTAGAAGATATGTTAGCCAGCCTTTGATACTAAGGTTGTGATGTAGGCACGTATGATTTTTTGTAGGTTTGATAGTGAGCTCTAGATTGTGGTACTCTTTGAAAACATAAGGCATTGAGATTTTTTGATCACTAATATCAGGATTGGGGACTGTGAAGCACACATGGACTAGTAGGTGGTTGTTCCATCTCAAGGAAACTTTCTGAATAGACAAAAGGGTTCATGTCATCATAGTAGTTAGGATTTTGTTTTTCTTCCCATGGGGAAATGGATTGACGTACAAGTCATCTGGGTTGTTCCTTATTTGAGATCAGGTAATGGGTCTCCAACCAAAAGGGTAAGGTGAGAGTGACATCTTGAAAAATTATTTGAAAACACGATACGATGTGATTGTTGATGTGTCTAGACAAAAGGTGATACCTCTTCTAACAGGTTTTGGTTCCTATTCAGAAATGGAAATCTTGAGGGGAGAGTTTGATTTCTCTTGATCTTGGAATTGAATTGGTTTGATAATAATTTGATTGGACTCTTGCTATAGATGAAGTGTGGAGTCAGGCTTGATTGTTTTGATAAGATTTTGATAGAAAGATCAAGAAATATCTTATCTGACCTATTAAATCGACAATTCTAAATTATTGTTGAACCCAAAAGAGAGGTTTCCTAATGTGGAAATTTTTGGTATAATCTTATTATAATTAGAAGTATGATTTTAGTAGGAGTTTGAAGAATAGATGTTTTGAAGGTTACATAATGAGGAAAGTAATAAGATAAAATAGAAATCCAAGTGAACCGAAGAGTTTGGAAGAATAGAAAGAACATGCAATTGCAGAAAATAAAAGCTAAATTATGGCAGAATACACATGCAATTACGACACAATGAAAGGCCAAATACGGTAGAATGCAGGCAATTGTAGAAAAAGATAGGTCAATTATGAAAAAATGATAGAGCGATTGTGGAAGAATACAAATAATTGCAATAGAATGACATGAAAATTGTGGTAAAATGATGATGCAATTATGAAAAAATATAGACAATTATGACAATCTGAGGTAGTTTTGATCTTAATTATGAAATTAGGTTACAATACCTAGTGTGATACCTGTGATATTCTTAAGTTCAATGTAAAAAAACCATGAATATTAACAACAAGATTGCAAGCCAAAAATTGACCCATTCTATTCGAAATTAGAGTTTATACAAATCAGATGGATCCCAAGGGTCATTAGAACCCCTTGGAAACAAAATGAAGAGTCCTCATAATATTTATTACAAATAAACTATTAAAACTACCAAAAAATATCAAAAAACTATATATAAAAATAGGCCCACTTGGAGAAGGCATAACTTTCTAGTCCTAGCTCCGAATTGCAAATTGTTAGGTCTTCAACAAATCTCGAACCAAAATTGGGAGGCCACACCAAGGTCTTCAATAATTCCATCTTGGACTATGCTCTGATAAAGTTTTCATATTGAGGGTTTTTGACAGATTTCATAAAGTTGCTTGGTAAATTTTAGGTTTCAGTGAACAAAGTGGACAGTTTGCGGAATCCAAAAATAGATTTGTTGATAGTTTGCAATTTTGAGAGAATAGTTTCAAGAGTTTGTTGGATTGTTTATAGTTTTGACAAATAGGTTATTGATTCCCTAAAACACAAGGTTGTTACAAGTAGTAGTTGTCGTTGCACGAAAAGATCGACCTATTAATGCTTGATACAACCACTAGACTTATAGAAGACATAGGAGGCTGTTAAACCATGTCACAAATCCCGAGGGGAGTGCTGACCATTTTGCCAACAATCTCCCCCTCAGCGTTACCCAAGGGGATTCAAACTTGTGACCAAGCTCTGATACCACTTGTTACAAGTAGTAGTTGTCGTTGCACCAAAAGATCAACCTATTAATGCCCGATACAACCACTAGACTTATAGAAGACACAAGAGGTTGTTAAACCATGTTGCAAATGCTGAGGGGAGCACTAACCATTTTGCCAACAAAGGTCATGTTTGAAAAGTAAAGTTTGTGTTTGTAAAAAAGGTGTTGTTTCATTAAAAATAATACACAAAAAAATAGCAAACACGATGTTTTGTATGCTAGATTATCTAGATAGTATTCACAATCCTATGATAGGAAAGGAAAATATCTATTGAATCTTTACTGTGGATAAATCCAAACCACACTTGTTCAAAGTAGATAACCTAGAAGTTTGGATGTACAAGATCCTCCTTACAATGCACTCACTTATCAGACACACCATACTTTGGGTTCCAAGGGGCATCACTTCCCAATGATCTATTATCTCTACTAGGAACTACAAGAGTGTGAGGTGTCTTTGCAAGAATGGGTCACCCCTTGAGTCAACAGATAGAAGGTTGTTTTGGCTGCTAAAATAATTGGTTCATAGCGGGGATATCTTCAAGGTTCTTGTGTGCCACCGAGAGACATAGTACTAGTCCTCCCCCTATAAAGGAAATAATTTTGATATACCTCACATGAATGTGGGTAATAGGAAAACTATGAGATGTACCAAAATGCAAACATCAAATTATATAGCAGACTGAAAGAGTATCAATTGAACCATTACTTGGGGTGAGTACCTCTTTTCCCACCAAATACTGCTTCGATATAAAAAAGAAAATTTCAGTGTTGCTAATACTTTTCTCTTGCACCTAAGACCATGAGAGCCAAGGGAGGGGATAGTGTGTGTTAGCGGAGGGGCCACTATACACTTGCACAAGTGTGCCAAATATACTAGACATATGGGTTCAATTATTAAGCACCAATGAAAGTGTGTATGACAAGCACATGTTTCATTTTAGAAGCCCAAATCAAAGTATTTATAAATAGAAAGAAGGAAACATACAAATAAGATACACCTGCAAATAAAATTGATCATTAGTTTTAAGCTATTTCCCCCAATCTGCATGAAAATGATTAAGGAAAAAGTGGGGGTCTTTGACAAGAGATTTCTTTTCTCTAGAAAGCCACAAGCTACAAATAACCATATTAGTAACATCAAAATACTAATCTTAGAAATTAGTTGGAAAAAAAAAGCAATTAAAAAGAATGTCATGAAAGCACAAAAGCAAGACATGCAATCAAAATGAATGACAAGAAAGCACAAAATAAAGTCAAGCAATTAACAAAAATGACATGCAAGCAAAAAAAAGATATGCAATCAATAGAAATGACATGCAAGAAAAAAAGCAAGACATGCAATCAAGAGAAATCATATGCAAGAAAAAAATCAAGACATGCAATTAAAAAAGAAGCAACATGCAAACAAAAAAGAATGACATGCATGAAAAAAAATGCAATTAAAAAAGTAACATGCAAACAAAAAGAATGACATGCAAGCAAAGAAGAAAGACATGCAATTAAAAAAGCAACATGCAAACAAAAAAGAATGACATGTAAGAAAATAAAATAAGACATACAATTAAACTCTTAATTAACCATATTAGATGAAATTTGTTACTCATTAGCACATTAAGAAAGGAAATGTGATCCAAATTAGAAAAAATGTTGTGTGTGCTTTTCTCCCTTAATTAAAACTAGGTGAAAATTGTTAGGCTTATTAATCCACCTAATTAGACTATGTGCAATTTGTAGTTCATTTGTCCCTCTAATTAGGATAGATCCAAGTTTTTGTTCTTTTCAAATCCATTTAATCAATTGATTGAAAGAAATGAACAATTGAAAATTATGAATAATTGCATGTTCAAGACAAGAACCCCTGCATAGATCACAGGTTAGATTCCCAAATCCTCCATGCAACAACTAATCAACAAAGAAAACCTGCATGCAAACATAGAAGACAAATTTATCAGGTTTTAGCATGTTCACATTGGGTTCACCAAATGTATGTAGGGAAATCTGCACAAGCTCAAGAAAGTTAGTAGCACCGAACTAATCAAAGTAAACTACTAAACAATTAAAATCCCTACAAAACAATAAAAGACAAGCATGGGGATAACTAACTTAAAATGAATTAAATATAGTTACCAATACCCAACTTGTTTCCTTCTATTGCGCCTGAAGTGGATGATGGCATTTAACGTTGGATTCGACAACACTTTCACTTAGAGATTCAAGAATAATTGCTATGATAATTGATTGTATAAATTTAAACTTGCATTAGATAATTATTACTTAGAAATCAGGATCCTTCAAATGAGAATGAAGGGGGTTTATATAGATTTTAAGGTTTGAATAGATGATCGAGATCGATTTGAGAAAATCAGATTGAGTGGTTGAGATAATTAGGAACTGAAAGATTTTAGGTAAACATCCCGAAATGAAGATTTTTTTCCAATTTAAACTCGAAAATAGAGAGTTCATTTAGGAAACAAAAGATGAGATAAAACTTGAGAAGATTTTTGATTTTCAGAAGATATTAGTTTCTACAATGCAATTTTGAGAAAAGAATTGTTTTTTGCATTTTGAAATGATGTTTGATTTTCAAGAGATTTTAGAATTTATAAAATTAAATTTTTCAATTTATGAGGGATTTTAGATTTTTTAGAATTTTGATTACCTCATAAACTTAATTTTTTAGTTTTTAAAAGATTTTTTAATTAAAATTGAATTAAAAATTCAATTTTTGAGGATGATGAAATTAGTTATAAATTAAGTGAAATTGAAATTTGAATGAAATGAAATTAATTTAATTAGATAAGTTATTAGTTAAAAATAAATAATGAAAGATAATTATTTAAATTATAGAACTTTAAACATTGAATTTAATTAAATAGTAAAGACCACTTAATTAAGGTTAGTTAATTAAGTAATCTTAATTATTTAATTAATATTGAGGGGATGATTTAATGATTAAAAGATTAGGCTAGAATTAAGATGATTAATTAAATAATTAAATAATCATTTAATTAATAAAGGAATAATTAGTGATTAGTTCAAAGTCACAAGACTTGCCAATTTTGTGTGTCTAAAATGGCTTCTTTAAGCTTTTAGAGACTCTCATTCAGTTTTCAGAGGCATCTTGATAATTGTGGTGCAATGTTTTTACTTCATCTTAGTCTTTGGAGCTTGTTCAAAATCATTTTCCATTGGTTCCTTGTTTGTCACCTTCTACTGTGATTGGTTATGCACTTGATTGGTTTGTGGCATCTTCATCATCCAAGGACTTGGTGACATATGAGAAAAATTTAGAGGAATCATCAACTTGCTACATTTGGATCTCACTTCCTAATTCCTATGTAGAATGAGAAGTGTTGTTGCATTTGTGCTTGGTTTATATTCTTCGCAAGGGGATAAATTTTGTTTGTAGGCATTGGACTATGTTTTTTCTTTGAGAACTCACCATTTTTGTAGGACATTATTTATTATGAGGGGGCTATCTTATCTCCTTCTTTCCTTCCTATGGGAGGATACTTGATTATCTATATAGGATGAATGTAGTCCTTGGGGGTATTGAATCCTTCATGCATCATGATTTTTTTCTCTCTCTTTTGGAGGGGAGTTTTCTCCCTTTCTTCGCTTGTGATAGATTACATTTTCATATTTTACATGGGTACCTAACATGGCCTAGTAGCCGAGACCTATTTTACATTGTTAACTTGTGTACATTCTCGTTAAGTTGTACTTAAGGATGATATTATTGTAATTAAGGTATTTTACCTTGGTTAATTGTCACCTAGGTTGTACTTACACTTTAATTAAGCTTGGGGAATTGCGTAGGAGTATTTAGAGCATTTCTATTCTAAGTATACTTATCATAGTATTATTTTATGATATCCAATTATAATTGATGGGATTTTCCACTTTGGAGGGTGATCCACCTTTAGTGGACATGTGACTCCACCTTTGGTGGGTGATCCACATTTTGTGGTGTTATCACACCATCACCTATCCATCTTTGATGGAGTGATAGATTTTCATGTAACAAGACAACAACACTTTTCATTGCCTCATTCGCTCCTTTGTACTCACCTTGGCTATATAACCAAGGGGTATCCTATGTCTATTCAATCGAGTTGATTGATTGCATTGCATTATTGATAGGAATACAATTTATTCTTATCATATTTATTGTCTCGTGTTATTTTTCTTTCCATTTGACTTCTAGATCTTGGGTGGCTACCTCCATAGCCAAATCTTATAATAGTAGTGTGATAGGTAGATGTGGTAAGAGGGTGGGTAAGTATAATAATAATATATAACATAAAAAATACAACACAAGGACCAACATGCTAATGGGACTACCTTCTACACATGGCATCTATTTGAGATGTTTTCACCATAGTGATTATCCAAGGGGCCATGAAGAGTGGTTCTCACCTCACCAAATGATTAATTATTCCTCTTTAATATTTATTCTTGTTGGATTTTTGTTTTTTGAAAAGTGGGACATTGCATGGACTTAGACATAGAACCATTTGATATGGGATATGTTGAGTTTTTCTGCCAAAGGTTCACCTTCAAGAATAGCCAACTAGTATACAATAGATCTATACTTACTAGTGTCTACATAAGGACCTAACCAAATAGGCTAAAATGTGCCTTTTTTTTTATAATATTTATTATCCTTGATTTTAGTTCTCTCAAATTGTGGCATGACCCCTACAAAGCTTATTTTTTTCATAGATGAAACCCTCTACACACAAATTTGAGGCAATCATTAAGTGTCCTCGTTTATTATTTGATCCTTTAAAAAGTTCTTTCGATCAAATCATCACTATAACTTATCATTTTGGGTACGTCATCACCTTCTAGGGGTTAGAATTTTTCTTTTCCATGCAATATCATATTTTTTCCCCATCTGCATGAAGTCTTATCTATAGTTTGGGTTTTAAAACCTAAACTTCATATGCAGTTCGGGTTTTGAAACCTAAACTTCATAAGCAGTTCAAGTTTTAAAAATTGAACTGTATAGGCCAATATTAGGGCACATTTAATGCCTCTTAGTGGCATGTATTAATTAATTCCTAAATCATTTTAACTTGTTTTATTGTGAAATCAAGATCATCCTATAGAGAATATATATATGAGTGTTGTACTAAAATATATTACCGTTGTGATTGATCTTTTCATGAGCCATTGATATGCATTTATATCCTTTGAATAGTCATGTCTTGAAGAGCCATGACCATACGTGGCTTATGCTACGTAGGGTCATGACCCTTCATAACCGATTATTAATATTAACTGCTGTAATACCCCCAAAATGGGCTATAGGTTCATTAACCTCCTACATCTTCAAATCAAACAAAATCGACATCAAAGTCCTAACCTAAGGCACATCTACACATTATCGAATCCTAATTGATTATCCTAAATTTTGCATCGAGGAATATTCCTAGTAATATTCCTATTTATCATAATTATCTTTAATTTAATAATTATTTGGTGATAAATCACATTTATCCTAAAGTTGATTAATTGAATATGATGAATATTTAATTAATTAATTTAATTCTACCACTTAATTATTTAATTAGATTTAATTGCATTTATTCCTAATTAATATTATTTTTATTTTGACAATAAATGAAAATTCCTACAAACAATCAATTGGATATTTATTTAATTGATTTAAAATAAAAGTTGTCAAATTTAATGATTTAATTGGAATAAAATTTGATTTAATAATTGATTAACCCATAAATCAATTGTTTTAAATTTAAAATCAGTTAAGTTGAGAATAAATCACTTTATTTTTAAATTAATTTATAATTAAATCATGCACAATCAAAAAAAGTAGGCAACTAGAAATTAACAATCAATTTTAAAATTGAAACTCAACATCTGATGATGAGTTGAAATAAACAAAAAAACAAAAAAAACTAAAGCTCTATTTTGAGATAAAAATTGCTTTTGCATGATTTTATGAATTAAATATTCTTAATTTCTTGTTAACTCAAAAATCAACATGAGTTTATCAAGAGTGATTTATGGCTTTTTCCATGCAC
Source organism: Chamaecyparis obtusa (assembly GCA_027943335.1). Classification (NCBI taxonomy): domain Eukaryota; kingdom Viridiplantae; phylum Streptophyta; class Pinopsida; order Cupressales; family Cupressaceae; genus Chamaecyparis; species Chamaecyparis obtusa. The sequence continues at coordinate 474,929 of BSBK01002499.1, forward strand.
CTCCAAAGTCCTAGATTTCTATAAATTAAGGCCTCAGTTCTTCATTTTGGATCCATCTACAAATTGCATCCTCACGTTGGCGAATTGGTGATCGAAGAATCAATCTTTGCGAATCAAGGCTGTTGTGAGATTTTCATTGTTTTAAGCATTCATATCATATAGCATATCATTGTTAGATTAATTGCATGTTATATTAGTTTCTCATATAGAATAGATTCATATCAATTTGTTTCATCTTATTGCATAGAAAACCCAAAAATATAGATTAATTTGCATTCATTTCATATCTAGATTCTGCATTCAAATCCTTCATTTAGGTGTCGTCAAGGTCACTGATCTCGGTCCAATCTGAGAATACATACTCACATCTACTAGAAGGCAGTAAATCACCTAGTTAGATTAGTTTCTATTTCATTGCACGATTTTGATTTTAACTAACCTCTAATGTTTTACTGAAGTGTTGTGTCTACAGCTAGGTACAAAATTCACACACATAATTGCATTGTAACATATACAATTATCAAATGATCTTAACACACACACACACACACACACACATATATCTATATGTATATATATATATATCTATATGTATATATATATATATCTATATGTATATATATATATATGTATATGTATATATATGTATCTATAGATATACACACACACACACACACACACATATATATATATATATATATATATATACATATAGATACATATATATAGATACACACACACATATATATATACATATAGATACATACATATATATATACATATATACATATATACATATACATACATATACATATATATATATATATATATATATATATATATATATATATATATATATATATATATATATATATATATATATATATATATATATATATATATATATGTGTGTGTGTGTGTGTGTGTGTGTGTGTGTGTGTGTGTGTGTGTGTGTGTGTGTGTGTGTGTGTGTGTGTGTGTGTGACCATATCCAATCGTAGCTATATCTTAACACTCCCTCTTAGCAAGAGAGGATTGATTATCACAAGATGTAAGTGTTCTAGAAATCCCTGACTCAATTCAGAACTAGATTTAGAATAACACTTAATCACTCAAAATCAGGGTTGTCAGCATGGTCTGGAATACAAGTTTAATGTACTAAACCTGATAGAAGAAATTTATCAATATTCCTGACTCAATTCGGAACTGGATTTAGTGATAAGTATCAAAATCCTCGACTCAATTTGGTACTGGATTTAGTGATGAGTATAAGTGTCAAGATATTCGACACAATCCAAATCAAAACTTGAAGCACTAGTTATCATCATCCCCGACTTATTCAGAACTAGATTTTAGTGATAACTAAAACCTAACTTCATATCAAGATATCCGACATAGCTCGGGACATTATTAAAATGTACTCATCCTGATAGAAGAGTTATTGCAATCCTCGACTAATTCGGAACTAGATTTAGCAATAACGATCAAGATATCTGACACATTCTAGGACAACAACTTAATGTAGTCTAATCTTGATTCACATGTTATAATTCCTCACCAATTTGGAACTGGATTTAACAACTCCAAAATTCAGTGTCAGGGATAGTGACTATAATACATAGTCATACCTAACACTAGGTTAAGCTATTGTCTAAGTTGTCACCTAGCAATAGTAACCCAACACATATGAAAGATTGTCACCTTTCATAATATAACACAAAAAGAATGGGTCCATAAAGTCACACATATGACATCCACCTTGACTCTTCTCAAAGGGTGGATCCACCATGGCTCATCCGAGAGAGTGGAAACCAAGACTTCCACCTTAGACTTGTCTATCAAAGACAAGAATCATTTAAGATAAAAAATGATGGATCATAGAAGCTGAAACCTTCTTTTGATCAGCTAAGGCTTTACTCCTCAACATACCAAGGTTATCTGAAAGTACACAATCTCCTTTCTAGCAAGGGGTTTGGTGAGAATATCAACTTTTTGTTCTCCACTGAATTGTATTTGTTTGTACTGTCTCATAGTCTTGGTGAATTCTAAGCTTACAAAGTATATACCATCTTGACATGGTACACTCCCTTTGAATTTGTATGAACAAGATCCTGGAGTGCCAACTTAATTTGATCTTCTAGCTTCTCCCTCTGACATGTAGCCTTCTCACATGGTAATAATCATAATTCTCTGCTAAAATTTCTTGATTACTAGAGAACCAACAAAACATGGTCTACTCCCTCTAAATCAAGATCCTCAAATGTCTACTGATGTAGATCCTTTAACTTCTCCCTCTATCATGAAGGCATACCCTATTTATATAATCAACTAAGTGTCACTGCAGGATGCCACTTCATACCTTCCTTCCTGAGAGAACCAATATGAATAATCTAAATACTCACAAGGTTACATCGGCTAGCATAATCTTTTCCAAGGCCACAACATTAACACTCCCTCTTGGACTTGAGAGAAGATAATAAAGACCTCTAGTATGATGTTTATCTCAATGAGTTGTAGTCTCATGATGTACATAATGCTTTAATTAAAGATTCTATCCACGTGCATCTCATAGGAAATTTTATCCATGAGTTCTCACTACTATAATCTCATAATTTTTTTGCCTTCAATAGTGAACTCCCTCTCAATCAATATGATCGAGTTTGTCCAAGTTGACTGAATCATTTGTTTCCTTAGAGGCTAAATTTTTCCAACTTCTAGACCTTTCTGAAGATGTCAGACTCCCTTTGAATATGGATTTCAATGCTTTCATCTTGAAAGTATGTCATAGATATGATGTAGGAGCATCTTGGGTCCTTGGCAATCCTGTGTCACCAAAAACATTTTGGAGTTTGTCTGTGTTGCTCGGTTTCTTCTTTGACCAAGTTGGTCGGTAGTTGGTCGGTTTCCTTTGATTATCAAGTGTGGTCGGTTATCTCCTGGGTGGTCGGTTGTTTCACTGGCACTCGACGATGCTTGTCTGTTGCTCGGTCATCCTTGCTTACCGAGTAGTTTCTTCTGAGTTTCTGTTGAGATGACATGTGCATTTATTTTGGGTTGCAGATTTAATGCTGGAGTCCATCATTGGGAAGTGTGTGGTCCCATATCTAACCGTTCCTTCCGTTGATAATGGATATGAAGGTTGACTCAGTTTGGTAGACTCTTGTATAAATGTAGTTGTTTGGTTGTACTTTAGGAGGCAGTTTTAGATAGAGATAAGAAGATAATAGATTCAAGATTATTGGCAGATCCTCACATGTTTGAGGACTTCTGTAATTCATTGTAATATCTGGCCCTAACTGGGAAGGCCTTACAACCTGACATATATGATTCTATTTGATGAAAATTAATGAAAGATCATGTATTCTCTCTCTCACTATTGTGTGTTGTTGCTTCCGCGTGTTGTTGAGCAGGCTAGATCATTAGGGTGTGCCATTGTTTGGCCCCTCTTGGTCCTTCCCTTGTGTTAGGTGGTATTAGAGCGAGGTGAGATCTTGATCTAGGTCTACGGATCTAGGTTTGTAGGTTCCTCTTGAGAAGCCCTAGTTGATTGTAGTGGGGTAGTAGATTGCGATCTGACCTACAATTGTAGAGGGTTGTCAAGATGGTTCATGGGAGGCGAGATGCAGATTTAGGATTGAAAGATATGCTAAGGCAGATTGCTACTAGATTAGAAGCTATTGAAACAACCCAGAAAAGAGGCAAACATCTTGAAGATGTTAGTGATGATGAAGTTGAGGAAGAACAGGCGAATGTAGAACCTACACCTGTTATGGATCAAGGTGAAGAAAGATTTTTGAAGGCTTTGACAAGTCTGAAGTCTACACCACATTTCAATCCTCCTGAGTATGGTGGAAAGCTAGATTCTGATGAATTGGTGGACTGGATCACCAAGATGGAAAAGTATTTTGAGTATGAAAACATTCCTGAAGACAAGAAGGTGAAGATTCCAAGCACAAAGTTGAAAAGTCATGCATCCTTATGGTGGGAACATCTGCAACTGGATAGGAAAAGGAAAGGAAAAGACAAAATCAAGGTATGGAATAAAATGGTGAATAAATTGAAGAGAAAGTTCTTACCTTGTGATTATCAGATTAACCTAGTTCAATGAACGCAAAGTTTAAGGTGAAAAGATAGCTCGATAAAGGAATATACTGAAGAATTCTATAGATTAGATATCAGATCTAGACATGATGAAGATGATGTGGAAAGAATTGGTAGATACCTAAATGGTTTGAGAGTTTCCATCCAAGAGGAGATTAGTTTGGTCAAGTTGGAAAACATTGAAGAGGCTTATCAATTTGCATTGAAGGTCGAGGAGAAATTGAACAAAAGACACAAGAAAAGATAAAGAGGTCAAGGTGGTAGATTCCCTAGAGGAAGAGGTAGATCTAATGGTGAAAATGGTAGATCTGAACTTGAAAAGACAAATTTGGACAAAGATAAGACCGAGTGGAAAGGTGAAAGTTCATCTAGAGGCAGAGGCAGTAACTACCAAGGAGGTTATAGAAGAAGTAATTTTTGAGGAACTTGTTACAATTGTGGAGAAGAAGGACATAGATCTTTTGAATGTACACATGCTAGTAAGAAGGCTGGTAGTAGTAGAAATGCTTTGGTGCAAGAAGAATCACCGAATGAACCTGAGAAGGAAAATAACTTGATGGTAAGGAGAGCACTGTGGAATGAAATAAAAAAGGAAGATCTAGTAAGGAAAAGTTTGTTCAAGACCAGATGTAGAGCTTCTGAAAAAGTTTGGAAGGTAATCATTGATAGTGGTAGCTCGGAGAATCTGGCATCTGAAGAGATGGTCACAAAGTTGCAGTTGGAAAGGTTGACACATCCAAAGCCCTATCAGATTTCATGGATCAAAGATGAGCGTACACTCCTGGTAAGTGAACAATGTTATGTGAATTTGAAGATTGGAAAGTACTATGATAAGGTGTTATGTGATATCATGCCTATCAAGGATAACTTTAAGAAACCCCCTTTTAGGAAAAAGTGTAAAGTCCTGGCGAATCGTACATTATTTTAGGGGGTAATTTGTTTTAATCTAGGCGATTTTTTTTTTCAAATCCACGATTTTTCATAGTTTGTATTGGCAATTTTTTCCCTCCGGATTGAAAATTTCATAAATTGCTGGCGAATAATTTTCTTTTCAAGTAAAAAATTATAATATTTGAGGCGAATAATTTTCTTTTCAAGTAAAAAATTATAATATTTGAGGCGAATAATTTTCTTTTCAAATAAAAAATTATAATATTTGAGGCAAATAATTTTCTTTTCAAGTAAAAAATTATAATATTTGAGGCAAATAATTTTCTTTTCAAGTAAAAAATTATAATATTTGAGGCAAATACTTTTCTTTTGAAGGGTGAAAAAATAATTGTATTGGCTAATCGTTTGTTAATTATGGAAAAATAAATAAATTATTGGCAATTTTCAAAAGATGGGAAATAAGTAGCCTAACCTAACATACCTAACATACATAAATTATTGGCAACTGGCAAGTGATGGTTTAAAGACGTGGTTGTTTGACCTTATATTATGGAAGCATAATGTATTATTTGCCACTACCATAATCTTTGCCACTACCACTGTAATTATGTTAAATGTATTATTTGAGAACTCAGACCGTTTGATGATCCAAAATCAATGGCTGAGGTTTAATTTCGGCCAACATTTCTTGAAGGAAGAAGAATTGTCGAGGTAGTCACCGGAATGTTGACACGTATCAAGGTAAGTTGTCTGCAGAGTATTAAAAGCACTTAACCGGGAAAGAATTAAATGCCATGTCAGTGACAACGACATTCTTTGGCTACCACACACCACTTCCCAAATTGTACAGCCGATTTTTGACAATTTTTTATCGATAGAAAAGATTTACTGCCAGATGTGAAAGATTAAGGACAAAATTTTCAATTCTCACACGCATGTATTTAGGGAAAAGATTTTCGTGCAAGATTTAGAGGCATATCAAGGACAATGTATTTAATACCATTAAGATAGAAATAATTGATTGGTAAGTAATGATCAAGGATTCAAGGGCTATTTATAGACGATCTAGCTTCATTATTCATCGACATTGATTGATTGTTTGTTTAGGGTCTGCAGTGATGCATTCTGCAAGTAATTTGTTTTTAAACTTTCTAGTTTTACTATTTTAAGTTGTATAGTCTGCAAGTAATCTAAGATTGACACTCCCATTCATCTTAGATGCACTTCTAAGGAGGCCCAGAAGGCCTTTCTGGGTTCCTTTTCTGATGAATTTTTTGCATCAATTTGTAAGGATGGTGGGCCTTTCGTTACAGAGGCTGTCAGAATGGTGTTGGGCCGAGAGTTTCTTGACAATGAAGATAGGTACCGGGTAGCCACGAACATTACGTCCCATTTTTTGGCTTCCCTTCTGGACCTTGGAGGACCGAAGGTTGACATGGTGATGCTGCTAAGGAGGGTATTCAAAGAGGAATACCTGGGGGATGATGTTCAAGTTGTCACCTTTGTTGAATTAGGGGTGGGGATCCCTAGGGCAAGTCAAATACCCAAGCTTCTCCTCCCAGGCTAGAATGTAGCCATGCAACCTTTTCTTTTGTGCTTGACTGCTGGGCAATTGAAGCGCCATAGGAAATGGGCGCTGATTGCTAGGGGTTTTCTCCATAAGTGGTTTGAGCTTGACACAAGGGAGGCTTAGGCGGGGAAATTTGTGTGGCTCGACGAATTCATGTAGGTAATCCTCTTTGCAGAATTCTACACAGAAGGGTGCAATTGATTTTTCTTTATAAAAACTTTTTTTTTGATAAATATTAAAAGCTTACCTTGTACTGGTACTGGTACTGTAGTCGTTTACGATTTTTTTGTTTTGTTTATAGACATAGTATCAAGTATGTTTCTTTTTGTTTATAGACATAGTATGAAGTCGAGAATGTAAATATAATTTTATGAAAAATACAATGGAAATTTTGCAAGCTTTACCTCATTTCAATTTGTGCTTTGTGTACAAAAATGGTTTTTAATATTTTATACTTCTCTGTAACTGCGATTGCAATATTTTAATTACTTGCTTCAATGCTTTATCAGTTATCTATAGACTAGCTTATCTATATTTATTTTAATATATATAAAATACACTGACAAATATCCTCCTTCAGATATCTATTACAATTAAACTTCACTAATTGAAATTGTAGTTTAACAATTTTTTTAAAATGGTGTCTCCCACATTTAATTTATTACATAGTCTGAAGTACAATTATATCTCTACGAATGAGATTGATGTTTAAATACTTAAATAATTACTCTCCATTAAAAAATATCCACACATTATAATATAGAATTTGAACATTACTTTTCACATGTAATTTTTTTAACTCTTATTATGGTAAACTAACATAGTATAATTTAAACATATATAAATGAAAAAAACTTATATCTTATATTTATGATTTGTAACATCATAAAATATGAAATATATTTCAACTTACATAATGATTATAATTCTTTCATTTTATTAAAAGATTAAAGTTGTCAAATTGAGTCTCTAAGTTTTTAACAATGTGAAAAATAAATCTAAAAAATATGTATAATAAAAAGTATATTTTAATAAATAATCCCATAGAAAATATAAGTTTACTATAAAAAATAATATAAAGGTTATGTGCATAGTTATAAGATAATATAAGATAAATATAATAATAATATAGTTAAAAGATATAAAAAAAAAAAAACTAAAATATAATACTATCATAATGATAATATTATAATAACAATATCTATATATATGTATTTCTAAATATATTATAAAAAATTAATATTAATTAGATGATACAAAAATAAAATCAATTAAAATATAGTACTATTAAAATGATAATATAATAACAATTCTAAAATATATGTGTTTTAAATAAAAGAATGTTTCCAAATAAAATTAAATAGAAATATTATCTTAAATTTAAAAAAATTAATCACTACAAAAAATAGTACACCAATACCATACGGTACACCAATACCATTCACCATTGCCGTTGGATTATTATACATCAATGACCGAAGTTGAGTTTCGGGCCGAAAGGGAAAAGAAACCCCATCTTTTCAAACGCGTCCCGGAATCATGACACATGTCACTTAACACCTCGCACGGTCATCGGTCTACCAACAAATAACATTGAACAATGTCGTTTCAATTTGGTGATGACGTGAGATTGACACGTCTAACTCGTGATGTGAGTCATCCTGACTAGATTAGTTAATGGGACCCACGGTCCACGCGACCACCACACCGTTCACCATTGCCATTGGATGTTTATAGATCAACGACCGAACTTGAGTTTTGGGCTGAAAGGAAAAAGTAACCCTATCTTTTCAAATGCGTCCTGAAATCATTACACGTGTCACTAAACTCCTCGGTCGACCAACAAATAACAATGTTGTTTCAATTTGGTGATGACGTGACACTGACAAATCTGACTCATGATGTGAGTCATCCTGGCTAGCCTAGTTAATGGGACCCATGACCCACGGGGCCACCAGTACCACACCATTTATCATTGCCATTGGATGTTTATAGATCAACGACTGAAGTTGAGTTTTGGGCCGAAAGGAAAAAGACACCCTATCTTTTGAAACGCGTCCCGAAATCATGATACGTGTCACTGCTCAATTAACACATTGACATAATCACATTCCACTTATAGTTAACAGTGACATTATGAATGAGAATGACATTAATACATTATGAGTCATGATGGGTTAGTTAACAGTGACATTAGCAAACCCATTCCGGATTCATGACAGGTGTCTAGTAACTAGTGGTCCACGATTCCACTCGCATTTAAACTGAAAGTGACACATGACAGTGTGTGATGACTATAGAGTACAGATTGTACAATTTTGGCACTTTAAGTTTCTTTAATTTTGCAGTTATACGTGGTCTACAGATTTAGAAATTAGAAAGGGGTTACAATTTACAAACTTACAGCACAACAAAGTTATGAATTCTTAATTTCTAGGTTGAGGATTGAGGTTCGAGGAAAGCAACAAACTACAAAGTCTCTCAGCTCTCTACAAAAATTGAAACTAAGGGCAACGTGAACGTCAACGGGTAAGTGTAACTACTAAAATCCTAAAAATCTACGTCCCACATTTTAAATTTTTCAAGTCTCTTGATTTACAACTTTACTATTTATATTATATAAAAAAATTTAGTCTGTTAGGTTTTAATTTTGAATCACCCCTGTAGGCTTGTAGCTACAAATACCAAGAATAACATGATGGGCAAAATAATAGAATTCCATGATATGCTTAAAACACCAGGTTTCAGTGATTTATTCCATGATATACATGATCCTGTTATTCATGGAAATAAGGGTATAATGGAGATTAGATTTGCACTTGAAAACAAGTGAAACCATCCAAATAAGGCTTCAAAATTTTATTCATTTAACCCTAGGGTAAATGCAATTGCAAATAAAATTGCACTATGGGAAGCTGGGTCGGCACACATGGCGTTACCTCAAGTATTCCCTTTCCCAAAAATTGTTATGCTCTGCGCCAAAAATTATGATGAAAATAGAAAAGCAATTGTGAATAAAAATACTTAGGAGGAAATTTTGTCCATAACTGAGAGTGAATTTGCTAGTCTGTTGAACCTAGGGTTTCAACAACAACATTCAAATGTACACATTGACCTGGGAAAGCTAGCAGAGGATTATGAAAAATTAGATGCAAAACAGAGAGATTCTTATATCAGAGGAATAACAACCGGTTGTAGTCTGAGTCCAGATCATAGGTCTCCTTATGATTATGAAATTTTTGTGCCATGGGCACAGGATAGTATTTCCTTGCTAGCATTTTGTTTGGGATTAGATAGTAACAAACAAGTGGGTGCTAGCATTCTTGAAATGCTTTATTATATTCATTTTGAAAAAGAACCAGTAAAATATTGTTTTATTGAGCACATTGTTCATTGCATGAAAGATCAATTACTAATGATTCAAAGAGGTTCAAAGAAGACATTTAGATTCACAACCTACTTGTGCTATCTTCTCCTAGCAAAGCATCATGCATTATTTTAGGCAAACAAGCTTTGCAGTCAGACTCAAGGCCAAAATCCAATATATGAGTGGACACCTTAGATAAGGATGATTGATAACAGAAGGAACTACAACAATTTTGTAGACTTCTTTTTGGCACCAATGTACCATAAAATTACAGGCACTCCAATGCCTAGATTGCCTGTTACTTGTAGAAATTGCATTCAACTTGGAAGTCAACTACAATTGGTTGACTGGTACTTAATGGAAGAGTACACTATGCTAAGGTTTTACGGTTCATGGGTAGAAGCCTACAAACTTCCAATACATGTAACAGAGAGGGTATTTGCATTGGAATATGTATGACAAATGGAGAGCACATATGTACTCTTTAATGGTCAACAAAAGAAAATGATATTTCCCTCCTTGCCATTCTACTTTGGAGGGTTCGCATTTGAGAGAAGAGGATTCAAAGTGGTAGAAGCCTTTTTTTCAATTTTTCGATTTGTTGTTGACAGTCATTGGCAGTATGATCCACTGAACATAATTGGAGCAAGGCTTAAATATAATGGGAACTCTGCAAGCAAATATCAACATGAAAGTATGCCTTTGATTGAAAATTTTAAAAACATGGACTCCTGGGAGGAGGTCAAAAAATAGATGGAGAAATATGCTGCTGAAAATAATATGTCAATACAGGAATTGTCATCACAAATAATGGCATTGCACAAACATAAAGGAAAAGTGCAGGCCATGACATCATCCAATTTCTACAAGAAAGCTAATAAACCATCTACAAAATGTATTCCAAAAGAGCTAATGAATGAATGTATAGATGCTAGATGGAGTCGAACCAAAATTTCTGAATTTTGGGAAATGAGGAAGAATCTCGGTGAGCCAAAGACCTCTATAGATCTTAATGAGGTGGAAGAGGATACAATGTTTAACGAATTTTGGAATAAGGAGCATCCAAATGAAGCATATCACAATGATATTGATGATGATTACGATGACCAAGATTCTTTGAATCCCTCATTCAGTATAGCAATTAAGAGAGGAGTTGATGCATCCACCAAACTTCTATATAGAAAAGGGGCAAAAATTGTAGAAAAAATGGGCTACCAAGGTTCTGGTGGTCTGGGTTCCAGTGGAGAAGGGGTTTGGTATGCACTTGAACCACCAGTTGTAGCACCAAAACATGGTCAAAAACCAGGCCTTGGGCATGGAGATCAATCATCAACTCAGTCAATTCCATTCACATTGGTTTCAATTCAGTTAATTCCATTTATTTCTGCTTCAAATACAGTTCCACTTCCAGCTATTCCAAGCACTCAGATTCAATCTAAATCAATTGTCACTCCCATAGTTGGCAATTGTTAGGATTAACAAGGCAGAAATAACAATTATGTGCAAATATAACTAATATTAGAAAATAATAAACCACACAGAATAGAACACAAGACACACAGATTTAACGTGGTTCACCCAATCCCTGGGCTAGGTCCACCAACAATGAGTCCAATATTATTATTATCCAGTGATTACAACCTGATTACAATCTGTAATCCCTTACAGCCCAATTCTACCGCAAGTACTAAAATCATACATTATGAAAATCCCTAACCCTAAGCCATATTATATAATATTTTTCCCGCTTTAGGGTTAGAATGAGTTATAAGTAGTCGGCCCAAATAACTAAAAAATAGTCGGCCTCAAAAAAATTTACCCCGGTGAGGTCGGGAGGAAAAGTGTACAGTACTTTCCTAGATAGTACTTTCCTGATTAGTCACCACAAGCTAACAATCTCCCACTTGGTGACTGATCAGTATCCACACTATACTAAAAAAACCTCCCACTTGGAGACTAATCCTGTAGCAATACCACTACCCACAGGAGGCTCCCACTGGATTGAACCACCTTGGACTCAGCTGTTCCTTTATTTGTTCAGTCTGGAAGACCAACTGAAGCTGAACATGAGTTCAACTTCTCCCTTGTTACTACCTTTGTAAACATATCTGCTGGATTATCATCAGTATGAATCTTTTCCAGCCTTAACTGTCCATCATCCAAAACTGATCGAATGAAATGGTACCGCAACTGTATGTGTTTTGTCTTTGAGTGCAAAGCAGAATTCTTTGCAAGATGAATGGCACTTTGGCTATCTGTATGTAGAAAATTATCCTTTTGTGGATGTCCCAATTCTTCCATGAAGAATTGAAGCCATATCATCCCCTTGGCTGCCTCTGTAGCAGCAACATACTCTACCTTTGTAGTGGATAAAGCAACCACCTTTTGTAGTCGAGAAATCCAACTCACTGCTGTCCCACCAACAGTAAATATATAACCTGTAGTACTCCGCTTGCTATCTATATCTCCTACCAAATTTGAGTCAACATAGCCTTGTACAGTAGTAGTAGAACCTCCAAAGTGTAAACACTTACTGGATGTGCCTCTCAAATATCTGAGAATCCATTTGACTGGATTCCAATGCTCAATACCAGGGTTACTCATATAACGGCTAACGACTCCCACTGTGTGTGCAATATCTGGCCTAGTACATACCATAGCATACATTAAGCTCCCTACAACTGAAGCATAAGGTACCTTAGACATTTTAGTCTTTTCTTCTAGTGTCTTGGGACACATATCCTTAGTCAATTTCAAATGACCAGGCAAAGGTGTGCTGACAACTTTGGCATTTTCCATAGAGAAACGTTGCAACACCTTCTCAATATAATCAGCCTGAGATAGAGACAATTTCCTATTTTTCCTATCTCTACAAATTTTCATACCAAGGATTTGTTTTGCTGCCCCCAAATCCTTCATAGAAAAAGATTTTGCTAACTGTTGTTTCAACCCCTTAATGTGATCCATGTTAGACCCAGCTACAAGCATATCATCAACATATAAACATAAAATAATGTAGCTGTCATCATCCAACCTCTTAAAATAAACACAATGGTCAGAATGACACCGACTATATCCATGCCCATTCATAAAAGTGTCAAATTTAATATACCATTGCCGAGGTACTTGCTTCAAGCCATATAAACTTTTTTACAATCTGCACACCAAATTCTCCTTACCCTTGACCTCAAATCCTTGTGGCTGAACCATATATATTTCTTCATCCAAATCACCATGAAGAAAGGCTGTTTTAACATCAAGCTACTCTAAATGCAAATCTTTAGTAGCCACAATACTTAAAACAGTACGAATAGAAGTCATTTTAACAACTGGAGAAAATATCTCATCAAAATCAATACCATGTTTCTATGCAAATCCTTTTACGACTAATCTGGCTTTAAATCTTTTCGTACCTCCATCCTCTTCTTTTATCCTGTAAACCCATTTATTCTGTAAAGCCCTTTTACCTACAGGTAACTTACATAAATCCCATGTCTGATTTTTCAGCAAAGAGTCCATTTCATCTGTCATTGCAGACTCCCACTGAAGCTTTGTATCCACCTGCACAACTTCATTATAACATTCAGGTTCACCAGCATCTGTTAACAAAATAGAATACAAAGATGGAGAAAATCTTTCTGGAGGTCTACTTAGCCTTGTTGACCGTCTAACACTCACTGGGGTGTGTGGTATTTGTTGTTGCTATTGTTGCGGAGCATAAGGAACTACTGGAACATGAACTTGTGGAGTATCATCTAGTACTACATAGTCATTTTCTTTCTTCTCATGCTATAGTAACAGATCTTTGTACAATACTTTCTCATTGAATATGACATCCCTGCTTCTTACAATTTTATGATTTTCAAAATCCCAAAGCCTATAACCAAATTCATCAATGCCATACCCAACAAATACACATTTCTTTGACTTAGCTTCCAGCTTGGTTCTATTTTCAGAATCTATAAGTGCAAAAGCTTCACAACCAAAGGTTTTGAGAAAAGAATAACTCACCTTCTTACCACTCCATGCTTCCTCTGGAATACCACAGTCCAAAGGAGTAGAGGGGCCTCTATTGATTAAATAAATAGTAGTGTTCACTGCCTCTGCCCACATATTTTTGGGCAGCCTAGCATGCAACCTCATACTCCTTGCACACTCCATTATTGTCCTGTTCATGCGTTCAGCCACTCCATTTTCTTGTGGAGTCCTTGGTACAATTTTTTGCCTATGAATACCATTAGAGGAACAATATTCTTCAAATTTTGTGCTGCAATACTCACCACCATTATCAGATCTGAGACATTTTAACTTTTTACGAGTCTCATTCTCAACCAAGCATTTCCATTTCTTAAAAGTTTGAAATACATAAGATTTCTGTCTAAGGAAATAAATCCATACTTTTCTTGTTGCATCATCTATAAATGTAACATAATACAGAGAGCCACCAAGGGAAGATACCTGAGCTGGTCCCCATACATCTGTATGCACAAGCTCTAATCTCTCATTTTTCTTTTCCTTCCCACTCTTCACAAAACTAACTCTCTTTTATTTTTCATAAACACAACTTTCACAGAAATCCATATTGACACATTTCAGACCAGGTAAAACTTTCTTTGAATGAAGTAATTTCATACCTTTTTCACTCATGTGCCCGAGTCTGTTGTGCCACAGTGCTGTGTCAGAATCTACAGCAACAATTTGATGTTCTTCCTGCTCAACTGCAGCCACTGTTCCTGAACATTCATTATCTTCTGAAACAATTAAAGTAGAAGGAACAGTATGACCTTTACAAAGATATAAGGTGCCTACTTTCACACCTTTTGCTACTACTAAGGAACCTTTTGAAACCTTCCAATTTTTATCATTAAAAGTAACTGTGCAACCCTCATCACCCAGTTGCCCTGCTGAAATTAAATTCCTACTCAGCCTTGGAACATGTCTTATCTCTTGTAGTAGCCAATGATTCCCATTCTGCAACTTAATCTTAATTTTTCCCTTTCCAACAATCTGACAGGGTTCATTATCTCCCAAATAAACTAGCCCAAAATCCCCTTGGACATAATCAACAAAATAACTTCTATGGGGTGTAGCATGAAATGAAGCCCCAGAATCTAAAACCCATGAATCATCAATACTTTCTAAGGACAAGAGCAAAGCATCCTCCTCGGATTTGTTACTTACCACATTTGCCTCCTTATTTCCATCATTTTTGTCTCCTTGATCTTTCTTCCGAGACCAACAATCTTTCTTCTTATGACCTGGTTTTCCACAGTACCAGCAATCATTTGGCCCTTTAGATTCGGACCTCTTTCCCTTTGATTTTCCTCTTGATTTTCTACGATTTCCAGAGTTGTTTCCTCTATCTCTTGTTCTGCCTCTGCTTTCTGTGTTCAATACACTACCTGATGTGGATGCCCCTGAGCTTTTCCTATGAATTTTCTCACTCAATATAACACCAATAACATCATCATACTTTAGGGTATTATAACCAGAAATAGAATTACTAACAGCCATTACCAAGCCATTCCAGCTTTCTGGCAAAGAACACAAAATCAAGAGAGCCCTAACCTCTTCATCAAAAGTAATTTTAACTGAGGTTAATTGACTTGTAACTGTATTAAACTCATTCAAATGATCAGTAACTGATCCACCTTCTACCATTTTCATATTAAATAAATGCTTCATAAGAAATACCTTGTTTGAAGCTGAAGGCTTTTCATACAACTTCGCTAGGGTTTCCATCAGATCTTTAGCTGTCTTTGCTTCAGTAATATTGAATGCCACCGATTGTGCCAGGCATAGAGGAATACTCCCCAGTGCCTTCCTATCCAAAATATCCCAATCCTCCTGAGACATTGATTGCTCTTTCTTGGCTACTCCCTCTAATGGCCGCCATAGATCCTTTTGATAGAGATAATCCTCCATTTGCATCTTCCATAACTGGAAGTTCTGCCCATTAAACTTATCAACCTTCAGCCTACCCTCATCTACCATTTCTCCCACTTAACCGAGAGACTCTCCCACTAACTCGTGAGACCTGCTTCAGAGAATAGATGAAAGAATGAATGAAATAACTTCGCTCTGATACCACTTGTTAGGATTAACAAGGCAGAAATAACAATTATGTGCAAATATAACTAATATCAGAAAATAATAAACCACACAGAATAGAACACAAGACACACAGATTTAACGTGGTTCACCCAATCCTTGGGCTACGTCCACCAACAGTGAGTCCAATATTATTATTATCCAGTGATTACAACCTGATTACAATCTGTAATCCCTTACAGCCCAATTCTACTGCAAGTACTAAAATCATACATTATGAAAATCCCTAACCTTAAGCCATATTATACAATATTTTTCCCGCTTTAGGGTTAGAATGAGTTATAAGTAGTTATACAGTACTTTCCTAGATAGTACTTTCCTGATTAGTCACCACAAGCTAACAGCAATATCATTTGTACAACTAAAAGTAGTGGTCCGAAAAGGATATTATATCAATATGTAGATGCAAGAAAGGTTGGTCCCCAAGGTCAAGAAAGTGTAAAGAAGCAAAAGGTTATGACAAGTATTAGTAGTACTACTAGTACAACAGTGCCAATGGTGACTGTGAGTCCAACAATTACCCATCCTTCAGGACAAAACCCTCAGAATAGTCCACAAACCCCACTTGTAATGGGTCTAGGTGTTGGTAATCCTCATGGTATTGGTGGAAGCTCGTACATCAGTGCAAGTGCTATTTCACCATTCAGACATTCAATTGTCTCACAAAATCCTGATTTTTGTTACAATGAATTTGTAACTAACTATGAAAAATAAAAAAACAAGAATAGACAAAATAGTAAGACAATGAAGATGGAAGCAATTGCTACAGCTCATGATGTAGAACCTGCATCCAATAGGTTATTAACCACATATGACCCGAATAAAGATATGATGGAATTCATGGTTGTTATGCCCCCAGCTAGAGATAACAATCCACCAGAGAGTCAGTTAGATCCATCTGAATTTCAAGTTAGCACCCTCCAAATGGATTTATCCAAAATTAAAAATGTGGACAAGATAAATGTGTCCAAAATGACCAACCAAGTGGTCTACAGTTCAGTGATGAAATTGGAGAGAGAGAAAGGAAAGCTTCAGGGCACAATACATAAGTTAAAGGCAGACCTAGCAAATGTAAAGGCAAGTGAGAAAGCAGTAGTAAACAGGTGCAAAGAATTAGAGAAAAGGATAAAAAAATCATCCTTTGGCTCTAAAGAAGCAATTGAACAGCAAGAACATATGGACGCAGAACTAAAAACTCTGAGGGAAAAATTGGAAAAAAGGGATTAAAAACTTTAGGATGAAAAAGCCTCTTCAGTAAATTTATACAAAAACTTGGAGAATGCTGCACAGGTAAACAATGAGTTAAAGAAAGAATTGGAAAAAAGGGATTAAAAACTTCAAGATGAAAAAGCCTCTTCATTAAATTTATACAAAAACTTGGAGAATGCTGCACAGGTAAACAATGAGTTAAAGAAAGAATTGGAAAATGAGAGGGTAAAAACAAAAGAGTGGGAAGAGAAAGAAAAAGAGTGGGAAGAGAAAGCATAGCAAATAAGAAAACATGGTGAACACCAGTACTCAGAAATGAAAGAAGACCTAAAGAAGGCAAATAATACTATTAAAAATTATGAAAACTTCTTGAATGACCATGTAAATAATACAGTACAACAAATAAAAAATTACTTCTGGGGGCAAATAAAGACTTCTGCTGATAGGTTGTGTGATTGGTTTGAACTCTATGAAGCTCTTACAGATGTTTTTGAGAATTTGAAAGAGCAACTTGAGAAGAACAAAAGTTTTGGTCATAGACAGAAAACTATAAAGCAGATTATGCAAGAAATCAACAGCACTGCTAATAGGCAATTGACAAGCAAGGGAATTTATGACCGCGTTGGCTCAATAATAAAGGCGACCTCTGTATTTCATAAATGTCAGAAACTAACAGAAGCAGAAGAAGTTCTTGCTTTATTTGGGCCAAAGCTTGCCAAGATGAACAATAAAACAACCAAATTGATATCTCTTGGTTTACCGAGTCCTGGACCTGATTTGTCAACAACGGGTTTCGTTGGAAGAGAAGCTTACAAACAAAAGTTGGAGGACACAATAACCTTTGATTTAGGCAACCTTGCTCAGGACAGAACTCATGAAGGCATTGCAAAGTGCATCAAAACATTCACAAATTTGCATGCACTAATGGAAGGAACATTGCTTCAAACTTGCTCTTCCAAGTATGGAATTCTGACGAGAATGCAGGTCATTTACCATACCATAAATTTTTTTTTTCTTCCAACTGAAGAAGAATGGAGCATACTACATAAACTTATAGAATCATCTTGAATCATAGTATGTGAAAGTACTTTCAATTTCAATCATCTCTATATCTTTACTATATATCTTTCATATTATCCTACATACTACAGTTTAGACTCTAGAATTGAGTTTAAAGTAACAAGTTTGAACTTTGCTTTTTGAACATGATCAATGTTGCAGTCTTGCAGATGCTATTGCCTATGCTAATTTACTAAACCGACCTGTCAAATGCAGAAATGTACAACTAAAGTTGTAGAGATGTTGTAGACTTGTAGTTGTCTTACTGATTTAGATTTTGAGACTTCACATTAGGCAAATCGACTTGAAGCTGTTATTGCTCCCTTGTTTCTATAAAAGGGAATTCAGGGTCATTGGCTTACTAAATTGCCAATGGGAATTGAGTCATTGACTTTTGTAAATAGAATCAGAGAGTTGTGTTCTTACTAGTATTAATCAATGAATGGATACATTGTATCATATTTGTAATTAAATTAATGAGAATCAGTATTTCTAACTCTAAGAATTGTAACATACAGATTGCTATGTTGTCAAACAAAATAATGAAAAAACTATAAGAATTGTACCATATTAGCTGAATATTGCGAATGAAAACCATTAATAATTATGAATTGTGGAAGTGAATCTTGAATCTTGATGACATTATCAACCACATTCATGTTTTTGACATTGGGATATGCATGATTGATGATGAAATACAGAAAATGACAGTAGACTTCAGGGAAAAAGTTAATAAATACCTAGGACATGCTAATTCTTCAGTGCTACTTTTACAACGGTTCAATTTCAAGCTGCCACACCATATCATCATTGAGATCATCGGATTCATCGGCATCAACTTCATAGCTTCCTTGGTTCTTTGATATGTTTTCTTCACTCTGCATACCTCCGCTTAACTGATGTTCACCGCTAGCAGTACCAGTGCCAGTACATGGGTCCCGGTCAATGACATAATTGTCTTTGTCATTACCACTCCCACTCCCACTTTGGTTCGACATGTTGCCCACCCCTCTTCTTTGACATTTCTTCCTCCACAATTTCAGTGCCCTTTCGTAAGGAAAAGTATTGACTTCATACCTGGATGTATAGAGCCTCAAGAAATTTTCCAAATTCTTGTCAAGTTTGTTTCTTAGCTTTGACTTTAGGAATCCCAAAGCACTGAAAACTCTCTCATCCTCCACTGACCCCAATATCATGGTTAGACATAATTCAGCAAGCTTGAAATATTCTGATATTGAATCAATCAACAATTCACTCTCAGCTAGGTTTTTCCAAAGCCTTGTTACCAATCCATCTTCCATAGGGTTCTCCATAAGATTAAATTGTTCCCTCATTGTCTGTGAAAAATGAGCTGATTGCTCTCTCAAATGATTTGCATCTAAAATTCCATTTAGAGTTACTCCATCTAACTCTTTGGTTTTGCAAAAATGATCTATCAAAGTTAGTAGCCTACTTTTAAAATCTTTCGGATTGTTCATACGCCAATAATGAGGAAACACAATAGCCATGGATTCAAGTAGTTTGACTGGAGGGAATCTTGCTCTAATCTGTGAGGAAAGATCAAAGGCAATGTGCTTCACTGAAGCTGTTACAAACTCAACGATCTTGGTAAAGTCTTCCCTTTTAACACTTGATACTCACCTCCTGGGGTTCTTTCCTGGTTCCTCAAACTCGATCTTGGCATTGTATTGCATTGGTATCTCAACTCTGTGAACTTCTGCACATAACCCCCTGTTTGAACCAATTTTTAAAAAGTTATCAGGATTGCCCAAATTTGTGATTTTCAGCCAGCTGACAAATTTTACTTCATCAACAAATAAATGATAGAGATTATCGAGCGTCACGTATGTCAACTTACATAGCGTAGCATATTCTTCGATATACATAGCTCTTTGCTGGGCCTTTTTCATTAAATTTCTCATTTCCTCAAGCATGGGGAGAAGACCTGCTAATGTTAACAGTGTCTCTACATTACTTAACATTAACAACAGTGCAAGAAATTTTGGTTGCCCTGCTTTGTCACGACTTGAGTTCATTAGACCAAGCAATGATTGATATTTTGAAAAAACTCGATGTGCTGGTCCATCCAAAGAGATCCATCTGGTATCATTATCCTTAAGAATCTTGTTCCCATCGGTTAGTCCTTCAGCAAAGTGTTGAAATTCCCTGAATCATTTCAGACTTCGACAGAAGTATTGGTAGATCTCTTTGATTAAAACTTCAATTTTTTGTACTGGAGCATGCTTGCTGACAACTCCAAAAGCTAGATTCATTCTATGGGCCATGCAGTGAATGAGAGTAATGTAGGGTGCACAAGAAGATTGTATCTTTGTGCAAAGACCACCCCTGTGGCCTTGCATTACTGAAGCTCCAACACACACTAGCTTTTTGGCAATGGTCATGTCATCTATACCTCCATATTCAATTAGAGAACTCTTTACTAGTTGAAATAAATTTTCCGTTGTCACATTATCCCTCATTTTAGCAATAGTTAGTAGATGAGGTTGGTGAACAAAATTCTGTACAGTATAAACATGCACGCATACCCAGGAAGTATTGTCTACCACTGTTTATTGACCAGTGACTGTTAGGATAGTTATGAACTTTTAGAAAGTGTAATAAAGCACTCAATGATGGGTAGTCTGTCATTGGATGCCCTCTACTCAAAATATTAAACACAACACTTAACTGAATAGCTTTTCCCATTAGTTCTACTTCTGATGCTTTTCCAAAACAAGCTTTAATAGAGCCTTTAACTTCACCAGGCTTCGTCTTTATATTATGCTGAAATTCATATAATTCTGCATTCCTAACATGCTGAGATTCCTCCTTTGTTTTCCATCTTATCACTGATTTTTGAACTCCATCTATGGTTTTCTTTTCGTAAACTTTACCAATATGCTTTTCTATGGTGTCAATTTTTAGTTGCAACCTCTTTTCCTTCTTATTTATCACGCTACAAATCTTACATCTGCATTCTACCGGAGGTTCCCCTTCAATTGGATTAGGCACTGGTTCAATGAATGGATATGTTGACACCCAATCTTTTTGAAAATTCCTCGACATATCCCACAGTCTATCATTCTTTGATTTGAATTTTTTTTTCTTCCCTGCAGTTGCACCATCATCTTTTCTGACATTCTCAGTCTCATCCAAGTCGATTATATCATTATGGCTACTGTGGGTATTTAACTAAAAATCTTCTTCAAGTTCATCATGATTTGAGATATCAGGTTCGCTAACTTCTTCAATATGTTGTGAAGGTTCAACCTCAAGTTCAAAATCTTCTTGTAATGAAGTAA
Source organism: Chamaecyparis obtusa (assembly GCA_027943335.1). Lineage (NCBI taxonomy): Eukaryota > Viridiplantae > Streptophyta > Pinopsida > Cupressales > Cupressaceae > Chamaecyparis > Chamaecyparis obtusa. The sequence goes on from BSBK01002499.1 coordinate 496,539, forward strand.
CACTAGCTTCCCTATTTTGGCGAGAAACATTTTCACGACCATGACCAAAGTACGATGATAAGCATCTGCATTTTGTTGGCCTCTCTTGGCTTTCCCCATCTGCTGGAGCCTTACCCTTATTCTTGTTCGACATCTCGATTAGCTACCAGCCTAGTGATAAAAATATGTAAAAAAAATATTTCCTTGTTGAAGAAGTGACAAATGACAACATAACTATAATATACAATGTTTACATAGTTGCAAAAATTCAGAATAATAATCACTTACTTTTGACTCGCCAAAGCAGTCGAGACTCAATAGTGAGACAGTCTGAAATTTTCTATCGATCAAATTGAACTGATCCAAGATTCCAAATTGTGTACAATAACACTGATGTATGAATGTATTTATACTAATCTCTTTTGGTGAATTGGGCGGGAGGTATTAGGTCAGTGTCCAAATATTTGGTGAAGCTCGCGTAATGATAACACATCTTGTGTTATTTCTTAGGTGATTATGGGTCGCCAGTACCTTGGTATGATTAATAAAGGTGGTGATTATGGGTCACCAGTACCTTGGACATGTTATTTCCTAGGTGATTATGGGTCGCCAATACCTTGGTATGATTAATAAAGGTGGCGAAAACCCATCGGTTTGAGACACACATCCATAAAATAACTGGCGAAGTTGGGGCTGCCTAAAAAATATTTATATATAACTATCAGCGAATATAGGCCATCCATTTGGGGCCGTGTTGAAATTATAGGCAAATTTTAAAAATATATCATGCCTAAGACGTATATGCCATTGGCGAAAATGTGCAAGAAATGGACAAAATTTAATATAGCGTTTGGCGATGGACCCGGGCAATGGACCCAATTTTCATAAATGCGGGGTGATGGGGTCAGTCCCATATGGGCAATTTATTCACCAAATCACGGGATGCTGATGGGTGACATTTGCCAAATGGTGAATAATCGCCACTAAAGTTTTCTCTGATGCCTATGGATTGTTGTCATATTTTGTTGGGTAGACCTTGGCAATATGATAGACATGCTATATATGATGGGAGATTGCATAAGTATACTATTGTGGTTGATGGAAAGAAACAAATCTTGTTACCTTTGATGGAATAACCTATTAGTAATGTTTGCACATTTGTGAAAGTTTGTTTAATGGAGGGAAGAAATTTTGTTAACTCTTTGAAGAAGAATGATGTATGTTTTGCTGTGATTCCTAGCAAATCGAGTAAGAAAATAGAGGATAATGTTCCTGAGGAGATTGATAAGTTACTCACCGAATATAGTGATATCATTTATGATAATGTACCTGATGGTTTGTCGCCGAAGAGAAGCATTGATCATTCCATGGATCTAATCCCTGGAGCTAGTTTACCGAACAAGGCACCTCATCGGTTAACACCTACCGAGAATCAAGAATTGAACTGATAGATTCAAGAGTTGCTGGAGAAAGGTTTGATTAGAGAAAGTTTGAGTCCTTATGCAGTACCTGTTGTATTGGCACCTAAGAAGAATGGAGAATGGAGAATGTGTACTGATTCTAGAGCAATCAATAAGATAACAGTGAAGTATAGGTTTCCTATACCGAGAATGGATGATATAATGGACAGTTTGACTGGAGAAAAGTATTTCACCAAAATTGATTTGAAAAGTGGATATCATCATATCAAAATTAGAGAAGGTGATGAATGGAAGACTTCTTTTAAGACAAAATAAGGTTTGTACGAGTGGTTGGTTATGCCTTTTGGTTTAACTAATGCACCAAGTACTTTTATGAGGCTGATGAATGAAGTTTTGAAGAAATTCTTGGGTAAGTTTGTGATTGTATATCTCGATGACATTCTGAGATTCAGTAAGACCAGAGAAGAACATTTGTTACATGTTAGACAATTTTTGCAGAGACTGAAAGAAGAAAAGTTGCTGATAAATCTAAAAAAGTGTTCATTCATGAAAGATGAGATTGTGTATTTGGGATTTGTGATCTCAGCTGATGGTTTGAAGATGGATCTTGAAAAGGTTGAAGCTATTTTAAATTGGCTTACACCTATGAATGCTAGTGAGGTAAGATCATTTCATGGTTTGGCAAGTTTTTACCGAAAGTTCATAAGGAATTTCAGTTCAATTTGTAATGATATGACTAAGACTATGAGATGAGATAAAAGGGAATTCAAGTGGACACATGGAGCTAACAAAAGTTTTGAGACCCTAAAATAGAAGGTTGTTGAATTACCTGTTTTGGCATTACCCGATTTCAGTAAAGTATTTCAAGTGGAATGTGATGCAAGTGGAAGTGCAATTGGAGCTATGTTGAGTCAAGAAGGTAAACTTGTTGCTTTCTTTAGTGAAAATTTGAATGATGCTAGAAGGAAATATTTTGTGTATGATCAAGAATTCTATGCCATTGTTCAAGCACTGAAGAAATGGAGAAATTATTTGATATCGAGTGAATTTGTGTTGTATACTGATCATAAGGCTTTACAATATTTGGGTAGTCAGAATAAGTTGAATCAGAGACATATGAAATGGGTTAAGTATTTGCAGAGTTATACATTTGTGATAAAGCATAAGAGTGGAGTCACTAATCGAGTTATTGATGCATTGAGTAGAAGAAGATCTTTGATGACCGAGATGAAAATTGAAGTTCTTGGTTTTGATGAGATGAGAGATTTGTATGAAATTGATTTTGATTTTTTTGAGCCGTGGAGAAAGTGTAGAGCACCTGTTCAAGATCAACAAGATACTAAATGGGATGAATATTTTATTCAAGAAGATATGTTGTTAAAAGGTATTCAATTGTGTATACCGAGAGGAGTAATGAGAACTAATTTGATAAAGGAGAAACATAGTAGTGGTTTGGCTTGACATTTTGGTATTGATAAAACATGAAATTTGCTTAAGGAGAAATACTATTGGCCGTAGTTGTATAAAGATGTTCAAAAATTTGTGAAAAGTTATGGAATTTGTCAAGTTGCAAAAGGAGTAAGTTAGAATATTGGACTGTATACACCAATTGTTGTACCTGAGAAACTTTGGATTGACATCAGTATGGATTTTTTTCTTGGCTTACCAAAGACAATAAGAGGTAATGATTCTATATTTGTTGTTGTGGATAGATTTTCTAAGATGACACATTTTATACCTTGTAGAAAGACATCAGAAGCAATACATGTAGCAAATCTTTTCTTTAAGAAAATCGTCAGATTTTATGGATTACCGAGGACTATTATCTTTGAACGAGACAGTAAATTTGTTGGATACTTTTGGAAAACCCTTTGGAAGAAATTTGGCACTGAGTTGAAATATAGGTCTACATTTCACCCACAAACTGATGGACAGACTGAAGTTGTGAACATAAGTTTTGGAAATCTTTTGAGATGCTTAGTTGGAGACACACCGAGTAATTGGGATTCTGTATTGGCACAAGCAGAGTTTGCATACAATAATTCAATGAATAGGAGTACTGGAAAGACACCATTTGAGATTGTGAATGGCACACAACCGAGGGGTATATCTAATTTGAGAGACATTGCTGATGAAAGTAAGAGAAGTGCTGAAGGAGTAAAATTTGCTGAGTACATGAAGACATTGCATGAAGATGTGAAAATCATGCTAGAAGAAAGTAATCAGAAATACAAAGATAGAGCTGATAGATCAACGAGACATAAAACCTTTGATGTCGATAATGAAGTGATGGTTCATTTGAAGAAAGGCCAATTTCCTGTTGGAACATATGGGAAGCTGAAGATGAAGAAGTTTGGACCTTGCAAGATTTTGAGGAAATTTGACAGTGGAAATGCATATGAGATAGAGTTACCTGATGACATGGACATATCACCGATTTTAAACATTGTTGATTTGTATGAGTATCATGAACCTGATGAAGACATGACAGTACCGATGGAGTATCCTAAAAAGCAGAATGAAGAAGTTGAGCAAATCTTGAAGCAAAGAGTTGGCAAAAGTACAAGAGGAAAATAGTATATGGAATATTTGGTAAAATGGAAGAATAGACTGATGGAAGATAGTTCATGGATTTCACAATCTGATTTGGATGCAGCTCGGATCATACCTACTAAATGATTCAAAGAATCATTTCATATTAACCCTAGGTGTCTGATGTAGGAGCATCTTGGGTCCTTGACAATCCTGTGTCACCAAAAACATTTTAGATTTTGTCTATGTTGCTCGGTTTCTTCTTTGACTAAGTTGCTCGATAGTTGGTTGGTTTCCTTTGATTACCTAGTGTGGTTAGTTATCTCCTGGGTGGTCGGTTGTTTCACTGGCGCTCAACGGTGCTTGTTTGTTGCTCGATCATCCTTGCTTACTGAGTAGTTTCTTCTGAGTTTCTATTGAGCTGACTTGTGCATTTATTTTGGGTCATGGATTTAATGCTGGAATCCATCATTGGGAAGCGTGTGGTCCCATATTTGAGCATTCCTTCCATTGATTATGGATCTGAGGGCTGACTCAGTTTGGTAGACTCTTGTATAAATGTAGTTGTTTGGTTGTAGTTTAGGAGGTAGTTTTAGATAGAGATAAGAAGATAATAGATTGGAGATTATTGGCAAATCCACGCATGTTTGAGGACTTTTGTAATTCATTGTAATATCTAGCCCTAATCGGTAAGGCCTTACAGCTCAACATGTATGATTCTATTTGATGAAAATTAATGAAAGATCCTGCATTCTCTCTCTCACTATTGTATGTTGTTGCTTCCGCATGTTGTTGAGTAGGCTGGATCATTAGGGTGTGCCATTGTTTGGCCCCTCTTGGTCTTGCCCTTGCGTCAAGGTAGATTACAAATAGTTAATAAGGCTAAACTATCCTGAACATAAAAAATGATGGAAGCATACAAAATTTATTATTTAATAAATTGCAAATTCGTATGGATTAACAAGACATGAGATACAAGTTATCTTTAAATATTTTCTAGTATTTCCTTTCGTAAGGTGAGCCCATTAATATGATACTCATACCCATTGTACTTGATATCAATATATCTCACAAGAATTGAGGATGCGTCAACTTCTCTTCATACTTAAGTTAATACATCCTGCCAAATTTTTTCACATCCTTGTGATTGTAATCATATTATGAAACTCTCACAGATAAGAAGAAGTCATGGTTTACAGATTCCATGCTAGGACCTTAATGCATATGCAAGCCTTTCCGAACTACTCTCTCTAAGCAAGTCAAAATCCCCATGGTAAGTAGGATGATCAGACCTTGACATGAAACTTTGTATTTTCATTGAGTCTACATAGAAACAGATAAACCCTCCACAATTATATCCATGTTTATCTCAAGTAATTACAGGAGTATTTGATCTCCTTGATTCTTGGAAACATTGGAAACTTCATCCTCAACAAATCACTTACAATGATCACCCATCCTCAAGTTATTGGAATTTTCCTCTTCTCAAACTGATTATTCATGTTTCTCATCACCACATTGTGTATATATGATGAAAATATATTACTTCTTTTTGCAAAATCCTTTTCATTAAATTTGCACTCTTATATCTTCATTTTACTTCAAATCTCCTTGTGTATACACTCACACAAACATACTTTACATATCACTCTTACTTCATATAGATATACTACTATTTTATATCTTCTCCAAATCTGCCCCATTTTGTATAATGTTACATTGAAGAACATCCACTGTACACCACACACCTCACACTTCTTCCACAAAGTGATTAACTATTCTTAAAATATTGATAATTAATATTTCTCAATATAAGAATGAAGGATTTGATACATAATTGATATGTATATTATATGATTAATACCAATATCACTGCTATGTCTGATTAATACTTAGATATATGTAGATGATTTCGATATATATATGCACTTAGTGCAAAGCAATCAATGTGAAGATTATCACTGCTGTCTCTGCCATGTTTGAAGTAATTATGCAAGGATAATATTTGATCTGTAAAGGTGGAGTTCACTCCGCTATCTTTGATATGACAATATCGAATATGCTGAAAGTTATCTCTCAATGCTTAAAGCCCTTTCTAATGAATCGATACTAGAATGTTGTATGTTCTCTTAACACTTAGAGCGATGATGAGAATTTTTTGTTTCTGATGATGACTTTTAATGTATTCAATAATATTGCTTTAGATCAGTCTAATAAGACCTTCGATCTATATATGAATGCCTGTATGATATATCTGATTATGTAGCAATTATATACAATCTTCAGAAATGCATGCTTATTTGATTTGTCTTGTATATTATAGTGATTCCAAGGCACTGTGTCTGATATATATCACTATGCAAGTAAGTGTCCGAAAGCCATAGCCTATCTGCTCAATAAGAGAGAATCCACTAGTATGAATAAAAAATAATGCTATCTATTAAAGAATGAAGGATTGTCTTTATATCTATTAACCAATGCCCGATTATGGAATAATCTTCACAGCCTTCCCTTGCATGTCAATAAGAATATTATCCTACCCACAACTGTTACAATCAGTGATTTGGCTTCATACACCCAATAATATGCTGGTAAGAAAGTAGCACAAATCCAATAATGATCACCTCCAATTGAATATTCAATGCCATCAAAGATGATGAACTTGAAAAAGACTAAAAATCCATAAGCGAAAGAGGTGGATTTTGTGCTTGCAATGTCGAAGATTACGTATAAGTCATATGTTTTAATGAACAAAGCCCTGACTTTTGAAGCTATAATGTCTCGACTTGAAATAGCCAGCAAAGAATGCTTCAAGTGCTTGTTTCCAAATGCCAACAGAATTGTTCCTTATGAAGATGCAACACATAAATGAAACTTCAAGAACCCATTGTTACTCTTCATGACTGCTGCTATATGTCTGTCAGGGTGTTTTCTCTCAATCTGGCTTAGATATTCATCATAGCTCTCAACCATTGTTAGATCACTTGTCTAATGTTTGAATTCATTAAATTGATTCTCACATTGATAGTTTTGTTCCATCGGTAGTTTCCTTGGCACCAAATGATTGCGAAGGTAGTCATTTGATGAATATAAATGGATTATGATACATAAGGGATGGAGATCTATGATAAATGGTATCGATGAATATATTTTTATAATTACTAGCATCTAGAACATGCCAATTAACTAAAGTCTTCATTAGCGGTGACTGTTGGAATTTCCATGGATTGAGTGCACTGCTAGACATCATTACAACACTTCCCATCAAGTGTTCATTGCCGAATACGAAGACTCCAGACAATGAGTGAATTCAACACTCACACACAAGCTATTCACGTTGGATGTTAATTTTGGAGAATATTGTGTCACCCAATGATAGCTTCCTTAGTGGATAGAGTCTAGCGACGTCTGGTTGCAAGAATGGTTAGAAGATGCTGACAAATGAAATCCCTTGCAGTTTCTCCCAAAATCTGTGTTCCTAGTTGTTGTTTTAGATTGAGAACTATTGAAAGTAAAAATTGTAGACAAAGACTAATTAAAACAAAATGAAAGATAAAAGAATGCATAGATAAGAGACACAATGTTTATAGTGGTTCATCTAGTTGTTCTGGATTACATCCACTTTCAAGCAGGGCCAATATCTCTTATTGAAAATAAGTCTATTACAACAACAACAACATTAGCTCTCAGCTCATAAGATTTTACATTGCATGGTCAAAGTCACTCATAACATCTTTGAAAGAATAAAGGAATCTAATGGTTATAGCAGAAGGAAGATTGGGCTTTACAGTTTGCGTAGCCGTTACATGGTAGAGCCATTACAATCTCCCACTTGAAGTCCAATCAATGCTACGAGGTGAGATGTTCAGAGATATCCCCCACTTGGTGCTTATGGATATGTCATCACGATGTCGAGAGAAGTCCTATAGAATTTGAACTTCTCTCATGGTACAACCTTGGTGAACACATCTACCAGATTGACCTCTGTATCAATATTCTCTAACTGTAGTCTTCCCTCTTCAAGAGCATGATAGATGGAGTGAAATCTAGTCTCAATGTGCTTTGTGCGACCATGGAAAGTTGAATTTTTGGCCAAATGAATGGTACAGTTTCTATCTGAGAATAGAGTAAATGTGGATTGTTTAAATCCCAACTCTCCAAACAATCACTGTAACCATATTAGCTCTTTAGCTCCCTCAGTGAGAGAAATGTATTCAGCCTCGGTGGAGGAAAGAGCAACCATTTGTTGCTTCCGAGAAGTCCAGCTAATCGCTGCCCTGAAAAAAGTAAACACATAGCCTATTGTTGACCTCCTTGCATCTAAATCTCCAGCCATATCAGAATCAGCATATCCGCAAATATAAGGGGCCTTACTATTAAAACATAAAACATGAGAGAAAGTACCTCTCAAATACCGAAGAGTCCATTGAACTGCTTGCCAATGAGTTTTACTAGGATTACTCATAAAACCACTCACAACTCCCACTGCATGAGCAATATCTGGATGTGTGCTAACCATGACATACATTAAACTCTCAACTATGGAAGAGTAAGGAATACCGGCCATCTCTTGTTTTTCTTCCTGAGTCGAAGGACACATTTTTTAGGACACAATAAAAAATGATCAGCCAATGGAGTGGCAACCGATTTTGCATTTGTCATATTAAATTTCTCTAAAACTTTAAGAATGTATTTTTCTTGAGATAATTGAATTTCTCTCTTATGTCTATCTTGGATTATATACATCCCAAGAATCCTCTTTTCTGCCCCTAAATCTTTCATGGCAAAATGAAGAGAAAAATGTGTCTTCAGCTCATGAATGACTCTCATACTATTACCAGTAGTCAACATATCATCAACATACAATAACAAGATCACAAACTCACCAGTCATAAGCCTTTTGAAGTAGACACATGGGTCTGATTCATAGCGAGTAAAACCTTGCTGAGTCATGAAGTTATTAAACTTTAAATACCATTGACGTGGGGCTTGCTTCAGCCCATAGAGACTCCTCTTTAACTTGCAAACTAAATGCTCCTGCCCGTGTTTTACAAAGCCTTTCGATTGTTCCATATATAATTCTTCAACAATGTCCCCGTGTAAAAATATTGTTTTGACATCGAGTTTCTCAAGCTCAAGATCCCACGTTGCTGCCATGCCAAGTACCAAATGAATGGATTGCATTTTAACCACTGGAGAAAAAATCTCATTAAAATCTACACCTTTTTGTTGAGCAAATCCCTTCACTACCAATCTAGCCCTGTATCTCTTTCGTCCTCCATCTTCCTCTTTGATGTGATAGACCCATTTATTTTTCAAAGCCTTATGATTTGGCGGAAGAGAAACCAAATCCCAAGTCTCATTCATGTGTAAGGAATCCATTTCATCTTTCATGGCATCCATCCAGAACACCAAATTTACATCAGTACATGCCTGTTTAAATGTTTGTGGTTCTGCGTGATCAGAACATAAAGAAAATAATAATTTATAGTCATCAAATTTTCTTGGATGTTTTCTCTCTTTGGTAGACCTCCTCAACTAGACATTTTGATCAATTTCAACATCATAATCTTGTGTATTTGCAGAGCCTTGTAAATGACTGGCCCCTTGCTAGCTGCCTAGCGCTGTCTCTGGACAAATGCACTGGACTGGGACTGCGTAAGTTTCTCCTTGTGTTGGGGCTGTAGAGGTGGCATGGTAGGAGAGAGAGGTCGTCTCACGCAAGGGAGGAAAGAGTGAAGGAAGTTCCACATGCTGCTCCTCATGCTAGGGAGTGTATTCCGCGTGCTGGCAAGGAGGGATGAAACCGTGAGCAGTCCCTGAGAATTCTGCGTGAGAAGTCCTTGTGAATTCCTCTTGCGGTTGGAGAAACATGGGAGGCAGGGCCTCCTGCTCTGTTCTCTCATTGTGATTGGAGCTTGAAGGGGCTGCGGTGAAGTTTGAAGGGGCTGCGGTAGGAATTAGTGAAGGCCCAATGTAGTTAGATAAAATTGGCAATGTGGAGACTATGGTAGGATGCATGTTCATGTGAACTGGCATTGGAGTAGTGATTGGGGTAGAATTTATATTTCCTAAAGGCATAGCAATAGTAGGGGGATGGAAAGTAATGCGGGGAAAGCACTGGACATTATTGCCATTGTTAGATAAATCAAATTTAATAAAGTCATCAGAATTAGACTTCTGATTGTGTAAACCTGAGAATGATTTCTCATTAAAGACAACATCCCGACTCCGTATCATTTTCTTGGTGATTGAATCCCATAGACGATAACCAAATTCATCCTCACCATACCCCAAAAATATGTATCTTTTGGATTTAAAATCCAATTTTGTTCTTTGTTCCTTATTAACGTGAGCATATGCATCGCATCCAAAGACACGCAAATGAGAAAAAGAAATTCTCTTACCAGCCCACCTCTCTTCTGAAATGTCAAAATTTAGACGTGACAAAGGAGATCGGTTGATTAAATAAACCGCTGTATTACAAGCCTCTACCCAAAATTCCTTCCCCAAACTGGCATTAGACAACATACATCGAGCTCTCTCCAAAATACTCTGATTCAACCTCTCAGTTGCACCATTTTCTTGAGGTGAATAAGGGACTATTTTAATCCTCTGAATACCATGATTTGCACAAAATTGGTCAAACTCCGAAGAGAAAAACTCACCACCATTGTTTGTTACTAGACATTTTATTTTTCTTCCAATTTGATTTTCCACCTTAGCCTTAAAGCTTTTAAATTTTGAAAAAACTTTTGATTTCTTATTTAGCATATAAACCCAAATTTTGCGAGTGCAATCATCAAGAAATGTGACAAAATAATTAGCACCACCGATAGAAGTTACCTCCGTAGGACTGAAAACATCAGAATGGATGAGCTCTAATGGAGATGATTTCTTATCATGACCCATCCTTATGAAGTTGGTGCGATTTTGCTTGCCATAAAGGCAATGCTCACATTATTCCAAATCAACTGATTTTGAACCCAAAAGTTGGTCTCTTTGAAGCATAACTTCAAGACCTATTTTGCTCATATGACTGAGCCTCTTATGCCAAAGTTTGGCATTGCTATTTGCAACCACCATGGCTGCTCCCACTTCACCATTACACTCTAATGTGTACAAACTTCTAGTTTTTTGCCCTTTTGCTAAAATTAATTGACCTTTGGGCACTTTCCAAGAAGCTAAATCAAAGCTAACATTGCAACCTTGTGTATATAATTGACTAACAGAAATCAGATTACGCGTAAGTGTAGGAACATGCCTAACATATTTTAAAATCTATTTTCTTCCATTTTTCAGTGACAATAAAATATCCCCTTTTCTGACAATATCACATTCTTTATTATCCGCAAGAAAAACTTTGCCAAACATACCTTCGTGGTAATTTGTGAAAGCACTCCGACACAGAGTTGCATGAAATGAGGCACCGGAATCAAGAACCCATGAGTTTGAATCCATGTTGCCAGCTGCAAGTACCAAAGCTCCATCAGTTGTAGCATTAACATGACATTGATAACATTATTTTGAGCCCTTTTGTAGTTCGAACATTGCTTCTTTGTGTGTCCAGATTTTCCACAAAACCAGCATGTGCCATTTCTTCCTCTTGATTTCGAGTGATGACTCGATCTACCTCTTCCATTATTATTATTTCTTCCTCTCTCATGACTTCTACCTGTATGCACCCTAAAATGGTCGCCTAGACTTTGGACCCCATTCTTGCAATTTATCAATTTCCTAAATCAATACTTGGCAATTTTCAAATCAATTTCCTTGATCAAATCCTAATTCTATCATTTATTTGATTATATTCTATGGGCTAATCATTTTATCCTAAATCTTTATTTAATTAAAATGAATTCCCTCCCCTTTTATTAAATAAAAAGCCCCCACTTTTCCTCTTATCCTAAGTTGCACAAATAAAGTATTATTCTTATTTTATAAAAAGAAGAAAAGGCCTTTTTGTCTCATATGGGGCACAAAAGTCAACTCTTATTTTCTCATTGGAGGAGATTTGTGCACAAGGATTGCTTCCTCTTTCAAGCTCCACCCTTGATTAAATATTTTACCTCTTAATCTCCATAGTCCATTCCTTTTCAATTCCTTTAAAAGGAGAGCTCTTTTCTCATTTTAGGATCCACTTTTTGAATACTAATCTTATGCTATAGGATTTCTTGGTGACTTTGGAGCTTTGGAGATCTTGTTGCATTTAGCTTTCATTCTTGCATTCTTAGCTTAGTTTTCATAGCATCTAGCTTAGTTTACTTTATGCTTTAGATTAGCTCACATAGCTTAATTAACAAGGCTTGTAATCCTTTCATTTTCTATAGTTTAGTTGCATACTTGCATCTTCATTCTTAGCATAGTTGCATTGCATTTCCATTGTTGATTCTTGAAGATATTGACATTCTTGCCCTTGTCTCTTTGAATCTCTCATTGTGTGGTTTACTAGCAAGGTTGCTTGCTTGAATAGCTCTAGCTGAGAGCACTATACACATCCTTGTGACTCCATGCCTAGGGAACTCTAGGTCACTTTCTCAAGGTTTCCAATCCATGGATACCCTTGGAAGTAATGACTTAGAGAAGTGCACAATTTGAGTGTACATTACCTCTATTGCTTGTGCTCATTGTTTGTTAGAGCATCACCGAAAGAGGGTTCTTGTTGCTTCCTTCGCATGTCTTCACTAAATAGTGTGGCTACAACTTCATCAAATTTCAGCTTGCTCTTGGTTGGAACGGAAGTGCTCACAGCCATGACAACTCCTTCACAGCTGTTCAGAAGTGAGCATAATAATAATATTGCCTTTATTTCATCATCTAATGCGATACCAACCGAAATCAGCTGAGTAACTAGAGTATTAAACTCGTTGAGATGATTCAATATCAGTCCTCCTTCTTTCATTTTTAGATTATATAATTTCTTGATGATGAATACTTTGTTTGATGTTGAAGCTATCTCATATAGTGAAGATAACTTATCCCACATTTCTTTTGTGGTCTTCTCTATCGAAACATCCAACAGTTCTGGATTACATCCACTTTCAAGCAGGGCCAATATCTCTTATTGAAAATAAGTCTGTTACAACAACAAAAACAACAACTCTCAGCTCATAAGCTTTTACATTGCATGGTCAAAGTCACTCGTAACATCTCTAAAAGAATAAAGGAATCTAATGGTTACAGTAGAAGGAAGATTGGGCTTCACAGTCTGCGTAGCCATTACATGACAGAGCCATTACAAGAACATATATGGAATTTCGTCACCAATACCGTTGCCAATTTATCATCGATTGCTTGTGAATATATATATTTTTTTCTTATAGGTTAGGCTCTGATACCATGCTGTGAAATCAAGATCATCCTATAGAGAATATATATGAGTGTTGTACTGAAATATATTACCGTTGTGATTGATCTTTTCACCAGTCATCGATATGCATTTATATCCTCTGAATAGTCATGTCTTGAAGAGCCATGACATACGTGGCTTATGCTACGTAGGGTCATGACCCTTCATAACCGATTGTTAATATTAACTGCATTGTAACATATACAATTATCAAATGATCTTAATACACACACACACACACACACACACACACACATGTGTGTGTGTGTGTGTATTACCATATCCAATCGTAGCTATATCTTAACATGTTTTACTTTATTTTTATCTCATTTTTTCCCTCCACTATTTTCACTCCCCTTGAATCCATCGTAGTCAGTTTTGAGCATTTTAAAGTCTTAATTTTTATCAAGTCTTTTTAGGTATGCTCATTTTTAGGGTTATTAATCCCTATAATTATTGGTTTTCTTATTTCAAGTGTCACCTTCCTTCAATGTAACTCAGGATTTAAAACCCCAAGTTACACCTTGAAAAAGCCTCCTTTACACTATTACTTTTCCTATTATTTGAAGTTTTAAACTCTAAATAACAATCAAAGAAAAATCCATCACCCTATTGTTTTGGTTTTATAACCAAAACAACCAACTTTTTCTTTCACCCAATCTTTCCTTGTCAATTGGGTTTTAAAATCTGGTTGGTAGGAATTATATTGCACACTAAGTAATGTGAATCAAGTTTTAGAAATCAATTCACATATTTCCTTTTTGCACACACAAATGTAAATCAGGTTTTAAAAACTATATTTACATCACCAAACAACAACTCCCTACTCAATTATAAATCAAGTTTTAAAACTTGATTAAGAACCTCATTCTTTGCATTACTAGATGCACATCGGGTTATAAAGCCTGGTGTGCACTATCACTTTATCACCTTAAGATGCACATCAGGCTTTAAAAATCAATGTGCACGTTCTTCCCTAAATGTACTACTAAGTTACTAATCAATTTTTGAAACTTGATTAGCATGATACATTTGTACTTGTACAAAGTGCAAATTGAGTTTTCCTTGTACACTTTCACTACATATGCACACTTGTGAATTAGGTTTTAAAACTTGATTGCCATGACCATTCTCACTGCACAAAACTCACATGCAATTTGGGTTTTAAACTTAAACTACAACATTTTGTAGTTAGTCAATTTCTACCCTCCCATGCAAGATTAGAGAATTTATCTACCCGTGTAATTGAAATCAAAATTGTATGAATCTGATAATTTAACTCGATTGTAACAGATCCATTCTGAGGTCATGAATGAATTTTTCCATTGTTACGTATACAATTCCAATATTCTCTAACATTGGGAATGTTCCATCATGGTATTGCAATAGACATCCAAATGTTGTAACCCTCTCATGGAAAGAAAGCAATGAAGTATAAGTATCATAATATGATCCCAACATCCTTTGTGTCATCAAATGGTAATGAAATCAAGGATAAAGAGAAAAAACATGTGGATATGTCAAATTTTCTTGAAAGGATTGAGAAACCATCATTAAATCCTGAGATACAAGGTCCCAAACCACAATATTCACTTTGATCTTCTTTTCTAGTAGCCACCCTTGAGCTCGAGGTTGTCTTGGTGGTGGATGCTCATTTTTTATAAGGAAAATATGAAAGTGAAAGATGCATATGGAAATGTGGTGATCAGATTGGATGAGAACATCTTTGACAAGATTTTTAAGTACTCAAATATGACAAATACAATGATATCACCACATAATCCATCCAAGAACATTACAACTAGAATGCCAAAAAATGTAACTCATATGAAACTCATGAAACTCATGAAAGAATATATATGGCATATTAAATGATGTGTGTACATCCAAATATTTGGTTGAACAATTTTGTAACTGAATGATCAAAACTTGTAGATGATATTGATATAAGACTCTTGAAACAATTATCAGGAAATCAACTTCTTGTGAATATGAAGCAGTAAAGAAACTCTGTTAATATTTAAATATAGTCCTACAACTACCACTAAGGAGATGTTGTAATATTTTCCTCATGAACATAAGGCCAGAATAAAATATAGGGTCATCGTTTCCTTTGAGAAAATTTTCAATCGATTTCTGAGCTTCAACCATAATGGAAATGGAAATCATTACAAAATATTAAATATAAAATGGATCATCAAATGCAAAGAACCCATAGTAGGAGACCAAGATCAATAGTCCAAAGGCTAAGATGCTCTACCAGATCAAAATGTTGTATGATAATCTCCAAGTCCAATCTATTGATATTGAAACTCAACATAGTTCTAGGAATAATCAAAAAGCCCTACAAATTACCTCCAACTGACGTTATTATAATGTAGTTGAGATATTGTCATTTGATAAAGGTTTTAAAATTTATTGAAAGGGAGTACATATTAATAAGGGGTGTTTGTTGGCTATTCTAGTTGCGTGTTCAAAAAATGACATCAAAGGTCTTTTCATGGATAGAATGAGTCTGACAATGAAAGCTAATGATAAAGGAGATGTACCAAGAAGAAGCAATGGAAGATGAAATGGCACACTCAAAAAAACATGGGCTTGAAGTTAGTGGTTCTAATGACTCGTTTCAAGAATTCTAGTGTGATAAGCCACTAACTGGCTATTCCCGTTTGAATTTGGATAAAGAATCTCAAGATAATGTGATTTCCTATAGTGTCAAGGGAAATATAAGCAAAGTACAATAAGCTAACATGAATTCTTTTGAGTTGGAAAACTCAGAAGAAAGCATTCCTACAACAAAACATGAGCTCTGTCTACTTTGGAACTGGCTAATGAAGAAAGAAAACTCTTATACACATACAATAAAGACGGTCAAGGGAAGAGCTACACCATGTCAAAACTGGGAAGAGCATATAAGTGAAGAAAAAACATTCAAACGATCAAATTTGTAAACTTGCCAACAATTGAAAAGCACACAATATATATCATCTTATAGTTTATTTCAGATCTAGAATTTGACAATCACCCTAACCCGTCATCTAGTTTTTTTATGACAGTTTAGTCATTTTAATGTCTTTCATTTTACGTTTTAAGAAAAATATTGATTCTTAATTTTTTAATTTACAAACAATTTATTTTAAATTTAAATATTTTTAACAATTTAATTAATAATACATATCAAATATAATAAATATTTTATTTTGATAAAATAGTATAAATAATCTAATTACTATTTTAAAAAATAGTACATTGACAATTAATTCTTTTAGTAGTAGAAATTTTAAATGCATGTATACATAAAATTAGAAAAAGAAAATTCCTTTAACGTCAATTTAGCAGATCAATTTAATTAGAAATCATTTATACCACCACTTAAGCACATTAAAAAGCACAAAAACATATCAAAACTCCGAAACAAATTCATCAGGTCCTAAGCATGGGGCTGCAATAAGATTTGATGGAAAGGCCTTCCCTTGGAGAGGGATCTCCTAAGGTCTCGAGTATGAGTCTGTTACCTTCGAGGGTAGAGGATTCTCAAAGTAAGGAGAGGGGTTCTCTGTCTTGGGAAATACTTGATGATGCTCAGATTTGTAAGACTGTCATGTCCCCTCTTTAGTGACATGTCATTTTTCAGTGGATTTGCCTATCATGGACTCTCGTAGGTAGATGGTTTTGGTGAGAGAGTCATTCTGATGATTATTTGGGGATTGGATGGTCTTATTTGCTTTTGGAGAGATGGTGTTTATCATATTTTTTATTATAATGTGTTATGTGGGGCCAAAATGTTATAATTTTGAGTTGAGTTGCACTTTTTATTTTATAAAGTTACTTTTTATATAAAAGTGCATTATAAAGGGATTTTATAAGAATATTTTATGGATACTTCTAGAAGTTCTAGTGGCTTCTTAGAAAAGTGAATAAATAGAGTGCTTGGCTTCTCTTTTGGACATCCCATGACTTGAGTTTACACTACTTTTCTTTTTGAGCATTTGTGGTGCCATCTTGGTCTGCAGATTGTCATTTGATCATTAGGAATAGAGTCTCCTAAGGATTTTCATAACTGAGGAGGTGAAATATCCTTTGAAGGGTTGCACTTTGGAAGTGGTATTCAGCCATTTCAAGTTGAGTTTATTTGGAGTCCTCAGACTTATCTGAGGGTTTGAGTTTTGGTTGCAAGAGGAAAAAAGAAAATCCGAAAAAGCAAAGTGAAAAAGCAGATCCGAAAAAGCAAAGTGAAAAAGCAGATCCGAAAAAAAGTCCAAAAAAGTAGATTCGAAAAAGCAAAGCGAAAAAGCAGATCCGAAAAATTATTGTAGCCATCTACAATCAGGTTCCTCACTTCTCATTTGGCATTTGCCATATTTTCTGAGAAATGTATGTTTTCAGCTAAGTACAAAATATAGCTTCAGCACTTTACTATTTTACATTGTACTTGTCTTTGTTTGCCATTTGGCATTATTGGTATCAAAGGAAGGCTAGGATTTTGCAAGTGAAAGGGCATTGTAATTTTCAGTCTATCTATATTGTAAACCTAGGGTTTGATGATCATATTATTGACTAAAATATGTATGGCATTGTTGAAAATTGTTGATAATTGTTGATATATGAATGGCATATGGTTTTGAGCAATTTCCTACATCATTGATAGTGTTTTAGATGGTATTTGGTTGCTATCTATTATTCTAAAATTTTGGGACAGCGAACTCATATATTGCAAAATAATTTTCTATCTACATTTTGAGTTGCATTTTTGAGGGGTTTTTAGTGGCCTATTGGTAAGGGTCATTATAGTGGTATCAGAGCGGTGTTCTTGCCATCCTGTTGGGTAAGAAATCTTTATGCATCCTTCAGCATTTGGGCATCATAGGTATTATACACGCAGGAGAGCAGCACTTGAGGGTGAGCAGGAATTCAGAGATATACTTACTATGGGTGAGAGATAGTCACAAAGTCCACCTAGAGTCCCTAGGACTGATGATGATGAGGCTAGAGACTTCTTCCGGGCTATGACTACTGACAGCAGGAGATAGTTCAGTCTATATGTGCATTGACCACTATGATGGAAAGAGTTGCTCAGCCAAGGAATCAGGAACAGGGTAGAGGGACACCAGAGCAAGATAACATGAGTGTAGTAGGTTCACAAGGTGCTCCTAGGCATAGGTCATGGACTGCAAATAGGCCTACACGTCCTACATTCCTTAGAGAGGAGGCCCAAGAGGTAGGAGAGAATGATATGCCAGAGGACTTTCAGGATGATCTTAGAGCTGCAAATGTAGAATGGCAGGCATTACCTCCACATGTTCATGAGTTACTAAATTTTTATTGCTACCTAAGTCAGAGAAGAGAGCACATGAGGAGTAGTAGGTAGAACAGGAGGCCTAGAGGAGGTCAGGATAGTGAGTTGCAGCGAGCTGCTAGCAAGCTCACCTTACCATCTTTTGATGGCAGTGGACAGATGGCAGCATAGGCCTAGATCCATAAGTTAGATACATTCCTAGCATTGAGGCCTATGTCAAAGATGGATGCTATTAGGTATGCCACTTTGCATTTAGAGGGTGCAACACATGATTGGTGGTCACATGGTATGATTACATTGCAACATAATCAGGTGACATCCTACCAGGATTTTGTGGATAGATTGGTAGAGCTCCTTGATAAGAAAGACCCAGAGGTTTTTTTCTATGATCTTGCATAGCTGAGATAGATAGGCAGTTTGGAGGTCTACATCAGTGAGTTTCAGAGATTATTAGTGATGGTGCAGGATGTGTCCGAGAGGAGGTTGGTTATACTATTCACAGAAGGGTTGTCTGAACCTCTAAAGGGTTAGATCAAGGCATTTGATCCCCCTTCATTGCAGGAGGCTATGAGGAAGGCACAGAGTATGGAGCTCATAGCACCCTCCAGAAGATTCACCCCCAGGAACACTTCTTCATTCCGGGACACTAAGAAGTTTGATAAACATAAGGGCAAAAAAGATGATACCAAGGGTAAATCTACTACACCTCTAGATATGGAGACACTGAATGACTTGCGTAGGAAGAAGCTATGTTTCTACTGCAAGGGTCCTTACGACATAGATCATGATTGTCCTATGAGGCCTAAGGGGAAGGCCAACAGGGTTATGTGGGCTTACTATGAGGATTCAGATTCTGACAGTTCTGGACATGAGGATGATCATAGTGATGCAGAGCCTGAGGCAGAGGCAGAAGCTTCAGAACCTAAGGAGGAGCCCGAGTTGCACTTACAGAAGGCACGCTTGTCTAGCATTCAGAAGGAAGGATCTTTTAGACTGCATGGTGTTCTAGTAGGTCAGAGAGTTATTACATTGGTTGATACAGGTGCTACGCACAGTTTTATTGATGCATGTTTTGTTGAGCACCATAGTATTATGACTGAGGAGTTTGAGGGACTTTGAGTACAAGTTGATGATGGTTACACTCTTAAGTGTAACAGGATGGTTAGAGATTTTCCCTTGCACCTAAACAACTATGAGTTCAAGGTAGACTACCATGTTGTCAACATGGGTAATCTAGATATTGTTCTTGGGATGAAGTGGTTGCACTCATTGGGAGAGGTCACCTTCAGATTGAAGGACATGGAGATTAAGTTTGAGGTGGATGGGAAACAACACATTTTGAGAGCAATCAGGAATAGTGACATCAGGACTATTTCCTTCAGACGGATGGAGAGGTTAGCTAGACATGATGACATGGAGTGGGTAGTAGTATGTACTCTCATGCCTACACAGGAGGGATAGCATAAGATAGAGTATCATCTAGACATACAGAGGTTGAGAGTGAAGTATGACAAAGTTTCAGTGACATCCCACCTGGCAGGCCACCAGAAAGAGGTATTGAGCACATCATTGAGTTGGAGGAGGGTGCTAAACCCATGATGATTACACCCTACAGGCATCCTAAGAGACTCAAGGATGAGATAGAGAAAACCATCAAGGAGTTGCTTGCAATGGGACACATCAGACCAAGCAAGTCTCCTTTTGCTTCTTCGGTAGTATTGGTGAAGAAGAAGGATGGTACTTTATGGATGTGCATTGACTATAGGGTGCTGAATAAGAAGAAAATTAAGAACAGGTACCCCATTCCATGGATTGATGAGTTGATTGATGAGCTTCACAGTGCATGTTACTTCATGAAGATTGATTTGAGATCCGGCTACCATCAGATCAGAGTTAGAGAATAGGATATTGAGAAGATAGCTTTCAGATGTCATTGTGGGCATTTTGAGTTTTTGGTCATGCTGTTTGGGTTGACCAATGTGCTAGCTACTTTTTAGTCTACTATGAACAGGGTCTTCCATCATCAGTTGAGGAAGTATGTGTTAGTCTTCTTTGATGATATTCTGATATACAGTTGGACTTGGCAGGAGCACATGGAGCATCTAGAGACAATTTTGGGGATCTTGCAGTCGGAGTTCTTGTATGCCAAGGAGTCCAAATGTGATTTGGGCATGACAGAGCTATTGTATTTGGGTCACATCATTAGTGCAGAAGGAGTAAGGATGGATCCTGATAGGATCCATGCTATTGTGGATTGGCCTACTCTAGAGAACCTGACACAGTCGAGAGGGTTCCTTGGGTTGTGTGGTTTCTACCGTAGATTTTTTAGTGGGTATTCACATCATGCAGCTCCTATGATAGATTTTCTAAAGAAGGGAGCCTTTGTTTGGACACCTAAGGCACATGCTTGCTTTGAGAGATTCAAGGAGATCATGACTACATGCCCTGTGTTAGCATTGCTCGACTTCTCGAAGCCATTTGAGCTTCAGTGCGATGCATTTGGAGAGGGTATTGGTGCTGTTCTGATGCAGGACAAGCACCCCATTGCATTTGAGAGCAGGAAGCTCCATGGGCCAGATAGATCATTTAGTATATATGACAAGGAGATGTTAGCCATTATGCATGCATTGGCTAAATTCAGGCAGTATCTGGTGGGTGGTAAGTTTTGCATTAAAACTGACCACAATAGTTTGAGACATTTCCTTGGATAGAGAGAGCTCAATGACAGGCAACAAAAGTGGGTTAGTAAGCTGCAGGCTTATGATTTTGACATCTCCTATGTGAGAGAGACTCAGAATGTGGTAGCAGATGCTTTGTCACACAGACCACATCTCAATGCTATGGTTGAGATATCTGAGGATTGGAGGCATTTGATTATTGCAGAGTATGCTAGAGATTCACGGGCATCCGGGATTGTTGATGGGACAGTTGTTGATACTAGGTACACACCTGTGGATGATTTGATTATCTACAAGAACAGGATATTCTTAGTCCCAAGATCGAAGGTGAAGCATATTGTTATGAGAGCTCTTCATGATTCACCTACTGCTGGACATCCTGGATACTTCAAAACTTACAGGCAGGTGTGAGAGCGTTTCACTTGGAAGGGGCTCAAGGAAAATGTGTTGCAGTATGTACGAGAGTGCCCTATTTGTCAACAAAACAAACAAGAGCACACCTTTCTAGTAGGGCTCCTACAACCACTTCCCATTCCTAATAGGAAGTGGGAGTGTATATCCATGGATTTCATTACAGGCTTGCCTAAGGCCCAAGGGTGAGATTGCATCTATATGGTGGTGGACAGGTTGACGAAGTATGCACACTTCTTTCCCATCACTACTACTTACATAGCAATGCAAGTGGCTGATGTCTTCTTCAGAGAGATTTTCAGACTACATGGGATACCCCAGAGCATAGTGAGTGATAGGGATAGTAGGTTCTTGAGTCATTTTTGGTAGGAGGTGTTCCATTTATGTGGCACTGAGCTTACACCTAGCACCAGTTACCACCCGTAGAATGATGGGCAGACTGAGATAGTAAATAAGAGGGTGGGAGGCTACTTGAGGAACTATGTGGCAAGGTAGCAAAAGGCATGGGTTAGGTTGATTTATCTATGTGAGTATTGCTACAATACCACATACCACATGTCTATTCAGATGACTCCTTTCAGGGCACTATATGGTTATGAGGCGCTGAGTTTTCTGGATTTGCTTATGAGTGATGTTAGAGTTCCTCGTGCTGGAGATTTGCTTCAGGAGAGCAAGGAAATTGTTGATGCTCCCAGAGATAATATTTCCAGGGCACAGAATCAGCATAAGTAGTATGCAGATCAGATGCAGATAGAGAGGAGTTTTGAGGTTGGTGACATGGTTTATCTCATGTTGCAGCCCTATAGACAGTCTACCTTGGGGAAGAGTGGATCGGAGAAGCTTAAGCCTAGGTACTATGGTCCTTTCAGAATTATCAGGTGTATTGGAGAGATGGCATATGAGCTTGAGCTTCCAGCAGACAGTAGGGTACATAATGTTTTCCATGTGTCACACCTCAAGAAGGCATTGGGTTAGCATGTTGTGCCTTCAGCAGTTCTTCCTCCATTAGATGATGAGGGGAAGTTGGTTCTTGTTCCCAAGTACATCATTGATAGCAAAGAGAGGTAGCTCCACAGGAGGACCATCAGGGGGTATTTGGTGAAGTGGAGAAATTTGCCTGAGGAGGATGCCACATGGGAGGGAGAAGATATCTTGCAGCACCCAGCTCTGAGATTGCTTGAGGGAAAGCAATTTCAGGAGGGGCAGACTGTCATGTCCCCTCTTTAGTGACATGTCATTTTTCAGTGGATTTGCCTATCATGGACTCTCGTAGGTAGATGGTTTTAGTGAGAGAGTCATTCTGATGATTATTTGGGGATTGGATGGTCTTATTTGCTTTTGGAGAGATGGTGTTTATCATATTTTTTATTATAATGTGTTATGTGGGGCCAAAATGTTATAATTTTGAGTTGAGTTGCACTTTATATTTTATAAAGTTACTTTTTATATAAAAGTGCATTATAAAGGGATTTTATAAGAATATTTTATGGATACTTCTAGAAGTTCTAGTGGCTTCTTAGAAAAGTGAATAAATAGAGTGCTTGGCCCCTCTTTTGGACGTCCCATGACTTGAGTTTACACTACTTTTCTCTTTGAGCATTTGTGGCACCATCGTGGTCTGTAGATTGTCATTTGATCATTAGGAATGGAGTCTCCTAAGGATTTGCATAACTAAGGAGGTGAAATATCCTTTGAAGGGTTGCACTTTGGAAGTGGTATTCAGCCATTTCAAGTTGAGCTTATTTGGAGTCCTCAGACTTATCTGAGGGTTTGAGTTTTGGTTGCAAGAGGAAAAAAGCAGATTCGAAAAAGCAAAGCAAAAAAGTAGATCTGAAAAAGCAAAGTGAAAAAGCAGATCTGAAAAAAAAGTCCGAAAAAGAAGATCCGAAAAATTATTGCAGCCATCTACAATCAGGTTCCTCACTTCTCATTTGGCATTTGCCATATTTTCTGAGAAATGTATGTTTTCAGCTAAGTACAAAATATAGCTTCAGCACTTTACTATTTTACATTGTACTTGTCTTTATTTTCCATTTGGCATTATTGGTATCAAAGGAAGGCTAGGATTTTGCAAGTGAAAGGGCATTGTAATTTTCAGTCTATCTATATTGTAAACCTAGGGTTTGATGATCATATTATTGACTAAAATATGTATGGAATTGTTGAAAATTGTTGATAATTGTTGATATATGAATGGCATATGGTTTTGAGCAATTTCCTACATCATTGATAGTGTTTTAGATGGTATTTGGTTGCTATCTATTATTCTGAAATTTTGGGACAGCGAACTCATATATTGCAAAATAATAAATGGATGTAACTCTTCTGTTTCCATCTTAGGATGAAGAATTATCCTCTGTCCCTTATTCTATTCCTTTAGGATTTAGCTGGGGGATGAAATTTCTGACAAGGAACTGGAAGACAATGTTTCTGACCAAGGAGAAGTGGAGCCTTGGTCTATAGTGGAAAACAAAGGTAGGAAGGAGAAATATGATGCCCAATCTATTTCTTCCACGAAGAAGCAGGGGATCTCAACAAGGAGCATGATGATGTGGGAACTCCTAAAAAAGGACGAGCTCAAAATCCTAATAAATTTATTAGAGAATAGAAGAGTAAGAAAAATATAGCGGATGGAAGACAACTTACCATCTAGGATATTGGTACCCCTGGTTACAAATAAAGTTTATCTCATGGAATATAAAGGGGATAAATGTTCCCAATAAGCAGGATATTCTCATAAATATGGTGAGAGACCACAAGTTGGATATTTTTCTTATCCAAGAGACCAAAATGCCTAAAGAAAAGGTAGAGAAGATCAAACTCTTCATAAATTTTGGAGTGGTGGCTAGCAGCTCTAATGGTGCTTTTGGTGGAACTGTTGTCTTTTGGAATCAAAAATTTTTAGAGGGAGATATTCTAATTTCTCACTCTAACCTGGTAAATATTAAATTTCATCATATTAGAGATGATTCTTCTTGGGTTTTTATCTAATATTTATGCTCCTAATACTAAATATGGCAGCGCCAAGTTATGGAACATATTGGCGGACTATAGAAAGTTGTTCTTGAATTTTGAATGGATAGTCATGGGAGAATTTAATTACCCTCTGAGGTATAATGAGAATTTTGGGGGATCCCAATCCCAACTAGATGGAAGATTGGAATTGATGGAGTTTATCATTCAACAAGCTCTTATGGATGTGGGTATGCATGGTAGTATCTATACTTGGACTAACATAAGGGTTGGTAAAGAGTTGATTCAAGTTCGTCTTGATAGAGCTTTAATTTCTAGCAATTGAATAAATAGGTACTTTAGCTCTCTTTCATCCTTTGTTAGAATTGGATCATATCATTTCCCTATCTCTTTGGCAGATGATCCTATTTCTTTCAAGAGAAACATTCCTTTTCAATTTGAAAAGATGTGGCTAACTTATTCTCATTTGGAAGATAGAATTAAAAAATGGTGGAATGTCAATATTGATGGGACTGCTATGTTTAGAGTAGCTAAAAGTTAAGACTTTTAAATGATAGAATTAATACTTGGAATAAGGAAGTGCTTGGCAACATTTTTCAAAAGAAGAATGTTACAAAGATGGAATTACAAGAAGTTCAGGATAGAATGGGAGAAATATCTAGGTCCACATGGGTTTCTATTGAATGGGAGAAATATCTAGGTCCACATGGGTTTCCTATGTTTTTTTTTCATAATTTTTGGATTATTAATGAAAAATATATATATCATGCTATTAAAGAATTCTTTGGTTCCAAGTCTCTTTTGAAGGAACTCAATGCTACATTTATGGTGCTTATCCCTAAAAAACCAGGAGTAGACACTTTGGATTATTTCAGGCCTATTAGTATTTGTAACTCAGTCTATAAGATCTTCTCAAAGGTGCTTACTTATATGTTGTTGGTTATTCTTCCTTCAATAATTTATCCCTAGTAGAATGGTTTTGTGCTTGGAAGACAAATTCTGGATTCAATTATTAAGGTCCTTGAAACTATCCACTCTCTGCATAGTTGTAAAATTCAAGGCTTTTTCCTCAAGTTGGACCTTTCCAAATCCTATGATAGGGTTGATTAGAATTTTCTTTGCAGGGTGTTAAAAGCCTTTCTCTTTGATGACATGTTTATCTAGCTTATATTGCAATCAGTATTTACTACCTTGGAAACTGTTATTGTCAATGGGTATTCTTCCTAGTTTTGTAAGCCCTCTAGGGGTCTCAGGCAGGGCGGTCCCTATTTTACATATTTATTTTCCATAATGGATGAGAGTCTGGCCCGAGATTTTTTTAGAAGCTTGTTCTTAATTGTAAAATTCTAGGAAATAAAACCCTCTTCTACAGACCTTACTTGTTCTCATGAGAAATGTGTTGATGACACCATTCTTATGGGGTCCTCCTTAATCAAATAAGCCAAGAATATCAAGGGTTCTCTCAATTCCTATAATGGAGCTACTGGTCAATTGATCAATTGGAATAAAAGCTCTTTATTTTTCTCTAACACCCCTGGAGTAAGAAAAATGAAGATTTCTAGAATTATTGGTTGTACCATAGTGGAATTCCCTTCCTCCTATTTCGGTCTTTCCTTGGGTTGAAACCATCTTATTCCTTTTGGACTGGTCTTATTGACATGTTTGATAGAAAACTTATTGGGTGGAAGGGTTCTCTCCTTAGTCAAGTTGGTAAAGTGCAACTTTTGAAAGCAACGCTTCAAAATTTGCCTATTTACGCTATGAGTCTTTTTAAGATACCCTCAAAATATGTGGAGATCTTAGAGAGGATCTAGAAATGTTTTCTTTGGTTAGGATTTGAAGAGAACAAAATATTGGCCTTGGTTTCCTTGGACAATGTTTGTCAGCCAAAAAAATGGGGAGGCCTGGGTGTCAGGTCTATTAAATCTGTGAACAAATCTCTTCTTGTGAAACAAGTGTGGAGAACCTATGGAGAGAATAAGGAATGGAATAAGATCTAGAAGCTCAAGTATCTCTATTGCTTCAATTATTTAGCTATTTTTTTTCTATGACAATCCCTATCAAAGGCTCCTTTATCTATAATTGTGTCCAACAAGCTAAGGATTTGGCAACCAAGGGTTGTAGATACAGAATGATAACCATATTAGGTTCTGGGAGGATAAATGGTTAATGGATAGACCTTTGGGTGATATTGTTCCTTTTAATCATTTTGTTGGAAGGAGTAAAATGTGCTATGGCTCCTTGGTTTGTGACTACTAGCAGAATCAGGATTGGATTAACTTATTTGAGATCAGCATCTCCCTTTGTCCTATATTGAGCTCTCTTTAGGTGTGGTCTATAAGAGTGGATTCTGAAGATTATTTGGTGTGGGTGGCTTCTCCTTCAAGGAATTATTCTAGTTCATCAGGGTTTTCTTTGGTAAACTTCGTTAATGAAAGACCCCCTTGTTGGGCTCATGCCTGGTTTAAGCATTTGATTCCCTAAGATTAACATCTACTAGATTTCTCTTCAAAATAAAATTTTAACTATTGAAAAAATTTATAAAAGAGGTTTTATAATGCCTAATAGATGTTATTTATGAAAGTATAATGAAGAAACGATGCATCATCTCATATTTGAACTCCCTTTTTCTTGGGAGGTCTGGTTGAAGCTTGTTAAGAAATGGAAACTTTTTTGGATTTTTTTTGGTTCTTTACAAGACTTCTTCACTCAGTGGTCTTCTATAGAGATCTTTATGGACAAGTCTTTCTGGATCTTGATAGCTCTGCATGTTATTTGAAATATTTGGAAAGAACGGAATGAAAAAATCTTTAGGGAGAAGTATTCCTCCCCTTTTGTGATTTTAGAGAAAAGTTATAGACATCTAAAATAAAATTATTTGTGTTCTCTGAATTCTAAATCTCTTACTTTTCAGGATCTTGATCACATTATTTTTAAGGGATGGATATCTGAGGGATGGAAATGCTCTAAAAAGAGTAAGAGAGATGGTGTGGCTTGGTTTTCTCCTCCGCAGAACTGGGTTAAAATGAACTTTGACGGCATGGCAAAGGGGAACCCAGGTCAGGTTTCCTGTAGTGGCATTATACGGGATCACAATGGAAATTGTCTTAGGGCCATTTCTTTCCCTATGGGTTTCCAAACTTATCATTTTGTGGAGGTCATGGGATCTCTCAAATCTCTCAAATTATTAGTTGATCTCCGGTGTAGGAATGTGTGGATCGAGGGTGACTCTAACAATATCATTAAATGTTTTAAAGGGGATTTTCACGCATCGTGGAAGATTAATACATCATTACAGAGGCCATCTCTGTCATTAATTATTTTGATAATCACTATATTTCTTAATGAGCATTTATTATCCATTTTATAGTTTGACAAGACAAACTGTAAAGGGGAGTGATTTTAAGTAATCATCGTAAAGAAAACATAAGCACTCTAGGTACATCAGAGGATTATTTAATCATCTGAAAAGATTTTAAATGACTAGGGTCATTAATTGGAAACATAAATTGCGCGCGATTATCTTAGTTTGGATCTTTCACATTTTGTTTTCTCAAGATTTTCATTCTCTTCTCAGAGCTAATAAAATTATCATTGGAGGCAACTTGAAGTGTGAGGAGACACCCATCTATGCAAAATGGAAGAAGGAGATGAAGGTCTCAAAAATATTGAATGGGGGAGGCATGTCTCCTTATCTTGAGAGACTCCATGACTTCGTTATAGATATCACCAGACAATTTATGGAGTTTTGGAAGGAGGATTATGTGACTTTATGTGATCAGAAGATTGTTCTTAATGATGATCTCATAGTAGAGATTACGGTCCTGTAGCATAGAGGTATGAATTTCTTTAGGGATATGAAAGTTTCTGAAGGGGTTGTGAAAATTTTCCCTGAAGAAGATGTTGAGCGCAATAAACTTCCTAAAAGTTCTCCCATTTTCTTTGATGTCGACAATATTAAACTCATTTGGAGGAAGGATCTCTTTGTCCTAATGGAATAATTCACATTCAATGGTCATTATATGAGGGCTCACAACTATCATTTTCTCTTTTGACCAATTTTAGGAAAAACGATGCATGTCTCTTTTCCACATTATCTTTTGTGTTCTCTTAACCACAACATTAGAGACCATAAGAAGAAAGCCCATAAGTTGGTGCTTCATGAAGGGATCATTTGCCTCATTTATGAGTATGTGCAGGACAAAGCTCCTATTGTGGACTATAATTCTATAGATGTTAAGAAAGAGAAAGGGAACAGGTGTTTGGAGGAGTCAGGGTTGAATTCTCTTGTTTCCCTTAAGAAGCCTAAGTCTTCCCTAGAGATGAAAAAGTATGATGAAAACCAGGATATGGGCACTGAGGAAGATGATGTTAAAGAATAGGAAATGCTTATTAATTGCCCTTTGTTTAACATTGTCGAGTATAAGGACACTGAGGGGGAGGGTATGGAGGATGAAGGAGGTGATGAAGAAGAGGAGGAGAAAGAACATTCTACTGATAAATGGGATATGGGCATTTCTAGTAATGCTATAAATTTGGTTTTAGGTAAGGATAAATCCATTAAGTTATGTGGGTTGGATCATGTTCTCTCTAGAAAGGACAATGAGGCTACTAAAGAGATGAAGAGAGAACCCTTTGTGCTACTGAAGGAGAAAAGCCCTAGGTCTAAGGATTCAAAGAAAATGAAGAAGGGATTTGAGGAGGAGAAGGTCTCTATTTTGGTAGACTATCCTATCTCGGAGGACCATGATGTGCCTATTTCTCTTGATGAGTCTATAGATTTGATTAAGGCTTCCAAAGGTGAGCAAGGTCCCAACAAGGATACTTACCCCAACGAGGCTAATATGAAGCTCCTTTTGGAGGATCTACAAGACAAGAGATAACCTACCTTGGGGATTCTTTAGATGGTGAAAGCCATGTTGATGTATTCTTTCTACCTGGATAAGTAGACTTTCCATGAGATCAAGAGTCTCAATCTGAAGATGAGGGACCTTTCTGCTAAAGTCGAGAATAATGAGCTGATGGAAAATTTTCACCTGAGATTAAGTCTGTGGGATTGCTTGAAGATAAGTTGGAGGGGTTGTTTACTAGAGTGGAGAAAGTGGAAAATACTCTGAAGAAGATCCTCCACCACAACCATGAAAGCATAAAAACCTGTATTGATAAGCTCGATGCTTTGGTGGGTAAGATGTATAATTCTCCCAGTGACAAAGCAGTGGTGAATCTTGATTCTAATCTTGGTGATGATGTTGGTTAGACAACTAGCTCTAGGAAAAGAACAAGAGTTGTTATGAAAAAGAAAGATTTCTCTTCCCAAAGATATTATGGTTCTTAGGGAAGCTTCTCAAAAGATTTTCAAGCTCGAAGAGGAGGTGGCGGGTACCCTTAATGACTTTGACTAGTGTTCATTGTTTTTCTCTATTGTTTGTTGGTCTTCTTGTCTCTATTTTTTTTTGGTCTTTTTGGGTTTTGGGTGACTGCTGGTTCTCTGGCATCATTTCTTGTTGGGGTCTTCTTTGAAAATATTTCTTTCTTGATGTTGTAAAGGGTTTTGGGTCCCTTCAAAACCTTCTTTTGCCTTTAATCGAAAACTTTCAGTATCACTGAAGAAGATAGTAAAGATGGTTCTTTGTAGTTAGAGGTTTGTAATGAAATTATTTTAGAGTCATTTCTTTTTGAAGATGAAATGATACTATTTGATGGAAATTTTTTAAATGAAACTTGTGTTACAAATGAAACAAAAGCATGCTCTATTAATGATTTTCAAATTTCTAAAACTATGAAAGAAAATGAAAATTTTGAAATAAATAGAGGATAAGAAGATGGGATTGTAGGTGAGATGTTGCACTCTCAAGAATTGTTGAAGGTTTTGGATGACACTTCTCTTCGCAAAGAGGAAATTATATTTCAATTTTTGTCATCCATTGAAGGAGAAGAATCTTCTACATAAATTTGAGGTATTGATTCACTCCATATTTTGGTTTTGGATAGATAATTTTTGGATCTAATTGTGATGAAGAAAGATGAAGTTTCTTTGATTAATAAAGATCCTATGCTTGATGAAGTCATTTTGTGTCCCAAGCCTTATATGGATATTAAGGATTATTTTAGAGATGATGACTTAAATAGTAGAATTGTTAAGTTTAATGTGACCATTCTTTGGGAAAATTTTAACTATTACTATTTGTAATAAAAAAATTGAGGTACCATTTTGTGGTTTATCAGATTGCTCTCATACCAGAAATCTAAATCTTTCGATTAACAGCGGTGACAAAGAAAAGGTAATGGGGAATTTTGATCTATTCAAAGTGACTCATAAATGCTTGGGTAGAGTACATAGAGGGTTTGAGAAGATCCATCATTATTATGAAAAGTGGTTTTTTGGTGAGTCTTTAGATGAGTTATTTTGTTTTACATGCTTTTATTATGTATGCATGGTCCCCTATAGGATGTTGATTTTGCAGATGCTTCATGAACATATACTTCTTTTTGAGGTAGGGACCCCTTTCCATCTATATAAATTTGGAAATTTTGGTGTGTCCCTAGTTTATTCCTTTATTTTTTGGTTTGTTTCCTAGTTTTAGTTTGGTTGTGCCTAGTCTTCCCTCCACCCCTCTTCAAAGAAACACCCGTATTCCTGCGAAACTTTATGAATATGTTTCCCAATAGACTAGACACTGGTTTTAGCCAAAGATTATGGAGATCTCTTCTTTCTACAAGAGAAATCAATCTCCAATTAGAACCAATTGTTTCTTGTAGAATTTACCCCAAAACAAAAATTTAAAATGTTTTCAGCTTCCTAAACACTTTTTGCTCTATCAAATCCTTAAATTAGGATTACAAAATTGGATTAAGGATTCTATCTATGTATTTGTTCAAAGTATCCATAATAGTTGATCTATCCTTCCATAGTAATTCATCAAAAATGACACAGAGAAATATAATCGCTATATTGAGGGAATTTTCCGGAGTTTAAGTTTAGTAAGAGTAATATTGATGTCATCCTTGAAAATATAAGCTACAGGAGTTGTTGAATTATATATTGTATGAAACTTGTGAAAGAATAACTATGGCATGATAAATGATTTGTGTAGATCTAGATATTTGGCTGAATGATTTTTCAATGGAATGATCAAAACTTGTAGATGATATCAACATAAGACTCTTGAAATAGTTATTAAGACATTAGATTCTTATGAATATCCAATGTATGCACCCTAAAATGGTCACCTAGACTTTGGGCCCCCATTCATCAATTTATCAATTTCCTGAATCAATGCTTTGCAATATTTTTAATTCAAATCAATTTTCTTGATCAAATAGTAATTAATTCAATTATTTTAATATTTCCTAAGGTTTGATCATTTTATCCTAAGTTTTTTTTAATTAAGAGAACATGCTCCCTTTTAATTAAATAAAAAAATCTTTTAATTAAATAATAAAATCACTTTATCCTAAGCCACATTTAATTAAAAGAAGAAATCTCTTTTAAATAAATAAAAAATCTTTTAATTAAATAATGGAAACCACTTTGCTAAAAATAATAAATAAATAATAAAATAATAAAATAAAAAGAAAAAGACTTTTTGTCTACGCATTGAATGCACACTTTCCAAGATGAGTGGAATCTCCTTTTGCCTCTTAATCTCAACCACTCATCTTTTTGCCTCTTAACCATGCCTTTTGATTTTGCCTCTTGAGAATCTTGAGCACATGGATCAACCAAGATTTAATCTCCACCATTGCTCATTTCTTTTTGCCTCTTAATCTTGACTGTCCATCTTTCTTTATAAGGAGTCCTCTCCTTCTCATTTAAACATCTAGATTTTAAGTATTGTTATGCTGCAGGTTTGGAGAGCGATTTTGGAGAAGATTTTGAGCACTTGAGCTTGAACATTGCAACTTCTCTTTTCTTGTCTTCTTCTCTCATGCCCCATGGAAATCCATTTAGATTAATTTTGCACTTGCATATTAGATTAGATTCATATTTCCTTTCATAGAATAGTTTGCTTTTATGCATTGTTATCATTTAGAATAGCTTCCATTTTAATTTGCACGCATACTTGATGATCATGGATACTAGCATTCTTTCTTTTCCTCTTTGAATCTCTCATTTTATGGTGTACTTGCATGGGCATAAACTAGGTCTAAGCTGAGAGCCTCCATTACAAACCCTTGCACTCCATGAATAGAGAGCTATGAGTCACCATTTGAGACCTCATTCTTGAGAAATCTTAGATATAATGACTCATAGAAGTGTGTCAACATTTTAACACACATTTTTGGCACCCACCGTGGGGCAGGATATTCAATTTCTGGCCTCATTTATTTTATTTTATTTTTTCTGACAATTTTCGTGCATTGTTTGTACTCCCGTGTGTCTTTGGTATGGATTCTCATGTGAAGTTTCTCACTGTATGGCATGAAGTTGTCGTGGTATTGGAATTTCTACGTACAACAAAGGCATTTTCTCACACGAGTATGTGTACTTTCATGCACGAGCCTATGTACTTTCATGAGCAAGCTTGTGTACTTTCATGCATGAGTCTGTGTACTTTTGTGCACCAGCCTATGCACTTTCATGTGCAAGTCTATGTACTTTCATGCATGATCCTATGTACTTTCATGTGCAAGCCTATGTACTTTCATGTGTGAGCCTATGTACTTTTGTGAATGAGCCTATGTACTTTCATGCATGAGCCTATGTACTTTCATGCATGAGTATGTGTACTTTGGTGCATGAGCCTATGTACTTTCATGTGTGTGCATGTGTACTTTCATGTGCGAGCCTATGTACTTTTATGTGTGAGCATGTGTACTTTCATGTGCGAGCCTGTGTACTTTCTTATGTGGGTCGGTGTACTTTCTTGTGTGGCACTATGTACTGTCTCGCATGAAATTCTGACAGTAGAGACTAAAAAATTTGTAGATTTACTTTCCGCTTGTTGTTTTATGACATTTAATGGTTGATGTGATCATTTCCCTGATTCTATTTTCTAAGGTAGCAGAGCATTGGATTGCAAAGCTTTGGACCTAAGGTGAGTTGCTACAATCTCTATAAAATTTGGATTTGGGGAATAAAATGAATCTCTCATGTGTCTAGCTTGAGTGTTTATTGCTTTCATAGATCACACTTCAATTTTGAGCTCTAAAAAGAACATAGATTCACTTTCTTGTATATATGTTTCACATAGTAAATAGGCCCTATGAACACTATTTGTGGAGTTCTTGAGAAAGTGAGCTTCATTCACTTGTTTTACATGCGAAGATCTTCTCGAAGATAGATCCCCTTGTAGGTAGGGAGGATATTGTTACTATCTCATAGTCTTACTTGTTTAGTCCTCAACATTGATCGATACATTCTCTCTTGGACCCACTTAGAGAGCTCGGTAGACATTGTTTTTGACATCACGAACCTTGGTGAGGTGGTTTTAATCTTAGCATGTCAATGAATTTGTTTGCTATGTTTGGGTGAAGTGAAGAGGCTAGAGGATTATGCTCTACTCCCTTTTTGGGTTGTATCAAAAACTCAGATCCTTGAATCTAAACCAAGTCCCCATGTGGTCCTTTTTGTGCATCACCTTGTTAGAGAGGGTTAACCGTAGTGGACACTCCCTTTATTGGGTAAACCACGTGGATGGAACCTCAAGCGGTAATAGCCATTTTTATCGTGGTAGAAACAACCACTAAATAAATGTCCTTGTGGAAGAAATATCTACAGGTGTGGTTTCTTGTTGAGTTGTCAAATCTCCTCAGCATCTCCGATTGATTAAATTCTCGGAATGTGCCAAAACCCCAGTGCAACCAACTTTTTATTTGCTAGGACTATGCATGTGACTACAAAATATTTTACATACACAAATAGCATATTTAGGGAGTAGAATACTATGTCACTATTCTTGTTCATGCGCAAGGTTGATTTGTCCCTTTCTCATTGTTTGAAGACAATTGTTTTCTTGAACTCCTTGATTGTTATCTTGCGTGCTTGATTAGTGACAAAAAAATATTAATGCATCTAGTTGGTCACATTAAACAAACAAATGTGAGTTCTCGAGTGATAAAAACTTCAAAGATCTCCCCAAAAGTGCTATGACATGTTGCTCAACATCCAAATGAACTTAAATGGTATCAAGTTGCACAAAATGAAAAGATCAATCACAACGGTAATCTATTTCAGTACAACACTCATATATATTCTCTATAGGACGGTCTTGATTTCACAACAAAACAAGTTAAAATGATTTAGGAATTAATTAATACATGCCACTAAGTGGCATTAAATGCACCCTAATATTGGCCTATGCAGTTCAAGTTTTAAAACTTGAACTGCTTATGAAGTTTAGGTTTTGAAACCCGAACTGCATATGAAGTTCAGGTTTTAAAACCCAAACTATAGATAAGACTTCATGTAGATGGGGAAAAAATATGATCTTGCATGGAAAAGAAAAATTCTAACCCCTAGAAGGTGATGACGTACCCAAAATGAGAAGTTATAGTGCTGATTTGATCGAAAGAACTTTTTAAAGGATCAGATAATTACTAGGACACTTACAGATTGCCTCAAATTTGTGTGTAGAGGGTTTCATCTATGAAAAAAATAAGGTTTGTAGGGGTCATACCACAATTTGAGTGAACTAAAATCAAGGATAATAAATATTGTAAAAAAAAAGGCACATTTTAGCCTATTTGGTTAGGTCCTTATGTAGACACTAGTAAGTATAGATCTATTGCATACTAGTTGGCTATTCTTGAAGGTGAACCTTTGGTAGAAAAAATCAATATATCCCATATCAAATGGTTCTATGTCTAAGTCCATGCAATGTCCCACTTTTCAAAAAACAAAAATCCAACAAGAATAAATATTAAAGAGGAATAATTCATCATTTGGTGAGGTGAAAATCACTCTTCATGGCCCCTTGTAGAATCACTATGGTGAAAACATCTCAAATAGATGCCATGTGTAGAAGGCAATCCCATTAGCATGTTAGTCCTTGTGTTGTATTTTTTATGTTATCTATTATTATTATACTTACCCACCCTCTTACCACATCCACCTATCCCACTACTATTATAAGATTTGGCTATGGAGGTAGCC
Source organism: Chamaecyparis obtusa (assembly GCA_027943335.1). Taxonomy (NCBI): domain Eukaryota; kingdom Viridiplantae; phylum Streptophyta; class Pinopsida; order Cupressales; family Cupressaceae; genus Chamaecyparis; species Chamaecyparis obtusa. The sequence continues at coordinate 532,273 of BSBK01002499.1, forward strand.
ACCCAAGATCTCGAAGTCAAATGGAAAGAAAAATAACACGAGACAATAAATATGATAAGAATAAATTGTATTCCTATCAATAATGCAATGCAATGAATCAACTTGATTGAATAGACATAGGAGACCCCTTGGTTATATAGCCAAGGTGAGTACAAAGGAGTGAATGAGGCAATGAAAAGTGTTGTTGTCTTGATACATGAAAATCTATCACTCCATCAAAGATGGATAGGTGATGGTGTGATAACACCACAAAATGTGGATCACCCACCAAAGGTGGAGTCACATGTCCACTAAAGGTGGATCACCCTCCAAAGTGGAAAATCCCATCCATTATAATTGGATATCATAAAATAAAACTATGATAAGTATACTTAGAATAGAAATGCTCTAAATACTCCTACGCAATTCCCCAAGCTTAATTAAAGTGTCAGTACGACCTAGGTGACAATTAACCAAGGTAAAATACCTTAATTAGAATAATATCATCTTTAAGTACAACTTAACAAGAATGTACACAAGTTAACAATGTAAAATAGGTCTCGGCTACTAGGCCATGTTAGGTACCCATGTAAAATATGAATATGTAATCTCTCACAAGCGAAGAAAGGAAGAAAACTCCCCTTCAAAAGAGAGAAAAAAAATCATGATGCGCAAAGGATTCAATACCCCCAAGGACTACATTCATCCTATATAGATAATCAAGTGTCCTCCCATAGGAAGGAAAGAAGGAGATAAGATAGCCCCCTCATAATAAACAATGTCCTACAAAAATGGTGAGTTCTCGAAGAAAAAACATAGTCCAATGCCTACAAACAAAATTTATCCCCTTGCAAAGAATATAAACCAAGCACAAATGCAAGAACACTTCTCATTCTGCATAGGAATTAGGAAGTGAGATCTAAATGTAGTAAGTTGATGATGTCTCTAAATTTTTCTCATATGTCACCAAGTCCTTGGATGATGAAGATGCCACAAACCAATCAAGTGCATAACCAAACACAGTAGAAGGTGACAAACAAGGAACCAATGGATAATGATTTTGAACAAGCTCCAAAGACTAAGATGAAGTAAAAACATTGCGCCACAATTATCGAGATGCCTCTGAAAACTGAATGAGAGTCTCTAAAAGCTTAAAGAAGCCATTTTAGACACACAAAATTGGCAAGTCTTGCGAGTTTGAATTAATCACTAATTATTCCTTTATTAATTAAATAATTATTTAATTATTTAATTAATCATCTTAATTCTTCTATAGCCTAATCTATTAATCATTAAATCATCTCCTCAATATTAATTAAATAATTAAGATTACTTAATTAATTAACCTTAATTAAGTGGTCTTTACTATTTAATTAAATTCAATGTTTAAAGTTCTATAATTTAAATAATTATCTTTCATTATTTATTTTTAACTAATAACTTATCTAATTAAATTAATTTAATTTCATTAAAATTTCAATTTCACTTAATTTATAACTAATTTCATCATCCTCAAAAATTGAATTTTTAATTCAATTTTAATTAAAAAATATTTAAAAAACTAAAAAATTAAGTTTATGAGGTAATCAAAATTCTAAAAAATCTAAAATCCCTCATAAATTAAATTTTATAAATTCTAAAATCTCTTGAAAATCAAACATCATTTCAAAATGCAAAAAACAATTCTTTTCTCAAAATTGCATTGTAGAAACTAATATCTTCTGAAAATAAAAAATCTTAAGTTTTATCTCATCTTTTGTTTCCTAAATGAACTCTCTATTTTCGAGTTTAAATTGGAAACAAATCTTCATTTCGGGATGCTTACCCAAAATCTCTCAGTTCCTAATTATCTCAACCACTCAATCTGATTTTCTCAAATTGATCTCAATCATCTATTCAAACCTTAAAATCTATATAAACCCCCTTCATTCTCATTTGAAGGATCCCGATTTCTAAGTAGTAATTATCTAATGCAAGTTTCAATTTATACAATCAATTATCATAGCAATTATTCTTGAATCTCTAAGTCAAAGTGTTGTCGAATCCAATGCTAAATGCCATCATCCACTTCAACAGAGTGCAGAGACGCAATATTAGAAGGAAACAAGCTGGGTATTGGTAACTATATTTATTTGATTAATTCATTTTAAGTTAGTTATCCCCATGCTTGTCTTTTATTGTTTTGTAGGGATTTTAATTGTTTAGTAGTTTACTTTGATTAGTTCGGTGCTACTAACTTTCTTGAGCTTGTGCAGATTTCCCTACGTACATTTGGTGAACCCAACGTGAACATGCTAAAACCTAATAAATTTGTCTTCTATGTTTGCATGCAGGTTTTCTTTGTTGATTAGTTGTTGCATGCAGGATTTGGGAATCTAACTTGTGATCTATGTAGGGTTTCTTGTCTTGAACATGCAATTATTCATAATTTTCAATTGTTCATTTCTTTCAATCAATTGATTAAATGGATTTAAAAAGAACAAAAACTTGCATCTATCCTATTAGAGGGACAAATGAACTACAAATTGCACATAGTCTAATTAGGTGGATTAATAAACCTAACAATTTTCACCTAGTTTTAATTAAGGGAGAAAAGCACACACAACATTTTTTGTAATTTTGATCACATTTCCTTTCTTAATGTGCTAATGAGTAACAAATTTCATCTAATATGGCTAATTAAGAGTTTAATTGTATGTCTTACTTTTTTTTCTTACATGTCATTCTTTTTTGTTTGCATGTTGTTTTTTAAATTGCATGTCTTTCTTCTTTGCTCGCATGTCATTCTTTTTTGTTTGCATGTTACTTTTTTAATTGCATTTTTTTTTTGTGCATGTCATTCTTTTTTGTTTGCATGTTGCTTCTTTTTTAATTGCATGTCTTGATTTTTTTCTTGCATATCATTTCTCTTGATTGCATGTCTTGCTTTTTTTTGTTGCATGTCATTTATATTGATTGCATATCAATTTTTTGCTTGCATGTCATTTTTGTTGATTTCTTGACTTTATTTTGTACTTTCTTGTCATTCCTTTTGATTGCATGTCTTGCTTTTGTGCTTTCATGACATTCTTTTTAATTGCATGTCTTTCCAACTAATTTATAAGATTAGTATTTTGAGGTTACTAATATGGCTATTTTTAGCTTGTGGCTTTCTAGAGAAAAGAAATCTCTTGTCAAAGACCCCCACTTTTTCCTTAATAATTTTCATGCAGATTGGGGGAAATAGCTTAAAACTAATGATCAATTTTATTTGCAAGCGTATCTTATTTGTATGTTTCCTTCTTTCTATTTTTAAATACTTTGATTTGGGCTTCTAAAATGAAACATGTGCTTGTCATACACACTTTCATTGGTGCTTAATAATTGAACCCATATGTCTAGTTGGCACACTTGTGTAAGTGTATAGTGGCCCCTCCGCTAACAGACACTATCCCCTGCCTTGGCTCTTATGGTCTTAGGTGCAAGAGAAAAGTATTAGCAACACTAAAATTTTCTTTTTTATATTGAAGTAGTATTTGATGGGAAAAGAGGTACTCACCCCAAGTAATGGTTCAATTGATACTCTTTCGGTCTACTATATAATTTGATGTTTGCATTTTGGTACATCTCATAGTTTTCCTAGTACCCACATTCATGTGAGGTATATCAAAATTATTTCCTTTACAGGGGGAGGACTGGTACTATGTCTCTCAATGTTACACAAGAACCTTGAAGATATCCCCGCTATGAAGCAATTATTTTAGCAGCCAAAACAACCTTCTATCTATTGACTCAGGGGGTGACCCATTCTTGCAAAGACACGTCATACTCTTGTAGTTCCTAGTAGAGATAATAGATCATTGGGAAGTGATGCCCCTTGGAACCAAAAGTATGGTGTGCCTGATAAGTGAGTGCATTGTAAGGAGGATCTCGTACATCCAAAATTCTAGGTTATCTTCTTTGAACAAGTGTGGTTTGGATTTATCCACAGTAAAGATTCAACATATATTTTCCTAGCCTATCATAGGATTGTGAATACTATCTGGATAATATAGCATACAAAACATCGTGTCTACTATTTTTTGGTGTATTATTTTTTAATGAAACAACACCTTTTTTACAAACACAAACTTTACTTTTCAAACATGACCCTGTGTTTTAGGGAATCAATAACCTATTTGTCAAAACTATAAATAATCTAACAAACTCTTGAAACTATTCTCTCAAAATTGCAAACTATCAACAAATCTATTTTTGGATTCCGCAAACTGTCCAATTTGTTCACTGAAACCTAAAATTTACCAAGCAACTTTATGAAATCTGTCAAAAACCCTCAATATGCAAACTTTATCATAGCATAGTCCAAGATGGAATTATTGAAGACCTTGGTGTGGCCTCCCAATTTGGTCTGAGATTTGTTGAAGACCTAACAATTTGCAATTCAGAACTAGGACTAGAAAGTTATGCCTTTTCCAAGTGGGCCCATTTTTATATATAGTTTTTTGATATTTTTTGGTAGTTTTAATAGTTTATTTATAATAAATATTATGAGGACTCTTCATTTTGTTTCCAAGGGGTTCTAATGACCCTTGGGGTCCATCTGTTTTGTATAAACTCTAATTTTGAATAGAATGGGTCAGTTTTTGGCTTGCAATCTTGATGTTAATATTCATGGTTTTTTTACACTGAACTTAAGAATATCTAGGTATCACACTAGGTATTGTAACCTAATTTCATAATTAAGATCAAAACTACCTCAGATTGTCACAATTGTCTATATTTTTTTGTAATTGCATCATCATTTTACCACAATTTTCATGTCATTCTATTGCAATTATTTGTATTCTTCCACAATCGCTCTATCATTTTTTCATAATTGACCTATCTTTTTCCGCAATTGCCTGCATTCTACCGTATTTGGCCTTTCATTGTGTGTAATTGCATGTGTATTCTGCCGCAATTTAGCTTTTATTTTCTGCAATTGCATGTTCTTTCTATTCTTCAAAACTCTTCGGTTCACTAGGATTTCTATTTTATCTTATTACTTTCATCATTCTGTAACCTTAAAAACATCTATTCTTCAAACTCCTACTAAAATCATACTTCTAATTATAATAAGATTATACCAAAATTTTCCACATTAAGAAACCTCTCTTTTGAGTCCGACAATAATTTAGAATTGTCAATTTAATAGGTTAGATAAGATATTTCTTGATCTTTCAATCAAAATCTTATCAAAACAACCAACCCTGAATCCACACTTCATCTATAGCAAGAGTCCAATCAAATTGTTATCAAACCAATTCAATTCCAAGATCAAGAGAAATCAAACTCTCCCCTCAATATTTCCATTTCTGAATAGGAACCAAAACCTGTTAGAAGAGGTATCGCCTTTGTCTAGACACATCAACAATCACATCGTATCGTGTTTTCAAATAATTTTTCAAGATGTCGCTCTCACCATACCCTTTTGGTTGGAGACCCATCACCTGATCTCAAATAAGGAACAACCCAGATGACTTGTATGTCAATCCATTTCCCTATGGGAAGCAAAACAAAATCCTAACTACTATGATGACACGAACCCTTTTGTCTATTCAGAAAGTTTCCCTAACATGGAACAACCATCCACTAGTCCATGTGTGCTTCACAGTCCCCAATCCCGATATTAGCGATCAGAATATCTCAATGCCTTATGTTTTCAAAGAGTACCACAATCTAGAGCTCACTATCAAACCTACAAAAACTCATACGTGCCTACATCACAACCTTAGTATCAAAGGCTAGCTAACATATCTTCTAATGTTGGAAATATGTCATCATCACAAATTGATATCCTCATGCAAAAAATGCAAGACATGAAAACTCAATTGAAAGATATTCAAAGTCAGCATCAATAAAAGTCTTACATTATAGAGTAATTATATCCCTACCCTCGTGATCAATCAAACTATATGCCTCTCGTCATATCACATGCCAAGAAACATCCTCTTATTTCCTCAAATCCACCACCGAGGGCTTCTAAAACAAACACAATTGAAAATGTGTTATCATTTCAGCATTAATCAAGAATAATCAATAAGAAACCTATTGTACCACATGTTCAATCAAGAAATAACTAACAACATACAAATGCCAATGTGGTATCACCAACAAGATCACCCAAGCTGCAAAAATTCCAATCTAAACCTTTCAATCATTTGCTTCAAAAATTGGTTCACAAACATCATCCTATTGTTGAACAAGATCAAAATCATCTACTCATGCCTAGCAATGGCACATTCCAAAACAATCACACCAATGACTGCATATGTTTTAATGAACAAAGCCCCGACTTTTGAAGCTATAATTTCCCGACTTGAAATAGCCAGCAAAGAATGCTTCAAGTGCTTCTTTTCAAATGCCAACAGAGTTGTTCCTTATGAAGATGCAACCAAAAAAATGAAACTTCAAGAACCCATTGTTGCTCTTCATGACTGCTGTTATATGTGTGACAGGGTGTTTTCTCTCAATCTGGCTTAGATATTCATCATAGCTCTCAGCCATTGTCAGATCACTTGTCTAATGTTTGAATTCATTAAATTGATTCTCACATTGATAGTTTTGTTCCATCGGTAGTTTCCTTGGCACCAAATGATTGTGAAGGTAGTCATTTGATGAATATAAATGGATTACGATACATAAGGGATGGAGATCTATGATAAATGGTATCGATGAATATATTTGTATAATTACTAACGTCTATAACATGCCGATTAACTAAAGTCTTCATTAGCGGTGACTGTTGGAATTTCCATGGATTGAGTGCAATGCTGGACAGCGTTACAACACTTCCCATCAAGTGTTCATTGCCGAATACGAAGACTCCAGACAGCGAGTGAATTCAACACTCCCACACAAGCTATTCACGTTGGATGTTAATTTTGGAGAATATTGTGTCACCCAATGACAGCTTCCTCGGTGGATAGAGTCTGGCGACGTCTGGTTGCAAGAATGGTTAGAAGATGCTGACAAATGAAATCCCCTGCAGTTTCTCCCAAAATCTGTGTTCCCAGTTGTTGTTTTAGACTGAGAACATATATGGAATTTGGTCACCAATACCGTTGCCAATTTATCATCGATTGTTTGTGAATATATATTTTTTTTCTTATAGGCTAGGCTCTGATACCATGTTGTGAAATCAAGATTGTCCTATAGAGAATATATATATGAGTGCTGTACTGAAATAGATTACCGTTGTGATTGATCTTTTCACCCGCCATCGATATACATTTATATCCTTTGAATAGTCATGTCTTGAAGAGCCATGACCATACGTGACTTATGCTACGTAGGGTCATGACCCTTCATGACCGATTGTTAATATTAACTGCATTGTAACATATACAATTATCAAATGATCTTAATACACACACACACACACACACACACAGGTGGGGGTGTGTGTGTGTGTGTGTGTGTATAGATATATTACCATATCCAATTGTAGCTATATCTTAACATGTTTTACTTTATTTTTATCTCATTTTTTCCCTCCACTATGTTCACTCCCCTTGAATCCATTGTAGTCAGTTTTTAGCATTTTAAAGTCTTAATTTTTATCAAGTCTTTTTAGGTATGCTCATTTTTAGAGTTATTAATCCCTATAATTATTGGTTTTCTTATTTCAAGTGTCACCTTCCTTCAATGTAACTCAGGATTTAAAACCCCAAGTTACACCTTGCAAAAGCCTCCTTTACACTATCACTTTTCCTATTATTTGAAGTTTTAAACTCTAAATAACAATCAAAGAAAAATCCATCACCCTGTTGAAAACCAACTTTTTCTTTCACCCAATCTTTCCTTGTCAATTGGGTTTTAAAATCTGGTTGGTAGGAATTATATTGCACACTAAGTAATGTGAATCAAGTTTTAGAAATCAATTCACATATTTCCTTTTTGCACACACAAATGTAAATCAGGTTTTAAAAACTATATTTACATCACCAAACAACAACTCCCTACTCAATTATAAATTAAGTTTTAAAACTTGATTAAGAACCTCATTCTTTGCATTACTAGATGCACATCGGGTTATAAAGCCTGGTGTGCACTATCACTTTATCACCTTAAGATGCACATCAGGCTTTAAAAATCAATGTGCATGTTCTTCCCTAAATGTACTACTAAGTTACTAATCGAGTTTTGAAACTTGATTAGCATGATACATTTGTACTTGTACAAAGTGCAAATTGAATTTTCCTTGTACACTTTCACTACATATGCACACTTGTGAATTAGGTTTTAAAACTTGATTGCCGTGACCATTCTCACTGCACAAAACTCACATGCAATTTGGGTTTAAAACCTAAACTACAACATTTTGTAGTTAGTCAATTACTATCCTCCAATGCAAGATTAAAGAATTTATCTACCTGTGTAATTGGAATCAAAATTGTATGAATCTGATAATTTAACTCGATTGTAACAGATCCATTCTGAGGTCATGAATGAATTTTTCCATTGTTACGTATACAATTCCAATATTCTCTAACATTGGGAATGTTCCATCACGGGATTGCAGTAGACATCCAAATGTTGTAACCCTCTCATGGAAAGAAAGCAATGAAGTATAAGTATCATAATATGATCCCAACATCCTTTGTGTCATCAAATGGTAATGAAATCAAGGATAAAGAGAAAAAACATGTGGATATGTCAAATTTTCTTGAAAGGATTGAGAAACCATCATTAAATCCTGAGATACAAGGTCCCAAACCACAATATTCACTTTGATCTTCTTTTCCAGTAGCCACCCATGAGCTCGAGGTTGTCTTGGTGGTGGATGCTCATTTGTTATAAGGAAAATATGAAAGATGCATATGGAAATGTGGTGATCAGATTGGATGAGAACATCTTTGACAAGATTTTTAAATACCCAAATATGACAAATACAATGATATCACCATCTAATCCGTCCAAGAACATTACAACTAGAATGCCAAAAAATGTAACTCATGAAACTCGTGAAAGAATAAATATGGCATAGGAAATGATGTGTGTACATCCAAATATTTTGCTGAACGATTTTGTAACTGAATGATCAAAACTTGTAGATGATACTGATATAAGACTCTTGAAACAATTATCAAGACATCAACTTCTTGTGAATATCGAGCAGTAAAAGAAACTCTGTTAATCTTTAAATATAGTCCTACAACTACCACTAAGGAGATGTACTATTTTCCTCATGAACATAAGACCAGAATAAAATATAGGGTCATCGTTGCCTTTGAGAAAATTTTCAATCGATTTCTGAGCTCCGGCCGTAATGGAAATAGAAATGATTACAAAATATTAAATATCAAATGGATCATCAAATGCAAAGAACCCATAGTAGAAGACCAAGATCAATAGTCCAAAGGCTAAGATGCTCTACAGATCAAAATGAGGTAGAATAATCTCCAATCCCAATCTATTGATATCGAAACTCAACATAGTTCTAGGAATAATCAAAAAGCCCTACAAATTACCTCCAACTGACGTTATTATAATGTAGTTGAGATATTGTCTTTTGCTAAAGGTTTAAAAATTAATTTTGGATGCCGATTGAATATTTTTGTTGAAAGGGAGTACATATTAATAAGGGGTGTTTGTTGGCTATTCTAGTTGCGTGTTCAAAAAATGACATCAAAGGCCAACGTCGGGATTTGCACAAGTTCCAATTGCCATCTAAAAAGCTGATGAGAATGAAAGAAAAGAAGCACAAAGGCAAAGTCAACATTAACGCATATGGAAAATTTTAAGACTGAAATTGGAAACCATCAGAGATCTTGTATTGAACTAGGACTATTATCGAGTCCCGATGAGCCCTTTAGAACTACATATCAGAACCCGATAGGAGTTCCTAAATCCATGTTCTTTCCTAAAATATTGGTTGGAAGTGTTCCAAAACAAGCCTCAAAGTTTGACTAGGCATAAACATAGCTAAGAGGCTCAGGTGGACACATTCATGAGCAAAGGAGAAGATTCAATGAAAATCCATATATTGGGATTTTGAGCTCATTAAATGGAATACTAGATATTATAATGCCAACATCTCTTCTCAGGTCTGAGTCTGACTCCCAAACAAGGTGTGATAGTTTGCATTTACCCCTTACCTTCCAACGATGTTCATTGTTGGGTAATGCACATGGTTTCTAAAACTCCTCCAGCACCTCGACTTGTAGACAAACTAACTGTCGGTTGGCACACCAAATGAAGAAGTGCCAATTCAGCAACTCTAACTTGGAAAGAATGCTAGAATCTGATAGGGTCATGCATCATTTGTGCCTCCGCATCACACTTTTGATAAAGGAATCTAGATGGAATGTAATTGTTGTGAGCCTGTGAATCCGGTGAATGAATACAAAACTGCAATTTCTGATGGTCAAGCAACTTCAAGAATGCACTAGGATCACACTAGTTTGAGAATCAGGTATAGTCAATGTAAAGCTATCCAATGAGAAAGTGTGACGATTTAGGTATGGTTTTTCGCTGGTTGGTAGTTCGCAGGCTTCGTGTCTTGCTAGGCTGCCTCGTAAGTCTGAATCCTCCAACAAAAAAAATAAAATTAGATGAAAGGTGACTCCGAGTTGCAGGATCATACAAGAGGTTCCCAGTTTAGTTTATTGGCTACCTCCAAGTGCCTTCTTTAAAATAATTACATACCCCAAATTATTCCTTTGTCGTCTTCTGTCTAGACAATGTACTTTCGCATATAAAAGAGGAGATGATGGTGGTTAAGGTCTTTTCATGGATAGAATGAGTCTGACTATGAAAGCTAACGATAAAGGAGATGTACCAAGAAGAAGCAACGGAAGATGAAATGACACACTCAAAAAACATGGGCTTGAAGTTAGTGGTTCTAATGACTTGTCTCAAGAATTCTAGTGTGATAAGCCACTAACTGGCTATTCCCGTTTGAATTTGGATAAAGAATCTCAAGATAATGTGATTTCCTATAGTGTCAAGGGAAATATAAGCAAAGTACAATCAGCTAACGTGAATTCTTTTGAGTTGGAAAACTAAAAAGAAAACATTCCTACAACAAAACATGACCTCTGTCTACTTTGGAACTGGCTAATGAAGAAAGAAAACTCTTATACACATACAATAAAGACGGTCAAGGGAAGAGCTACACCATGTTTTGTAAAAGACAACGATAGTATTTGCGGATATATGAGAGTGAAAAATGTGCCTGCATATAAGTGAAGTTTAAAAGATTATGAACATTAGAGTTCTGGGTAACTATTGATATAAACTTTATAAAATTTTTGAATTTAAGAAGTTAGAGATAAGAAACTGAAAAGATTCTCCAATGAAGGTTATTTCCCACAGAGCATGGATTTGGTTCAAAGAAGAAGAACCTCTACATTTTCAAGAAGCAGTTACGAAAATCAAACAGGTTCATTAGGGAATTTCTTTAAATATGAAAGAATAGAATATCGCTAGGACTTTTCTCTTTTTCCTTGGAACCTCCATTGCACTTTGATGCAAGAGTGAGACTCAATGAGCAGGGGAGAGAGGATTATGTATGTCAGTTCTGTAAAAGGGGATAAGAGAAGGGATTTTTCTTTCTATCATAATCTATTGTACAGAAGGGGCTCGGAGCTTTGCATTTTAGTCTGATTAAGTGAATAAAGAGCTACTTAAATGTTTTTGTTTAATTGTTCTCTCTACGGTTTTGATCCTTCTTTTATGTGTTTCCAACTGCATTTAATCTATCCTTCTATACATCTGGTTATGGATGCATGTATGTTCTAGAATCTTTGAATTCTTATCTAGTTGTACATATCTAGAAGATGCATGTGTTCATTTTCCTAATTATAATTGTTTTTGGGTTTTAGAGTGAATGATCTTTGTATCATTCATTTCTTTTTTTCCCTTTATTTTAGATTCATAATTGCATTTGCACCATGGAGATGGGAAGATGTTAGTTGGAATTTATTGCTTTCTAGTTACAAGCATACCCCAACAAGACAAAATATATCTTATGAGGAAGCTTCCTCTTTCAAACATAGAGGAAAATCATTAATTCAATAATGATCTATCCAATTATTGGTTGCAATTGGTCTTTGCATCTAGGTTAATGTGTCATTTTAATCAATATTTTAAGAAGGCCAATCTGTTAACCAATAGATTTTTGGCAACTCTTTTGGGGATTTAGAATCAATAGATCAGTGTTTTTTTCCTTTAGGTTTTTTGACGATATCTCTGTGTGCAAGGATATTGGCAACTCTATTGAAATGTTACACAAAAAAAAGAGGAAATCGGAGAAGATCTGAGTCTACCATCAAAGAGATTCTTGCAATAAAAAAGTACTTCATGAATTTTGTGATCACTTCAAAGAAAGCAATGACAATTCTATTAAAATAAAGAAAAGTGTGAAAGATGACTATGTATGTGCACTCTTATGGATGAGTCTTCGCACTAGGTTTTACAAGCTGAAAGAGCTTGAAGAAAGAACACGTTGATTGCAAACACATGAGAAGAGAATATCAAAACTCAAAGATGAATTACAAGTTGTTGATGATGATGCTCCTATTGTCTCTAATTCTCTTTGTTCTTATAAATTTTCAGCCTTGAAAGAGCAATAATTTCAAGGAATGATGATTAACCTCGTGAAGATTTAATGTATCATTGAGAAAAAATGTTCAAGATAGCATTGGAAGAGTTGTGAGACTGAATAACAATGATTCGTTGAAGCCCTTCTCTTCTCCAAAATTGGAAACATTAAATTTTGAAACCATTGAAACTCAACTCAATCCGAAAAAATTTAAAGGTGAAGATTTTTAGATTGACGCACAACTAGAGTATGCAACTTTCAGTATCACTTATAAATTTTATTCTACTTTTTTTGAATAGGGCAGGAGAGCGGGAAAGATGGAAATGGCATACCTAGTATTTTTTCTCCCTATGCGGAAGGAGGATCAATGAAATCTATGCAGGATGACAAGGATTTTGAGGAGATTTTGAAGGGTGAGAAGATATCCTCTTTTGGGATCCCATGCGATGGTGAAAACAACTGACCTGGGAGGTAGCGGGGGTTCATCCAAGGATGTTCTTCCTACTAAACATAGGAATTGGTTTTAAATGACTATCTGAAAGCCCATCTGTGGTTGGATTTGTTTGGGGTCAAACTGAGTGGTAAGTCAGTTTTTCCAGAGGTGAACAATATTTTGGATCCCACAAAGGGTACATTTTCTATTTTCATCCCTAATCCTGTTATTGACCACTCAATTTCATCTATGACCTTGACTCTTGTTGGGAAATTTTTGGGCCCAAGACCAAATATTGATATGATAAGATCTTTTATTAAGAAGAAATGGTCTCTGAAAGATCAAGTTGAAGTAGCTGCAATGCCGAAAGGCTTCTTCTCTTTTGAATTCTCTAATGTGGAGGACCTTTCATTTATTCTCTATGGGGGACCCTAGATGTTTGGGAAGTCATTATTGGCTCTTAAAAAATGGTCACCTAATCTAGATCTTAATGACACGTTCTTTATTTCTTCCCCTGTTTGGGTAAGGCTTCTTGGTCTTCCCCTTGAGTACTAGAATGAAGATGTATTTAAAGGAATAGCTAGTACCTTTGGGGAATTAGTATCCATAGATCCTATGACTGCGGCTAGATCAAGACTTGTCTATGAAAGATTCTATGTTAATGTCCATCAATTCTTTGATCTTCCTCAGACTATTGAGTTAGTATCCAAGTTAGGTAAGTGGCCTCAACCTCTTGAATTTGAATCTCTTCCTCTTTCTTGCTTTTCTTGTAAAAAGATGGGTCATTGGGCTAAACAATGTCCTACTAAGCAATAAAGTAAGAAAAAGGAGATTAAATTAGCACAACCTCGGAAGATATGGAAGAAGAAAAAAATTAGTAGGGAATGGCAGTGATGTTGGTCCCCTAGCATAGGAAAAAAAGGGAAATGGAAATGACCAACATGCTTTTGAAGAGTTTCAAGAAGGAGAGCAGAAAAAAGATAATGACATGAGGGAGGAAGATCAAAACAAAGGTCTTGAAGAAGGGGAAATAGATGAAAGCATGGGGCTGCAATAAGATTTGATGGAAAGGCCTTCCCTTGGAGAGGGATCTCCTAAGGTCTCGAGTATGAGTATGTTACCTTCGAGGGTAGAGGATTCTCAAAGTAAGGAGAGGGGTTCTCCGTCTTGGGAAATACTTGATGATGCTCAGATTTGTAAGACCTATGGGGATGTAACTCTTCTGTTTCCATCTTAAGATGAAGAATTATCCTCTGTCCCTTATTCTGTTGCTTTAGGATTTAGCTGGGGGATGAAATTTTTGACAAGGAACTGGAAGACAATGTTTCTGACCAAGGAGAAGAGGAGCCTTGGTCTACAGTGGAAAACAAAGGTAGGAAGGAGAAATTTGATGCCCAATCTATTTCTTCCACGAAGAAGTAGGTGATCTCAACAAGGAGCATGATGATGTGGGAACTCCTAAAAAAGGACGAGCTCAAAATCCTAATAAATTTATTAGAGAATAGAAGAGTAAGAAAAATATAGCGGATGGAAGACAACTTACCATCCAGGATATTTGTACCCCTGGTTACAAATAAAGTTTATCTCATGGAATACAAAGGGGACAAATGTTCCCCATAAGCAGGATATTCTCATAAATATGGTGAGAGACCACAAGTTGGATATTATTCTTATCCAAGAGACCAAAATGCCTAAAGAAAAGGTAGAGAAGATCAAACTCTTCATAAATTTTGGAATGGTGGCTAGCAGCTCTGATGGTGCTTTTGCGGGAACTGTTGTTTTTTGGAATCAAAAAATTTTAGAGGGAGATATTCTAATTTCTCACTCTAACCTAGTAAATATTAAATTTCATCATATTAGAGATGATTCTTCTTGGGTTTTTATCTAATATTTATGCTCCTAATACTAAATATGGCAACGCCAAGTTATGGAACATATTGGTGGACTGTAGAAAGTTGTTCTTGAATTTTGAATGGATAGTCGTGGGAGACTTTAATTACCCTCTAAGGTATAATGAGAATTTTGGAGGATCCCAATCCCAACTGGATGGAAGACTGGAATTGATGGAGTTTATCATTCAACAAGCTCTTATGGATGTGGGTATGCATGGTAGTATCTATACTTGGACTAACAAAAGGATTGGTAAAGAGTTGATTCAAGTTCATCTTGATAGAGCTTTAATTTCTAGCAATCAAATAAACAGGTACTTTAGCTCTCTTTCATCCTTTGTTAGAATTGGATCATATCATTTCCCTATCTCTTTGGTGGATGATCCTATTTCTTTCAAGACAAACATTCCTTTTTGATTTGAAAAGATGTGGCTAACTTATTCTCATTTGGAAGATAGAATTAAAAAATGGTGGAATGTCAATATTGATGGGACTGCTATGTTTAGAGTAGCTAAAAGTTAAGACTTTTAAATGATAGAATTAATACTTGGAATAAGGAAGTGCTTGGCAACATTTTTCAAAAGAAGAATGTTACAAAGATGGAATTACAAGAAGTTCAGGATAGAATCCAGTAGGAAGGTTACTCGCAAGCTATTTTGAAAAAAGAAAATGAAGTTCTAGTGGTGTATCATGACATCATATCTAAGGAAGAGATATTTTGGGGGCAGAGATCCAGATCTCTCTAGCTTCAACAAGGAGACATAAACACTAGGTTCTTTCATATGACAACTCTGAAAGACCGTGGTGCAAGCAGAATATCTCATATTCAGAGTGTTAATGGAAGACTACAAAATGAAAAGGATATTAGATTTGAAATGGTTAGTTTCTTCTCTTCTCTAATTTCCTCTGATTAGAATCTTGATTTGACGGAGCAAGAGAGATTGTTATCAGACATCCCCTCTATTTTGACGGAGGAGAAAAATAAATTTTTGACAGTCATCCCTTCTTGGAAAGAAATCAAAACTGTAGTTTTCTCTATTGAATGGGAGAAATATCCAGGTCCACATGGGTTTCCTATGTTTTTTTGTCATAATTTTTGGATTATTAATGAAAAATATATATATCATGCTATTAAAGAATTCTTTGGTTCCAGGGCTTTTTTGAAGGAACTCAATGCTACATTTATGGTGCTTATCCCTAAAAAACCAAGAGCAGACACTTTGGATTATTTCAGGCCTATTAGTATTTGTAACTCAGTCTATAAGATCTTCTCAAAGGTGCTTACTTATATGTCGTTGGTTATTCTTCCTTCAATAATTTATCCCTAGAAGAATGGTTTTGTGCTTGGAAGACAAATTCTGGATTCAATTATTAAGGTCCTTGAAACTATCCACTCTCTGCATAGTTCTAAAATTCAAGGCTTTTTCCTCAAGTTGGACCTTTCCAAATCCTATCATAGGGTTGATTAGAATTTTCTTTGCAGGGTGTTAAAAGTCTTTCTCTTTGATGACATGTTTATCAAACTTATATTGCAATCAGTATCTACTACCTTGGAAACTGTTATTGTCAATGGGTATTCTTCCTAGTTTTGTAAGCCCTCTAGGGGTCTCAGGCAGGGCGGTCCCTATTTTACCTATTTATTTTCCATAATGGATGAGAGTCTGGCCCGAGATTTTTTTAGAAGCTTGTTCTTAATTGTAAAATTCTAGGAAATAAAACCCTCTTCTACAGACCTTACTTGTTCTCAGGAGAAATGTGTTGATGACACCATTCTTATGGGGTCCTCCTTAATCAAATAAGCCAAGAATATCAAGGGTTCTCTCAATTCCTATAATCGAGCTACTAGTCAATTGATCAATTGGAATAAAAGCTCTTTATTTTTCTCTAACACTCCTGGAGTAAGACAAATGAAGTTTTCCAAAATTATTGGTTGTACCAAAAGGGAATTCCCTTCCTCCTATTTTGGTCTTTCCTTGGGTTGAAACCACCGTATTCCTTTTGTACTAGTCTTATTGACATGTTTGATAGAAAACTTATTGGGTGGAAGGGTTCTCTCCTTAGTCAAGTTGGTAAAGTGCAACGCTTCAAAATATGCCTATTTACGCTATGAGTCTTTTTAAGATACCCTCAAAATATGTGGAGATCTTAGAGAGGATCTAGAAATGTTTTCTTTGGTTAGGATTTGAAGAGAACAAAATATTGGCCTTGGTTTCCTTGGACAATGTTTGTCGGCCAAAAAAATGGGGAGGTCTGGGTGTCAGATCTATTAAATCTGTGAACAAATCTCTTCTTGTGAAACAAGTGTGGAGAACCTATGGAGAGAATAAGGAATGGAATAAGATCTATAAGCTCAAGTATCTCTATTGTTTCAATTATTTAGCTATTTTTTTTAATATGACAATCCCTATCAAAGGCTCCTTTATCTAGAATTGTGTCCAACAAGTTAAGGATTTGGCAACCAAGGGTTGTAGATATAGAATGATAACCATATTATGTTATGGGAGGATAAATGGTTAATGGATAGACCTTTGGGTGATATTATTCCTTTTAATCATTTTGTTGAAAGGAGTAAAATATGCTATGGCTCCTTGGTTTGTGACTACTAGCAGAATCAAGATTGGATTAACTTATCTGAGATCAACATCTCACTTTGTCCTATATTGAGCTCTCTTTAGGTGTGGTCTATAAGAGTGGATTCTGAAGATTATTTGGTGTGGGCGGCTTCTCCTTCAAGGAATTATTCTATTTCTTCAGGGTTTTCTTTGGTAAAATTTGTTAATGAAAGACCCCCTTGTTGGGCTCGTGCCTGGTTTAAGCATTTGAAGCCCTAAGATTAACATCTTTTACTAGATTTCTCTTCAAAATAAAATTTTAACTATTGAAATTTTTTATAAAAGAGGTTTTATAATGCCTAATAGATGTTATTTATGAAAGTATAATGAAGAAACAATGTATCATCTCATATTTGAACTCCCTTTTTCTTGGGAGGTCTGGTTGAAGCTTCTTAAGAAATGGAATCTTTTTTGGATTTTTTCTGGTTCTTTATAGGACTTCTTCACTCAGTGGTCTTCTATAGAGATCTTTATGGACAAGTCTTTCTGGATCTTGATAGCTCTGCATGTTATTTGGAATATTTGGAAAGAATGGAATGACAAAATCTTTAGGGAGAAGTATTCCTCCCCTTTTGTGATTTTAGAGAAAATTTATAGACGTCTAAAAGAAAATTATTTGTGTTCTCTGAATTCTAAATCTCTTACTTTTCAGGATCTTGATCACATTATTTTTAAGGGATGGATATCTGAGGGATGGAAATGCTCTAAAAAGAGTAAGAGAGATGGTGTGGCTTGGTTTTCTCCTCCACAGAACTGGGTTAAAATGAACTTTGACGGCATGGCAAAGGGGAACCCAGGTCAGCTTTCCTATAGTGGCATTATACGAGATCACAATGGAAATTTTCTTAGGGCCATTTCTTTCCCTATGGGTTTCCAAACCTATCATTTTGTGGAGTTCATGGGATCTCTCCAATCTCTCAAATTATTAGTTGATCTCCAGTGTAGGAATGCGTGGATCGAGGGTGACTCTAACAATATCATTAAATGTATAAAAGGGGATTTTCACACATCATGGAAGATTAATACATCATTACAGAGGCCATCTCTGTCATTAATTATTTTGATAATCACTATATTTCTTAATGAGCATTTATTATCCCTTTTATAGTTTGACAAGACAAACTATAAAGGGGAGTGATTTTAAGTAATCATTGTAATGAAACATAAGCACTCCAGGTACATTAGAGGATTATTTAATCATCTGAAAAGATTTGAAATGACTAGGGTGATTAATTGGAAACACAAATTGCAGATGATTATCTTAGTTTGGATCTTTCACATTTTGTTTTCTCAAGATTTTCATTCTCTTCTCAGAGATGATAAAATTATCATTGGAGGCAACTTGAAGTGTGATGAGACACCCATCTATGCAAAATGGAAGGAGACAAAGGTCTCAAAAATATTGAAGGGGGGAGGCATGTCGCCTTATCTTGAGAGACTCCATGGCTTCGTTATAGATATCACCAGATAGTTTATAGAGGGTTGGAAGGAGGATTATGTGACTTTATGTGATAAGAAGATTGTTCTTAATGAAGATCACATAGAAGATATTATGGGCCTATAGCATAGAGATATGAATTCTTTAGGGATATGAAAGTTTCTGAAAGGGTTGTGAAAATTTTCCCTGAAGAAGATGTTGAGCACAATAAACTTCCTAAAAGTTCTCCCATTTTCTTTGATGTTGACAATATTAAACTCATTTGGAGGAAGGATCTCTTTGTCCTAATGGAATACTTCACATTCAATGGTCATTATACGAGGGCTCACAACTATCATTTTCTCTTTTGAACCATTTTAGGAAAAAAGATGCAGGTCTCTTTTTCACATTATCTTTTGTGTTCTCTTCATCACAACATTAGAGACCATAAGAAGAAAGCCCATAAGCTGGTGCTTCATGAAGGGCTCATTTGCCTCATTAATGAGTATGTGCATGACAAAGCTCCTATTGTGGTCTATAATTCTATAGATGTTAAGAAAGAGAAAGGGAAAAGGTGTTTGGAGGAGTCAGGGTTGAATTCTCTTGTTTCCCTTAAGAAGCCTAAGTCTTCCCAAGAGATGAAAAATTATGATGAAAATGAGGATATGGACACTGAGGAAGATGATGTTAAAGAATAGGAAATGCCTATTAATTCACCTTTGTTTAACCCTGTCAAGTATAAGGACACTGAGGGGGAGGGTATGGAGGATGAACGAGGTGATGAAGAAGAGGATGAGAAAGAACATTCTACTGATAAATGGGATATGGGCATTTCTAGTAATGCTATAAATTTGGTTTTAGGTAAGGAGAAATCCATTGAGTTATGTGGGTTGGATCATGTTCTCTCTAGAAAGCAAAATGAGGCTACTAAAGAGATGAAGAGAGAACCCTTTGTGCTACTGAAGGAGAAAAGCCCTAGGTCTAAGGATTCAAAGAAAATGAAGAAGGGCTCTAAGGAGGAGAAGGTCTCTATTCTAGTAGACTATCCTATCTCAGAGGACCATGATTTTCCTATTTCTCTTGATGAGTCTATAGATTTGATTAAGGCTTCCAAAGGTGAGCAAGGTCCCAAGAAGGATACTTACCCCAACGAGGCTAATATGAAGCTCCTTTTGGAGGATCTACAAGACAAGAGATAACCTACCTTGGGGATTCTTCAGATGGTGAAAGCCATGTTGATGTATTCTTTCTACCTAGATAAGTAGACTTTCCATGAGATCAAGAGCCTCAATCTGAAGATGAGGGACCTTTCTACTAAAGTCAAGAATAATGAGCTGACAGATCAAGGGGGAAATTTTTCACCTGAGATTAAGTCTATGGGATTGCTTGAGGATAAGTTGGAGGGGTTGTGTACTAGAGTGGAGAAAGTGGAAAATACTCTGAATAAGATCCTCCACCGCAACCATGAAAGCATGAAAACCTCTATTGATAAGCTCAATGCTTTGGTGGGTAAGATGGATAATTCTCCTGGTGACAAAGCAGTGGTGAATCTTGATTCTAATCTTGGTGATGATGCTGGTTCTTAGGGAAGCTTCTCGAAAGATTTTTGAGCTCGAAGAGGAGGTGGTGGGTACCCTTAATGACTTTGACTAGTGTTCCTTGTTTTTCTCTATTGTTTGTTGGTCTTCTTGTCTCTATTTGTTTTTTGGTCTTTTTGGGTTTTGGGTGACTGCTGGTTCTCTGGCATCATTTCTTGTTGGGGTCTTCTTTGAAAATCTTTCTTTCTTGATGTTGTAAAGGGTTTTGGGTCCCTTTAAAACCTTCTTTTTCCTTTAATCGAAAACTTTCAGTATCACTGAAGAAGATAGTAAAGATGGTTCTTTGTAGTTAGAGGTTTGTAATGAAATTATTTTAGAGTCATTTCATTCTGAAGATGAAATGATACTATTTGATGGCAATTTTTTAAATGAAACTTGTGTTACAAATGAAACAAAAGAATGCTCTATTAACGATTTTCCAATTACTAAAACTGTGAAAGAAAATGAAAATTTTGAAATAAATAGAGAATAAGAAGATGCGATGGTAGGTGAGATGTTGCAGTCTCAAGAATTGTTGAAGGTTTTGGATGACACTTCTCTTCGCAAAGAGGAAATTATATTTCAATTTTTGTCATCCATTGAAGGAGAAGAATCTTCTACATAAATTTGAGGTATTGATTCACTCCATGTTTTGGTTTTGGATAGAGAATTTTTGGATCTAATTGTGATGAAGAAAGATGAAGTTTCTTTGATTAATAAAGATCCTATGATTGATGAAGTCATTTTGTGTCCCAAGCCTTATATGGATATTAAGGATTATTTTAGAGATGATGACTTAAATAGTAGAATTGTTAAGATTAATGTGACCATTCTTTGGGAAAATTTTAACTATTACTATTTGTAATAAAAAAATTAAGGTACCATTTTGTGGTTTATCAAATTGCTCTCATACCAGAAATCTAAATCTTTCGATTAGCAGCGGTGACAAAGAAAAGGTAATGGGGAATTTTGATCTATTCAAAGTGACTCATAAATGCTTGGGTAGACTACATAGAGGGTTTGAGAAGATCGATCATTATTATGAAAAGTGGTTTTTTGGTGAATCTTTAGATGAGTTATTTTGTTTTACATGTTTTTATTATGTATGCATGGTCCCCTATAGGATGTTGATTTTGCAGATGCTTCATGAACATATACTTCTTTTTGAGGTAGGGACCCCTTTTCCATCTATATAATTTTGGAAATTTTGGTGCGTCCCTAGTTTATTCCTTTATTTTTTGGTTTGTTTCCTAGTTTTGGTTTGGTTGTGCCTAGTCTTCCCTCCACCCCTCTTCAAAGAAGCGCTCATATTCCTACGACACTTTCTGAATATGTTGCCCAATAGACTAGACACTGGTTTTAGCCAAAGATTATGGAGATCTCTTCTTTCTACAAGAGAAATCAATCTCCAATTAGAAACAATTGTTTCTTGTAGAATTTACCCCAAAACAAAAATTTAAAATGTTTTCACTGTCCTAAACACTTTTTGCTCTATCAAATCCTTAAATTAGGATTCCAAAATTGGATTAAGGATTCTATCTATGTATTTGTTCAAAGTATCCATAATAGTTGATCTATCTTTCCATACTAATTCATGAAAAATGACACATAGAAATATAATCGCTATATTGAGGGAATTTTCCGGAGTTTAAGTTTAGTAAGAGTAATATTGATGTCATCCTTAAAAATATAAGCTACAGGAGTTTTTGAATTAGATATTGTATGAAACTCGTGAAAGAATAACTATGGCATGAGAAATGATTTGTGTAGATCCAGATATTTGGCTGAATGATTTTTCAATGGAATGATCAAAACTTGTAGATGATATCAACATAAGACCCTTGAAATAGTTATTAAGACATTAGATTCTTGTGAATATCCAATGTATGCACCCTAAAATGGTCGCCTAGACTTTGGGCCCGTATTCTTCAATTTATCAATTTCCCGAATCAATGCTTTGCAATATTTTTAATTCAAATCAATTTCCTTGATCAAATTGTAATTAATTTAATTATTTTAATATTTCATAAGGTTTGATCATTTTATCCTAAGTTTTATTTAATTAAGAGAACATGCTCCCTTTTAATTTAATAAAAAAATCTTTTAATTAAATAATAAAATCACTTTATCCTAAGCCACATTTAATTAAAAGAATAAATCTCTTTTAAATAAATAAAAAATCTTTTAATTAAATAATGGAAACCACTTTGCTAAAAATAATAAATAAATAAATAAAAAGAAAAAGACTTTTTATCTACACATTGAATGCACACTTTCCAAGATGAGTGGAATCTCCTTTTGCCTCTTAATCTCAACCACTCATCTTTTTTCCTCTTAACCTTGCCTTTTGATTTTACCTCTTGAGAATCTTGAGCACATGGATCAACCAAGATTTAATCTCCACCATTGCTCATTTCTTTTTGCCTCTTAATCTTGACCATCCATCTTTCTTTATAAGGAGTCCTCTCCTTCTCATTTAAACATCTAGATTTTAAGTATTGTTATGCTGCAGGTTTGGAGAGCAATTTTGAGCTCTTGAGCTTGAACATTGCAAATTCTCTTTTCTTGTCTTCTTCTCTCATGCCCCCATGGCAATCCATTTAGATTAATCTTGCACTTGCATATTAGATTATATTCATATTTCCTTTCATAGAATAGTTTTCTTTTATGCATTGTTATCATTTAAAATAGCTTCCATTTTTATTTGCATGCATACTTGATGATCATGGATACTAGCATTCTTGTTTTTCCTCTTTGAATCTCTCATTTTATGGTGTACTTGCATGGGCATAAACTAGGTCTAAGCTGAGGGCCTCCATTACAAACCCTTGCACTCCATGAATAGAGAGCTATGAGTCACCATTTGAGACCTCATTCTTGAGAAATCTTAGATATAATGACTCATAGAAGTGTGTCAACATTTTAACACACATTTTTTGGCACCCATCGTGGGGCAGGATATTCAATTTCTGGCCTCATTTATTTTATTTTATTTTTTTTGATGATTTTCGTGCATTGTACGTACTCCCGTGTGTCTCTGGTATGGATTCTCACGTGAAGTTTCTCACTGTATCGCATGAAGTTGTGCTGGTATTAGAATTTTTATGTACAACAAAGGCATTTTCTCGCACGAGTCTATGTACTTTCATGCACGAGCCTATGTACTTTCATGCATGAGCCTGTGTACTTTTGTGCGTGAGTCTATGTACTTTCATGCATGAGCCTATGTACTTTCATGTGTGAGTCTATGTACTTTCATGCATGATCCTATGTACTTTCATGCACAAGCCTATGTACTTTCATGTGTGAGTCTATGTACTTTCATGCATGATCCTATGTACTTTCATGTGCAAGCCTATGTACTTTCATGAACAAGCCTTTGTACTTTCATGCACAAGCCTATGTACTTTTTTGAACGAGCCTTGTACTTTCATGCATGAGCCTATGTACTTTCATGTGCAAATTTGTGTACTTTGGTGCATGAGCCTATGTACTTTCATGTGCGTGCATGTGTACTTTCATGCACAAGCCTATGTACTTTTATGTGCGAGCCTGTGTACTTTCATGTGCGGGTCTATGTACTTTCTTGCACGGGTCTATGTACTTTCTCACGTGGCACTGTGTACTGTCTCGCATGAAATTCTGATAACAAAGACTAAAAAATTTGTAGATTTACTTTTCGCTTGCTATTTTCTGACATTTAATGGTTGATGTGATCATTTCCTTGATTCTATTTTCTGAGGTAGCATAGCATTGGATTGCAGAGCTTTGGACCTAAGGTGAGTTGCTACAATCTCTATAACATTTGGATTTGGGGAATAAAATGAATCTCTCATGTGTCTAGCTTGAGTGTTTATTGCTTTCATAGATCACACTTCAATTTTGGGCTCTAAAAAGAACATAGATTCACTTTCTTGTATATATGTTTCACATAGTAAATAGGCCCTATGAACACTATTTGTGAAGTTCTTGAGAGAGTGAGCTTCATTCGCTTGTTTTACATGTGAAGCTCTTCTCGAAGATAGATCCTCTTGTAGGTAGGGAGGATATTGTTACTATCTCACAGTCTTACTTGGTTTAG
Source organism: Chamaecyparis obtusa (assembly GCA_027943335.1). Lineage (NCBI taxonomy): Eukaryota > Viridiplantae > Streptophyta > Pinopsida > Cupressales > Cupressaceae > Chamaecyparis > Chamaecyparis obtusa. The sequence goes on from BSBK01002499.1 coordinate 556,826, forward strand.
TCCTCAACATTGATCGGTACGTTCTGTCTTGGACCCACTTAGAGAGCTCGGTAGACATTGTTTTTGACATCATGAATCTTGGTGAGTGGTTTTAATCTTAGCATGTCAATGAATTTTCTTGCTATGTTTGGGTGAAGTGAAGAGGCTAGAGGATTATGCTCTACTCCCTTTTTGGGTAGTGTCAGAAACTCAGATCCTTGAATCTAAACCAAGTCCCTGTTGGAAACTGCAATTGAAACAATTGTTGTATTGTCATTGATGTCAAACCTTAACTGGTAAGACTATTGCTACTTAGGAAAGTACTATATCTATTTGAGTGTTTCTAAGGGGCTAGGCAAGGTTGGTAACAATAGCACCTAAGGAAAGGTTGAGTTATCTTGATACTACAAAGTGTACTTGACTATGTTGCACAATGATGAGACAATGTATTGTTTATACTAGTAAGACTGAAGACTAAATTGGTAGGCTTGACCGAGCAAAGAATGGAAAAATCATGTTTAAGCCGAGTAATGTTAGTGTCAACCGAGTCAATGTATGCCGAGAAAACTTATAGTGTTGACCAAACAACAGTTAATTTCTGAGGAAGACAGTGTAAGCCGAGGAAATATTTTTAGTAATGACCAAGCTTTCTACATGAAGACCGAGTAGTTGATCACAGTATTGACCGAGCATCAACAATTTTATATTTGAAGAGAATTTAATTTTGGAGCTAACATTGTTGAATTCTTGGATTATGTAAAATGTGTTGACTTTATTTATTGATTGTTTGAAAGCATTAAATGCACTGTAAAATGTTTTATTGTAAATCTTTAAGAGATTTGAGATGATTCTAGAAAAGGAGCCGAAGAACATGAAGTGGGTAGATTCAATGAATCTAACCTAACTCTAAGATCCAGGAATGAGATTGAGTGGCATAAGATGAGTTAACCTAATTGAGGAAAGTATAAAGGGAACCTGAGCATTTGGATATGCAAGTGCATAGGTGAATAGAGAATGCTGGAAGATTAGAAAAGTTTTATTGAATGAATAAGTAGAAAAGGCTGAAGGAGTATTGTGGTGGTTGCTTGAAGAAATTTTTTGAGCAGATCAGAGATGGAGATGGAAAAGTTTCAAAGTCAGTAAACCAGCATTAGTGTACGAAATCAGATCTGATATTTGCAAAGTGAGTTGTATATTTTTCAGATAAATATTGCTACTACTTTCTAACCATTGTAACAGTTAAAATCCTTTTAACAGAGGTTGACCCAACAGTCATATGTTAAATCCTTTGAACAAGGTTGCATTCTAATGGAGTGTATGTAAGTCCTATGACAAGGCTCACTTTTAACAGGGTGATTGAAATCCTTTAACTGGGTCACACTTGATAGTGTGTATTGTAACCTTTAACAAGGTTGGCTTTTTACCGAGCTCACTTCAGAAGAGTGAAAATAATAGTAGCATGTTACAAAGTGGTTTTTTCCAAATTGGGTTTCCACTATAAATCCCGGTGTTAATACTTGTGTGAATGTTTTAGTTTGAACATTTCTGTGTATTACAAGTTAAGTTACAACTGGGTAGTGGACTGCATTATTAGATGTTTCTATTATTGAATCAGTCATGACCAAGTTTTTTTTGGTTATTGGATCTGATTTAAGGAAAAAAAAATTAATTTTGTTTTATACATTAGGACCTAAGAACAACTGATTCACCCCCCCCTCTCTTTTGTTCTAAATCATATTAACAGTCCCCATGTGGTCCTTTTTGTGAGTCACCTTGTTAGAGAGCGTTAACCATAGTGGACACTCCCTTTATTGGGTAAACCACGTAGATGAAACCTCAAGTGGTAATAGCCATTTTTGTCATGGTAGAAACAACCGCTATATAAATGTCCTTGTGTAAGAAATTTCCACAGGTGTGGTTTCTTGTTGGGCTGTCAGATCTCCTCAGCATCTCTGATTGATTAAATTCTCAGAATGTGTCAAAACCCCAGTGCACCTAGATTGAAGTTTTCCCTCTTGAGATTACAAAAGTTGCAGAGTTGACCTTTACTAAGAACCATAGTGCAACCAACTTTTTATTTGCTAGGACTATGCATGTGACTGCAAAATAGTTTGAGAACATACACAAATAACATATTTAGGGAGTAGAATACTATGTCACTATTCTTGTTCATGTGCAAGGTTGCTTTGTCCCTTTCTCATTGTTTGAAGATAATTGTTTGCTTGAACTCCCTAATTATTGTCTTGCGTGCTTGATTAGTGATAAAAATCTATTAATGCATCTAGTTGGTCACATTAAACAAACAAATGCGAGTTCCCGAGTGATAAAAACTTCAAAGATCTCCCCAAAAGTGCTATGACATGTTGCTCAACATCCAAATGAACTTAAATGGTATCAAGTTGCATAAAATGACTCTTGGTCTTCTTTCTTCACCATCTCTTCCAAAGTCTTCCATACAATTCCAACATGCTTCCTTGTCCTTAGAAGTGGCTCCATGTCAAGAGGACTCTAAAAATGATAAAGAAAAGAACATAAAAATAGATAAAGATCAAGAACCCTCCATGTCATCCAATCCTTTTTATGATGTCTCTTATTCATTTCATGGTTCTTTTGATCCCACACACCCTTTCTCATTCATTCCACCATGTCTTAGGTCTTCTCCTAAGCAAGACCAAGCTACTACTTACACCATTGAGCTTATTGACAATAAAAATAACTTTACTACACTTGTGATTTCCAAAGATGATACTTCCATTAAGGTTATTAAAAATAATGTTGTTACTTCCAATGTTAAGCCTATTGAAAATCAAGAGAAAAATTATACGCTTATGCTATCCAAAGCTCCTTGTAAAGATCAAAGTCTTCCATCTTATTCTACCAATCCATGTTCGCTTCCACTTTCTACTCTTCCTAAGTCTTTTCAAGCTCCGAACAATCCTATCAAAGAAGTTTCTCCTATTCAAGATGTTCATGATCCTATTGCAAATCCTAATGCTCACTCTAAATATGTTGATTTCCTTGGTTGTCATATAGATGTTGATGAACTTATTGATTATCCTTTTGTATCTTCCATGTCCATCCTTGGACCTCCTCCACCAATACTAAGGGCTTCACATCTTTCTTCCATCTTGGGCCCTTACGTCCCTTCACTTTCCCCTCCTAACTCTCCTAATTCATCATCCATTTTGGGTCCTTACGTCCCTTCATCTCCTATCTTTCCTCAAGATCAACATAGATGCATACCCTTGAATCCTTTTCATCCACCCACCCATCTAAACCAGTCATATGCTCCTTCTTCTTCCACAAGTCCCAAGTCTTTTGGAAGTAACTTTAATGTTCAATACAAGAAAAATAAGCAATATAAGAATCCATCAAAAAAATAAGATCACCATGTCTACTCTAATCGACATGGAGACATAAAGTCAAAAGAGATATCTAAGAAGAAAACTACAAGACAAGTATGGGTTCCAAAATCTATCATTGAAGATATTCTCTCTAAATCATCAAAAAGAAATGAAAAGCCTATGGCTATATGGATTCAAAAGTCTCTCTTGAAAGAGTCTGATGTTGAGAAACAAGTGAATTTGACATTCAAGCTTCTAAAGGCTTCCACTTCATCTTCTTCCAAAAACATTCTTCCATTCCATGCGCTTAAACCGCAACCTCTGCTATCCATTCACCATATTCCTTCATTCACATTTCCTCCATTCTCTCACCACCCTTCAAGGTGTGTGTTGATGTTGATCTTGCCTTCCTTTCCATCTACCCTTTCACAATCCTTTCATTCATTATCCTTCTACCTTCTATCTTTTTTCCTTATTTTCCTATTCCTCCTATCTTCCAACCTCGCTCGCTTTACATAAAATTTTATCCTCCATTTTTCTCTTTCATCTTCCTTTCCCTATCAGCATCTTTGAGCATATCATTTTGAATCCTTGGCATATCATGGTTTATCCTTTCAAGGAGCATTATCTAAAAATCTTGCCTTCTTCCAAAAAAAAAAATTAAAAAATAGAAAAATTCAAAAAGAAAACAAAAAAATTGAAAATGCGCCTTGGTGGAAACCTGGAAACAGGCGCCTTGGTAGCAAAAGTAAAGAGAAATAAATTTTTCCTATGGTGAAAACCACTCCCTTGTGGCACCTTGGATAAGTACCATGATGAAAACCTGGCAATCAGGCATCATGCGTAGTTCTTCTACATATTTCATCCTTTCTATCTTCTCTCTTTGATCTTGACAACGTTGACCTATACACGAATATTTGGCTATCTTGTGAGCTATCTTACGATGATCTTTCTTTCATTCCTTTCATTTTTAGCCTTCATATTTATTTTCCTCCATTCATTCTAGCCTTTCGCTATCCTTTTCCCCTTTGGTCTTGATCTAATAAAAAAGAGTAAAACACGATGCTATGAAGCCTCTTGACATGTCTACTCCTTTGGACTGCATCCTTTCCTTCTTTTTCATCACGCTTTTGTGACTTATCCTATGCTGGCCTTTCATTGCTTTTCTAAATGTGATTTACATGATAATTTTTCACTAGCTTGGGTACTCTTGAGGAGTTTGCCCTTGAGGATTTCTTCCCTTCATTCTCCTTCATTCTCTTGTCTTCCATCTCTTCCACCAGCTTGCTAATCCCTCTTGTTCTCCACCTTGCTAGACATTGGGACTACACGATGTGATCTTGCTTGGGAGTTTGATGCCCATTCTGTCTGGGGGCATCCTTTGTACATACTTATTGATCCTGAAAAAATCTTTAAAAATGATATATTGTCAAAAATTCTAAAAAATCAGAAAATGTCTTAAAAAAATGATCATCTTCATGAAAACCTAGCAATAGGTGCTTTGATGTATATCCAAAAAAATTATATATTCCAAAAATACCAAAAAAATAAAATAAAATTTAAAAATTCAAAAAAATAGAAAAAGTGCTTTGGTGAAAATCTGGAAACAGGCACCTTGGTAGCAAAAAAACAAATTTTTTTTAAAAAAAAGTCCTTAAAAAAAAAAGAAGAAAAAAAATTTGCAATAAAATCCAAGTGGTGAAAACCTAAAAACGGGCGCTACTTGAGGCCTTGGTTTGGAATTGCTCTTTGTCTTTATCTAGGGGGCATAATTGTGTTAGCTTTGGTCTCTTGGATGCATTAGTCTTTTCAACACCACCTCAATTGTATTTTTCAACACAACCCCTGGCATCGAGTGTTTTTCAATACTTCTCAGTTTGGTCTTACCCAGTTTTGTCATGTGATCTCACCTACTTGCAAGCATTCAATCCTTATCCTTGGAACTCAGTATCAGTTAACACACTTAAATTTTTAAACACAACACTTAATGCTTGAGCTACGTCATGATCTTTTCTTTGTGTGCTGACTATTATTGATTTTTGTTGAGTATCCTTGTATAATAAGTCTCTTTGGGATGCATAGCCAGAGGACTTGGGGCACGGGGAATGTTTTTATTTGCTTTCTACTTGTGGGTGTGGTCTTGAAACTCTAGATTGTCTCTTGTTGTTCCCTTGAAACACTTAGGAGATTTGAGGCATCATCTCAGCATCTATGCCTTGATGCAAGCATGGTTTTGCTACATTAAATTGGGTAAGCTAACATCGAAGTCATCTTGACCTTTATGTCTTTGATGCTTATGTTAGAATCTTTCCACATTCCAATCTGATATCAATCACATTCATATCTACATAGTTGTGCTTGTGACTAGTGATGATTGTGTGATTTTTCGATGTCCGTTAATAATGGCCCAATGATGAAAATAATTTCCTTAACATTCTCTAAAGAATGATGAACACAAAATCCTATGTTACAGTTTCTCTATTGCAAGTACACCTTTGCATTTTCATATAGCTTGCATTGTTAGACTTCATATTAATTTTTATTTTTATGTTGCATTAGGAGTTGGAGAGGGTTTTCCTTCATCTTTCTTTTGGACTTTTAAACAACTGTGATCATGTTTTGATCCTCATTTCCTTATATTCTTTCATGATCTCAATCAAAATTTCCTATCTTAAACAGTTGATTGATTTTGGGGCATTCTCTTTCTTAAGGCAAATTCTCTTCCTTCTCTTCATTTCTTTTCACCTCTTCCAAACTTCTATCTTCCATTTGCTTTCACCTCACTTCTTTTCTTCTCATTCAACCTTGGGGCATAATATTTCATGCTTGATGATCTACCTTGGTTCTGTGATCCTTATATCTTTCATCTTACATCAAGAACCCTATCTTTAGTTTGATTTGATCAAATTTTTCAATTTACTATTTCTCCTCTATCTCATTTCGATTTCGATCATGAGGGGGCAGTACCTATCAAACTTCAATCTTTGATTCAGCTTTATCAATCCTATCAATTGTTTCGCTTGGGGTAACCTTGCTTGAGACTTAACAATTACCTATTTATAGGGGTGTTGGCCTTGTCTTTTTCAATCAACTTATCTTTGTCCTGATGTGTTCCCATCCGTCGATCACACATCTGGGTTGTTTGTGATCCCAAATCAATCTCACACTTCAAATCCATTCTTTAACTACATGAGTTCCCATGAAGATCACACATTACCCAAAGAGGGGCAAATGTATGCACCCTAAAATGGTCGCCTAGACTTTGGGCCCTCATTCATCAATTTATCAATTTCCTGAATCAATGCTTTGCAATATTTTCAATTCAAATCAATTTCCTTGATCAAATCGTAATTAATTCAATTATTTTAATATTTCCTAAGGTTTGATCATTTTATCCTAAGTTTTTTTCAATTAAGAGAACATGCTCCCTTTTAATTAAATAATAAAATCACTTTATCCTAAGCCACATTTAATTAAAAGAACAAATCTCTTTTAAATAAATAAAAAATCTTTTAATTAAATAATGGAAACCACTTTGCTAAAAATAAAAAGTAAAAAGACTTTTTGTCTACACATTGAATGCACACTTTCCAAGATGAGTGGAATCTCTTTTTGCCTCTTAATCTCAACCACTCATCTTTTTGCCTCTTAACCATGCCTTTTGATTTTACCTCTTAAGAATCTTGAGCACACGGATCAACCAAGATTTAATCTCCACCATTGCTCATTTCTTTTTGCCTCTTAATCTTGATCGTCCATCTTTCTTTATAAGGAGTCATCTCCTTCTCATTTAGACATCTAGATTTTAAGTATTGTTATGTTGCAGGTTTGGAGAGCGATTTTGGAGAATATTTTGAGCACTTGAGCTTGAACATTGCAACTTTTCTTTTCTTGTCTTCTTCTCTCATGCCCCATGGAAATCCATTTAGATTAATCTTGCACTTGCATATTAGATTAGATTCATATTTCCTTTCATATAATAGTTTACTTTTATGCATTGTTATCATTTAGAATAGCTTCCATTTTCATTTGCATGCATACTTGATGATCATGGAGACTAGAATTCTTGTGTTTCCTCTTTGAATCTCTCATTTTATGGTGTACTTGCGTGGGCATAAATTAGGTCTAAATTGAGGGCCTCCATTACAAACCCTTACACTCCATGAATAGAGAGCTATGAGTCACCATTTGAGACCTCATTCTTGAGCAATCTTGGATTTAATGACTCATAGAAGTGTGTCAACATTTTAGCACACATCTAAAAGTAAATGGAACTCCATTAATCTTTCAATAAGGTCCTACAACTACCACCAAGGAACTTTTGTATTATTTTCCTCATGAACATAAGGCCAAAATAAAAGATGGGGTCATCGTTTCCTTTTCAAGCTCCACCCATAATAGACATGAAAATGATTATAAAATATTAGATACTAGAATGGATCATTAAATGCAAAGAACCCATAGCAGGAGACTTAGATCAATATTCCCTCTAGTAGATCAAAATGTGGTAGGATAATCTCCAATTCCAATCTATTGATATTGGAACTCAACATAGTTCTAGGAATTATAAAAAAAATCTGACAACTTGCCTTCAACTGACATTACTATAATGCAGCTGAGACATCAACATTTGCTAAAGGTTTCAAAACTAATTTTGGATGCTAATTGAATATTTTTGTCGACGAGGACTACATATTAATAAGGGGTGTTTGTTGGTTATTCTAGTTGCTTGTTCCAAAAACAACATCAAGATTTGCACAAGTTTCAATCTCCATGTAAAAAACTAATGAGAAGTAAAGAAAAGAAGTGTAAAGGGAAAGTCAACATTAACACATTTAGAAAATTCTAAGGCTGAAATTATAAACTGTCAGAGATTTTGTGTTGTTCCAGGACTATTATTGGTTTCTGATTAGCCCTTCATAAATACATATCGGAACCCGATAGGAGTTCCAGATTCCATATTATTTCTTGACATATTAGTTGGAACTATTTGTAAACAAGCCTTGAAGTTTGACAAGGCATAAAGACAGCTAAGAAGCTCATTTTGATATATTCATGAGAAAAGGAAAAGATTCAATGAAAATCCATATGTTGGGATTTTGAGCTCATTAAATGGAATACAAGATATTATAATAACTTAGTGATTTCTTAAAGTTAGTTATTCTAATAATTTATTTCAATAATCCCACTGTGATAAGCCACTACCTGGCTCTATCAGTTTGAATTTGGCTGAAGAATCTCAAGAGAATGTGATTTCTTGCAGTTTCAAGGGAAATATAAGCAAATTACAATCAGCTAACATGAATTCTTTTGAGTTGGAAAAATTAGAAGAAAACATTCCTACAAAAAACATGAGCTCTATCTACTTTGGAACCGGCTAATGAAGCATGAAAAAGCATATACACATAAAATGAAAATGGTCAAGGGAAGAGCTACACCATAATTTGCAAAGGCAAAGATAGTATTTGCAGATATAGAAGAGCGGAAAATGTGTCGGCATATAAGTGAAGTTTAAAAGATTATGAACATTAGAGTTCTTGGTAACTCATGATATAAACTTTATAAAATTTATGAATTTAAGAAGTTCAAGATAAGAAACTAAAAAGACTCTCCACTGAAGGTTATTTCCCACAAAGTAGGGATTTGATTAGGAAGAGGAACCACTACATTTTCAAGAAGCAGTTATAAAAATTGAACATGTTTATTAGGGAAGTTCTTTAAATATGCAAAAATAATATTACTAGGACTTTTCTCTTTTTCCTTGGAACCCCCATTTCACTTTGATACAAGTGCGAGCCATGGTGAGAAGGGGAGAGAGGATTTAATGGGGGAAATATTAGATATTTTTCTTTATTTTATAATCTATTGTATAAATGGGGCTGGGAGATTCACATTTTAGTCTAATTAAGTGAATAAAGATCCATTTAAATATTTATTTTTAATTGTTCTCTCTACAGGTATGATCCTTCCTTTCTGATTTTCCAACTGCATTTAATATGTCCTATACATCTAGTTGTCCTTCTATACATCTAGTTGTGGATGCATGTTTGTTCTAGAATCTTTGAATTCTTATCAGCTTGTAAATATCTTGAAGAGTTATCTGTTTGTTTTCCTGATTATAATTGTCTATGGGTTTTAGAGTGAATGATCTTTGTATCATTCATTGTTTTTTCTCCCATTATTGCAAATTGATAATCACATTCACACTATGGTGATTGATAGAAGTTAGTTGGCCTTTCTAGCTTTTTGGTTAATAGCATACTCCCCCCCCCCCATTATATATATATATATATATATATATATATATATATATATATATATATATATATATATATATATATATATATATATATATATATATATATATATATATATATATATATATATATATATATATATATATATATATATATATATATATATATATATATATATATATATATATATATATATATATATATATAATGAGGTAGCTGCCCTTCTCAAAAAATAGAGGAATACCATTAATTCCATAATGATATATCCAACTGTTGGTTGCAATTAGTCTTTGCATCTAGGCTAGTTTTAGTTGTTTTAATTGATATTTTCATAAATTCAATCTATTAACCAATAGATTTTTGGTGACTCTACTAGGGATTCAAAAGAAATAGATCAATGCTTTCTTTCCTCGGGATTTTGAATATATCTTTGTGTGCAAGGATATTGGCAACTCTATTGAAATGTTATGCAAAATCAAAAAATTAGAAGAAATGGGAGAAGACCTGAGACTACCATCAAAGAGATTCTTTCAAGTGATTACAAAGTACTTCATGACTTTTGGGATCACTGTAAAGAGATAATTTTTTATGCTGTAAAAAAAAGAAAAAAAAGCATTGAAGATGACTATGTATCTGCACTCTTATGGAGGATCCTTCGTACTACATTTTACAAGCTAAAAGAGCTTGAAGAAATAACATGCTCATTGCAAGCACGTGAGAAGAGGATATCACAACTCAAAGAGGAATTACAAGTTTATGATGATGATGCTCTTATTGTCTATGATTCTCTTTATTATTATAATTTTTCATCCTTAAATGAGAAAGAATTGCAAGGAATTATAATTGAGCCTCATGAAAGTTTAACATCATTGAGAAAAAATGATCAAGATAGCATTGGAAGAGTTTGGAGCCTGAATAATAATGATTTGTTGAAGCCCTTCTCTTCTCTAGAATTGGAAACTTTAAATTTTGAAACCATTGTGTAGACACCTAAAAATCCACTTGCAAATTAAAATTATTTTTAGTTGACAAAAGACTTGATGACATCATCATTAATTAATTAATTAATTCATTCATTCATTCATTTTTATTGCCATTATCCCTTCTCCTATTTTAATTAAAGACATTTAATTAAAGAATCCTTCCCAAAAGCATTTAAATCCAATTTGAATGACAATCCCTCCAATTTATTAATTATTTAATAAATTGTGTCCCAAAATCCTTTAAATAAATTAAATATTTATTTAAAAACCTAAAACCCTAGATATCTTCTAGAAAACCCTAAACCTATCCTCACTTTCCTAATCACTCCCTAAACTTTCTTAAGAGGTGTTTCCTAACCCTCTTAGCCTAAACCCTCATCCTTTGACCTGTGGTCAACACCCCTAATTAATGAGCCTTAATGCTCATTAATGGCCACTTACACCCTCATTAATGGCTCTTAAAACCTCTTAATGAGAACCCATGACCCTTCTTCCACCTTGGTCCCCTAGCACATTTCCCTAGTGTTGCTCACACATGTATGAGAAACCATTAACCCTTATCCCTTTGACCATACCTCGAACCATACCCCTAACTCTACCACTAACCCTAACTCCCCTTTCTAATCCAAGACCTTCCTAAAATCCTATAAATACTCCCCATTTCATATTAAGCATTATTATTATGCTCATTTTCATCTAGACTTAGCTTAATTTCTAATATTATTAGATTTAGTTCATTTTTATGTTTTCTAGCTCACTCTAGCTTAGCCTAATGGATTGAATCTAGTTTATTTCAAGAAATACTAGCCTTTTTCATTCATCTCATATCCATATTGTGGTTAAAATGAACTTTTCATACTCATCCTTAATCTAGAATCTGCATTTGGCTTCATTTGAACTCTTGGGACTCTAGGGGCAAAATCAGTTCATCATACCTGGTTTTGTGCCATTATGGGGTATCCATGGTTCCTACATGATCCTAAACCTTACTAAAAATAATTGGTTATATTCTCCTTTTGTTTTGAGAACACACCCACTTCCTTATTCTAAGAGAAAATCAAACGATGACAGGATGCTCCCGTTTAAGCTCAATTTGAGGTGTCTTGCAAATAGTTTTTCTATATGTTAGGTATATGATAATCTCACTAATGTTTTACTATCTACACATATTATAAATAGGTTATTTTTTCATTGATCACATTTTGGCACGCCTGGTGGGACCCCACCACACTTCACAACTGCTTTTTTTAGGATTTTTGAGCCAAAAACCCACTTTTTTGGAAATCTCATCCTATTTAGGGTGAATTATCATATGAGTAAACTCCATGGGGTTTTTTTATTGTATTGGTACTTATGTATACTCATACCATAGGTTCCCATTACTCATATGGGACTTCTACATGTATATTTGGCCTTTTTTAAGCCCTTTGGCCCTATTTGCTCGTACCAGGAGGAAAAGTTACTCGTATGAGCCTCTATCCTAATCGTACAATTAAAGAACATAAAACACCCTACCATTTTTAATTGTATGGGAAACATGGGGCATGTGTAAGGCCTTAAACTTGGGTTTGGTTGGTATTTAGGGTTCATTTGGGTCTCCTAGTGCCTCTAGGCTTCAAATTTATAATTTCTAACTTGGTTGTTTGCAGGTACTCCTTGGAGGGAATTTTAATCACCAAAACATCAAATCCTTAAGGCTCATTAACTCTCTTATATTTTTAGGAACTAAAAAACCTCATTTCTTGGGCTTAAAATGAACTTGCATTCACTCTTGAATGCCTTAAAAGGACTAAATTTGCATATTTTTCCTAAACAGTTCCTAACCAATCCTAATCAATCTTGAAGTGATCAAAATCACTCATAATTTTTTTTTCTTTTGTCTAAAAAGAACTTCATTCATCCAAACTTAAGTGTTTTAGGGTTTTCATTAAATCTAGGAATACTTCAAGTTTTGAGTGCTTAAAAAGGACTAAAATCTGTATATCTTTCCTAAACTATTCAAAATCAATCCTAATCAATCCTAAATTTTCCTAAACCAATATTGATTTTTTTTTTTGGCTAAAAATAACCCTAGCTAAGAAATTTTAATGTTTTAAGGGTTTTTATGCAAGTCTCAAAATGCAAATCTAGGCAAAGTTTCAAACTTTTGAACTGACACCAAATCTTGAATGGACCTAAAAGATGAACCAAAATCAATGTCAAGTCATTTCATTTTGAGTCCTAAACAAATTCAATCTTGAATGCATAAAGTGAAAACAAAGCATTTTCTTCATTCCTCAATCAAAGTTCAATTTGGATCTTAAAAGAAAAACTCAATCTCGAATGCAAAAAGATAAAACACTAGAAAAATCTTCCAAAGGATATTTTTTTTGTTTTCAAGGAATGAATATTCAAATCCTAAACATATATGCTTGAAATTCATAGCATAGAAAAGTTAACATCATTTCAGAAAAAGAACTCTTTTTGATGTGCTTCTAGGAGTCTTTCAATTTGTGCAAATCTTTTAATCTAAGTAACGTAAAATAATTTAACTAGGACAAGGTCATTTGTTTTACTTCTAGCAATCCCTGTCTAGAGAGAAAAGTGCTTCCTCTTTGGAGAATGACCTCAAACTAGTACTTCCCCAGTCGGTATAGAAATAAAGTGCTGAGAAAACTCTCACTCCATCCCCTCAAGCTTGGGTGATGTGTATTGATAGTAGCCTGAGGTAGGTGAATATCCCTACTATTTTGGCATGGTCAACTAGGCTCTTAAGTGAGTCACACGTGTACAAATTGATTGAGAGGATGCCACAAACCAAATTAGATACCTATTAATCAGAGGCTTCCTGATCTACTCCTAAAGGTATCAAAATATTTGTGCAAGGATCAATCCAAGTGGTTTACCAGGTCACCTTAAGACTACTCACCATCTGTATTCCTTTTTACGATACCAAGTTGTGGGAAAAGATTTTGATACTAGCCTATCTTTTAGGTAGTTCTTTCTTGATGTGTCTTCAAAGTTTCAAAATCAGTGAAAAACATCTGTCAAACATACACAAATGAAGGGTTCTACACACAAATATTTTGCCATGTCAATTTAAATCCTCCAAAATCAAAAAGTCATCCAATCTTTCAAAATCTTGTCATCCTAGGTTCATAATCATGGTCTTCCTTTCATCCTGCATCTTTTCCATCCAGCATGGTCCTCCTTTCCTCCTATCCTAGGTTAGCAAAGTCATCTTGGTCATCACTCATCCCCTTTCTATCTTCTTCTATAGTCATTCTTTCCTCCTATCCTAAGCCAAATCCAAGTCCCAATCTGAGCTTGTCATTCATCCCAATTTGAGCCTTAGTCTCCCAATCCATCTTCATCCTTCATCTCTATCCAACCCATCTGAAAGTCAGCATGTCTCAAATCTATTATGATGAGTTTGGTTTTTATATCTTTTCTCCCACTCCATCCTATTCCAATGATGATTAAATTCTTGTTGATCATGATGACCACTTTGAAAACCTTAGAAAGCTTGCTCCAAGCATCCCCCAGAATCCAATCATTCCTCCAAAATATCCTATCATGCCTTCATGCATATCCACTAGTACTCCTTATCATGCCTTTGACAAAGGAAATCCATTATCCTATTTATCCACACCTTCTTCATATCTTAAGCCTACATATCCTCTCCATACATCCTTCATTCCTTCATCCTCTTCCATGGTCATATTTGAATCACCATCTTTCCATAGCAACACTCCTAGCTACATCCCTAATCCAAATCCTCCATCCCCTTATCCTCCAATCCATTTCCAAATCCAATATCCTAGTCTTCTGATCCATTACCCTGATCCCCCATCTGATCTTGATCTACCATCCACTATATCCTATCTTAATCTAGCATCTTCCATTCCAACCTACATTACCAAAAATCACATTTCACATGAAGAATGCATCCTTCAAACCATTTCATATCCCATATCTCAATCCATCACCCATATCCCATCAGTCAACAAATCTAGTTTACAAGCTTCCTCTATGCATACTTATGTGAACTATCTATCCATGTCATCCTCCAATCCCTCTTCTACACAGTCATCCCCTCAACCAAATTCACAATCTACCACCCCACCTATTAGTATTATTTATAATAATGAAGAGGGGGGGTGAATTAGTTGTTCTCAGGTCCAAATGTACCAATTGAACTTTCTAGCACTTCAACAATCTCAGATCTAATCACCAACTAACTTAGTCTCTAAAGTATATATGAGAAACATATAACATGCAGTCCACTATCTAAATGTAAAAAAATTGCAAAATATAACAACATTCACACAAGTATAACACTAGAATTATAGTGGAAACCCAACTTGGGAAAACCCACTTTGTAATATGTTACTGATATTTTCACTCTTCTAAAGTGAGCTCTATGAAAAGCCAACATTGTTAAAGGTTTACAAACACACTACTAGGTGTGACCCTGTTACGGGATTTAAACACTCTATCAAAAGTGACCTAGTTAAAGGATTTGAGTACATTCCATTAGAATGCCACCTTGATTAAAGGATTTATACAATGACTGTTAGGTCAACCTTGATTAAAGGATTTAGACTAATACAATGGTTAGAAAATAGCAGTAGTTTTTGATCTGAAAAACATACAACTCACTTTGCAAATACAGATCCTCTTCGAGCATATATGTCAATTTACTGACTGAGATCTGATTCCATCTCCATCATTGATTTTCTCATAATTCACTTCAAGAAATCACAACTCTAATCAACTTAAGCCTTTTGCTTAGACTTATCAGTCAATAACATCAACAACTTTAGTCCATGTTGTAACCTCACAATTAGGTTTTCCTTTATACCTCTTCAATTAGGTAGATCCATCTTTTTTCGCTTAATCTCCTCTATAAATCTTTGGTTTTAGGTCTGATCTGTCAAATCCTTCCATCATTTAAGTTCTTCATCCTTCCTTCTAGATACATCTTCAAATTTCTCATTGAATCCATAATAAAATGATTTACCATGCATTAAATTCTCCATACAATTCATAAATACAGTCAACACAATTTACATATCCCAAGAATTCAACTATGTCGGCTGGGGATCTCAATTCTTTCTCCAAATGTAAATTACTGACACTCGGTCAATACTGTGTTCATCTCCTCGGTCATCACTGTGTAACTCAGTCATCTCTACAAACTGTCTTCCTCGGGTAACATTGTCTTTTCTTGGTAATTTCTTATTGCTCGACATAAACTGATGTTCGGTCATCACTAAATTTTCTCAGCATATACTAGCGCTCGATCGACACTAACATCACTCGGCTTAAACTAGATTTCTTCACTTTTGCTCAGTTAAGCCTACTTCTTTAGTCTTTCTTCTTACTTGGATAAACAATACATTATGTTATCAATGTGCCAAATAATAAAGTACCCATTGAAGTATCAAATAACTCAATCTTTTCTTAGGTTCTCTTGTTATCTCCTTGCCCTAATCCTTTTCATCAATCAATAGATATGGTACTCTCTTAGATAGCAATTGTCTTACCAGTTAAGGTTTGACATCAATGACAATACAATAATTGTTTCAATTGTAGTTTTCAACACCGACCTACATGTGTGGACTATCCTAGCTTTCCATCTTCTACACACTTCAATCCTTCACCTCAATCTCCATCATGAAAGTCTCCAAGTATTTTCACAAGGAAGCCAGTGAAAAATCATTCTCCTAAAGTTGATGAGTTGTGTTATTTCATTACCTCATGCAAAGCCACTAGTGATGGGGCCCATCAACCTCCTACATCCACCATTATTCCTCTTCCATCACCCCCATCTATTATCCTTCTTCCATATGTCCCACCTATTGATCCTCTTCCATCTCCTAGTATTATTGATCCTCCTCCAGCTCCTAGCATCATTAAGCCCTTTACGTCTGTTGACTCCATCCAATCCCCATCCACATCTCCTTCCCCTAGCATTATCCAAAGCACATCCAAAGAAACTCATGATTCCATCCTACTTCTCTCCATCACAATTGTAGAATCTCCCACCCTTTCATCCATACCATCTGAAGATTCCATCCATAAATCCCCCATCACTCTATCCACGCCAATCCAATCCAATTAAGGTCTTTTCCAAAAGCATGTTGAAATATCCATCGACCTAAATCAAGATCATATCCCTTCACTTCCTCTATTACATGATCCATTGCTTCCATCACCCCCAATGCAAGATCCTGCCATCCCAATTCCTCAAATGCAAGATCCTACTATCCCAATTTCTCAAATGCAAGATCCTACCATCCCAATTCCTTAAATGCAAGATCTACCATCTTAATTCCTCCAATCCAAGATCCTACTATCCCAATTCCTCCATCTCAAAATCCATCACTATCTTCCAATCCCAGTCAAAATCCCATCATCTCATCCTCTCCACTTCATATTCCTCTGACTCCTATCCCATTTCCATCACTCTATCCCCTTGGTCCACTTACATTTTTCAATAGTGACCCACTTGAAGCAGAAGATATTAGTTTCATGTGTTCCACCATGGCCAATGATGCTAGATGTTTATCTTATTCCCCAAGTCAGAAGTGTCCTTGCTTGGATAAAATTCTCAAGAAATGGAATTATCAAGGTAAATGATTAGGCACTTGTGAACAAGGAACTTTGGAGCCCAGCCAAGATAATAAACATCCATGATCATGTGGTATTGATCACACATCTGAAAGCACTTCCTCCAGAAATGTTGGTACAACTAAAGCTAAATTCAAGCATCTTTCCAAAAACACCATTGCATCTTCCCATCATCCCTTTAAAGAATACATCTCCATTCCTCCTCCTCCATAAATGCAATCCAAAATAACCTATCACATTCCTCCTTCATCTTCCAAATCCATTTTAGGTCCCTATAGCCTAAAATCTATCAGCACATATCCTCTACATACCAAATCCATTTTTGGCCCTTACATCCCAAAATATCATCCCCCGTCTTATCTTACTCAATCATTTATCCAAAATCCAAACATTCATAGTCAGGATCAACAAGGGAACATTCCCATATCTCCCATTTGCCACTCTCCCTCCAAATCTCCATCCATATCTCCTCCATCCCGTCCACATCTGTATATTCTTTCTAATTCTCCTCACAATTTGGATACCATATCAAAAATCCATAAAGGTGACTATCCACAAGGATCCAAAGATTGTCATGTCCACTCTAAAGGACATGCTCAAGTAAAAGCAAAATCCACTACATCTCAATGGCCACAAAGGCCCATCAAAGCAAAAGAAAAATCACTGCATCTCAATGGCCACAGAGGCCCATCAAAGAAAAAGCAAGATCCACTACATCCCAATGGCCACAAAGTCCCATCAAAGAAAAAATAAAATCTGCTAAATCCCAATGGCCACAAAGGCCCACCAAAGAAAAAACAAAAACTATGTGGATACCAAAGCAAAAAAATGCAATGCATCTAAAAGAAATATCTATAACAGTATCCAAAGTTTCTAATCCACCAACTACTCAGTCCCCTCCTCCATATCCTAAATCCATTTTGGGTCCCTATGTCTCAAGATCTCCTAACATGAATCCTTTGTCCTATCCACATCTACCATCCACATCACATCCACTTCATCCACCTATCGCATAACATGTGGCTATGTTGGTATTGACAACATCTCCCTATCATGATCACTTTCCATCATTCCATCCAAAAACCTCCTACTGCCATATCTCTCATCCCATATCCACCATCTCCCCCATGTCATCCATGCCTATGCATAATCCATCCATCCTAATAAGGTTGTACCAACATCCAGACAAATAAAAGAGTCAGCAACAAATTAGTAGGTTAGCAACAAATCAGAAATTCAGTAACAAGTCATAAAGTCAACAACAAATCAAAAAGTCAACAACAAATCAGAAAGTCAACAAAAAATTAGAGAGTCAGTAAAAAAGTCAGTGACAAATCAAAAAAGTCAAAAAATTCAAAAAATCAAGAAATATATCAAAAAAGAAAAGAAAAAATAGAAAAATATTCGTTCAATGATGAAAACTTGGCAATTCAAGTGCCTTGGACAAGTACCATAGTGAAAACATGGCAAATAGGTGTCATGTGTAATCCCTCCATCCAGTTCCTCTCTGCAACTAGGGGCATTCCCTTTTAGCACTTCTTATCCAACATCTCCTCCATTGCATCCTTCATGCTCCTTCAGATCTTGATAACAAAATAGAGACCACCAGATATACATTCTTTTGGACACCTATCCTATATCCATCTATCCTTCCTATCAGGTTATCTTCCATCCTATCGTACCCCCTTCTAATGCCTCTAAATGCATGAACTATCCTAAGCAGGGGAATCTTATTCCTTGGTGACATATTCCTTGGAACCTTTATCACATCCATCTTCCTCCATCCAAATACTTACCTTCCTCTAATCCTCCCATTCAAATCCTTCAAATCTATCAAATCCTCACCCAACTCAGGCTTCTATCCACAATCCTTAGTAGTTCCTCTAGCATCCTCAATCCTCATCATTTCCTCTATCCACATCCAAATCATACATCTCTCAGCACTCCTCTATCGATATCCCTCAGCAGCAATATCCTCCCCAGCAATTGTCACACCAAAATCCATTCCAATCTGCTTATCTTGTTGGGAAATCCCCCTATCCAACTCCAAAAAATCATCCATATTCCCCAGCACCATTAGATCCTTTCTTGATGGGAGTACCCACTCCAACACTAGTCAATGCAGAATGGGAAGAAATGAAGAATGCTCTCAAGGAGATCAAGGCCGAAATAGAGAGAAAAGCTTTCAAGTTTGATGAGGTATGTCCCTATCCCTTTGATAGATCATTCATAGCCATCCCCTTTCCTAAACACTTTGAGACACCCAAGTTCGACAAATATCATGGGAAAGGAGATCTAGTTATCCATGTCAAGAAATTCTATACGGCTTGTCAAGAGGTTGCGTACAGTGACAATTTCCTCATGCACCTATTCCCCAAGAGCTTGGGAGGAACTACTATTGAGTGGTTATACAAGATACCTTATGGGACAATCACAACCTTTGTTGAACTCTTTGAGAAGTTTATCGCTCAATATTCCCATAATATTGAAATGAGTTGTCCTTGTTAAACCTTTGCAACTCAAAGCAGAAATGAGGAGAGAGCCTAGTTAATTACTTGCAATGATGGAAAAACCTCACCACAAGGTTATCATATCAACCACCTGAGAAGCATCTCACTAAAATCTTCATCAATAACCTGCATCCTAAGCTATCTCATTTCATGAGGATGAATTACATCCAAACTTATCAAGACATCAAAGGAAAACGGATAGATATCGAGAGAGGCCTCTTAGGCGAAGGCACCATCTGGCACTACAAAGATGATTCACATAGAAAAACCTAGTAATGGAAAGCCTCGCTACTGGAATAGGAACAATAATGTTGTCATAGATAGAGTAACAGACACTAAAAATATCCAAATTGTTGTGGTTAGTCTTGCACCAAATCTTGTATATCAATAACCTCAAAACAATCAGCAATCCATGCAGCACTTTCAACAGCAACTAAACCCAACAAATCAAGCTAATTCCATATCTATTACCCCAACTCAGAATAGGCCTCGAGTCCAGACCCATAAAAAATAAATCTTCACCCCTCTTGGTGAACCCCTGGATGTAATCTTCCATCGAATGGCTAAATCCAATCTGATTATCTATCCCCAAACTCAATAATTCGATGATGCAACTCCCAAGCCAAATGGTATAGAGAACATGAGTATTGTGACTATCATCATGTTAAGGGATACGCTACCCTTAGGTGCATTAAATTGAAGCACTATATCCAAGATCTCATTGACAAAATAGAGATCCAAGTGGACACACCAGCCCATCCTTCACCTAATGCCAATTTATAGATCTATCAGAATGTGTTCCCTCAACACAACACTGGGAAGAATCAATTTAATACCAATCCTCCACCCCAGAACCAAGGAAAATCCAAACAAGGAGACCATGCTGACCAGAAAGACTATACTACTGCCCACATCAACTATGACAATTTTTTCAAATGCATAACCCAAGTCAAGCCCATTGTCAATGTCATCCATATCAAGGGAGCAGATACTCAATGTGTTTTTACCACACGTAGAGGCCAGACATATGTCACTGATTCCAATCCTAGACCTACTCACAATACATATTATAACCTTCTAGAACATCTTGGGAATACACCTACCCAAATCTCCATCCTCGATCTCCTCTGTACTTCACCCATCCATCAAGAGATCCTCAATTGATCCCTCCAAGAAGGACATGTCCCCACAGATATAAATACTATCCAATTTGAGAACCTTATGGGATACCTTTCTATATCCTGTGTGCTTTCCTTCAAGCCATATGACATACCATCTATTGAGTCTGACCACAACCTCCCTCTCTACATCATCGTCATGGTCAGAGACTTTCAATCAAAAGGGTCATGATAGATAATGGTTCTGCCATAAATTTGTATACCTTGAAGTTCATCCAGCAAGTGGGATTCATAGAGGCTGACATGTCACATGATGTCATCACTATTAAGGCCTATGATAACCTGGAGCATACCTTAGAAGGCACCATTACTTTTCCCATCAAGCTGGGCCCAAAAATTCAAGACACCATTTTCCACGTGGTTGATCTAGACCTACTGTATAACATCCTCCCTGGTTGACCATGGATCCATTCCATCAAATCCATACCATCCACTTATCACTAGTGCCTCAAATTTATGCATCAAGGCACTGAAATAACCATTCATGCAGACCCCCAACCCTTCACATACTTCCATGCATTGGAGGCATCATTCCCCCATTACACATATTATCTCAGAATCGACATTGGCACCTATGTTTCCAGCTCATCCTAATCCCATAACAATCCTAAAATAATCCTAGCCTCCACCCTCTCTTATGTCAAGATCAACAACTAAGGTTGTGGTGAGTATAGCCTAAATGATGCATTTCCAATAGGGGCCCTACCTCTTGATCCACATACACAAGGGCACCCAAGTCACCAAAGTAAGCCTACTCTAGCAGATCCTGGAATCAAGCAGTTGGGACCACTAAATTTTGTCTCCCATGGTATCATAAATAGTCTAGAGATGGATCTTGATATCAATAGGTGGCTATACAAAGTTCCCCCACCTCCTAACACTATGCTCCTTAAATAATTCAAGGATAAATATCCCTCATCACACAAGTACATCATAGAGAAATGGAAATACCAAGGCAGTAGTCTAGGACCACAAGAAGGTGGCAGCAAAGATCCAATAGAGGCCTCACAAAATCCAAAACATCAAGGCCTTGGATTTAATACCCCTCGCCTACATGTACAAGGATCCAATACTGTAACTGGGGGCACCAACTTTCTCAACGTTCCCCTCTTGAATATCCAGGATGACCTTGTAGAAATTGAAGACATCCCCGAAGAGGAAGAAAAGAAATCATACAATGACATCATTGATGATGATACCCTCCTAGGAAATTATGTCCTCCATTAACTCACCATTAACATCATTGAACTTCCCCTCATCCATCCCAAACTCATAGACTGGGATCAACCAAACATCACACATATCAATGAGTTCCAAAGCACAAAAGCACTCCTAAGGTTCATGGGAGCATTAGACCAACAATCTAATCAAGAGAAAAAAATAAGCTTGTGTCTACACACTCAACCCCAAGGGATATTGTGGGGAAGAGGAATTCTTTAGCTACAAAATTGAAAAAGAAAGAGAAAAGAATGAGTCCTTTTGTGAAAACCCCTCTAGGGCACATTCTAACTCTAAAAAAGTAAAAATAAAGGGTGTATCTTCTGGTGAAAACCTCTCTGAGGTACTAGAAGATGAAGACTTGCCTCTTCCTCCCATCCAGGACTATAGATGAGAGCAGTCATCGATCCTAATTGAGGAAACCAAACCAGTCAACTTGGGCATTGAAGAATACCCAAGGATCACCTACACTGCAGCATCTCTAACTGAAGGTGAAGAGATGACCTTCATAGCACTTCTTTGAGAGGCAATTATCAATTTTGTATGGTCATACACCAACATGCCAAGACTTGATCCAAATCTAGTATTTCATCACCTTCCAGTGGACCCTAATGCAAAACCAGTAAAGCAAAAGCTTTGAAAGATGCATCCAAAATAATCCCTCCTGGTAAAGAAAGAACTAGAAAAGCTCCTACAAGCCAAAAGCATCAGAGTTATTGACTACTCAGAGTGGATCTCCAACATGATGTCTATCACTAAGCCTTCAAGAGAGATCATGATCTACAACAACTTTAGAGACTTGAACAAAGCATGTCCCAAGAATGATTTCCCCCTACCCAATATCGACATGATAGTTGATCTCGCAGTAGGCCATGAGATGTTTTCACTCATGTATGGTTTCTCGGGGTATAATCAAATCAGAATAGTAGAGGATGATCAACACAAAATAGAGTTCACAACACCATGGGGTACCTTCTGCTACCATATGATTCTATTTGGGATAAATAATGTAGGGGCCACCTATCAGCGAGAAATGATAGCCATCTTCCATGATATGATACATAAGATCCTTGAAGACTATGTAGATGATATCCTTGCAAAATCCAAGACATGGTGTGAACACCTTGACATCCTTGAATGTTTGTTTGATTGGCTACATCATTGTGGCTTAAAGATAAATCCAAAGAAATGTGTCTTTGATGTGACATCTGGAAAGTTGTTAGGCTTCATTGTATTGCAGCGTGACATTTAAATCAATCCTAAAAAGGTCAAATCCATAGCATAAATGCCTCCACCTAGAATGCTCAAGTAGCTCAAAAGCTTACAAAGGTAAACTACAATTAGTGGGGAGATTCATATCATAGCTGGCAAAAAAGTTCCAACCTTTCACGCACCTACTCCGCAAGGACACAAGCTTCAAATGGGATCCTCTCTTCCAAAGAAGCTTTGAGAAGCTACAATAGTATCTAGCAACTCTCCCATCCTTGTATCACCAGTCCTAGGATGTCCTCTAATCTAATATATCTCTGTAACCACTACATCACCGGGGGCACTATTAGCACAGCTTGATGACAATAGAAAAGAAAGAGTCATCTATTACATCAGTCAAACACTTGTTGGCTATGAGCTCAACTACTCACAATGGTAAAAGTATGCCTCACAATGGTCTTTGTCACTCAAAAGCTCTGACATTATATGCTTAGCCACACCATCAGGATCATCTCAAAAGTGGACCTGCTTAAATATCTTCTATCAAGGATGAGACTGACAAATCGAATGGAAAAATGGGTCATGTTCCTAAGTGATTTTGATGTTCAATACATAGATCAAAAATAAATCAAGGGGCAATTCATTGTCGATTAGCTAGTAGAAGCACCACTAGTAGATGCATATCCACTAATCATGGAATTTCTTGATGAGCATCTATGCATTATCAAAGAACAACAAACATGGAATCTATACTTTGATGGCTCCTACACATCACATGGATCAGGGGTAGGAATCCTATTTTTCACTCCTCAAGGTGACTACATCCCTATATCATTAAAATTGGGATTCCCTTGCACCAACAACATTGTAGAGTATGGGGCACTCATCTCAGACCTCAAAAAATATATCTAGTAGAACATTATAGAACTAAAAGTATTTGGAGATTCGTAGCTGATAATCAAGCAAGTCCTAGATGAATTCCAAACAAAGCACGACAAGCTTCTACCCTACAAGGAAATCATGGATAGATTGAAAGAGCACTTCCTGAGTCTATAATTCACAGAGATACCAAGGCTACAAAACAAAGAGGTTGACGCAATGTCAACCATCAGATCACTACTGGAAATCCCTTGAGACTCATCGTAGTATGAATTCTTAGTCAAGAAACTACACACGCCTGCTTATGAGAATGTCGATTTAGAAATGGTGTCCTTCTTGGTTGGTCCTAAGTCCCCATGGTACCACGACATTCACACATATCTTAAAAATGATATCATATCCCCCCCTCACAAACACCCAACACCAAAACCTAATTCACAAAGCTTCCCGCTACACTCTTGTAGAAAACACCCTTTATCATTGAGGATTTCACAACATCCTTTCTAGGTGTTTAGATTTGAACTAGGCCATCCTATCTTTACAAGAGGTACATGCTGGAATTTGTGGTGCCCACACAAGTGGCATGGTCCTAGAAAATATTTTTCTTAGATTCGGGTATTACTAGCCAACAATGGAACATGATGCTTTTTAATTCGTCAAGAAATGCTTACCATGTTAGGAACATGCCAATCTGATTCATGCTCCAACTCAAGACTTGAAGCCTATTGCACCACTATGGCCCTTCTCATGTTGGGGCTTCAACCTTATTGTCTTAATCACTCCCCTTTCCTTTGATGGACACAAATATATCATAACGGCTACCAAAATAATTTACAAAGTGGGTTGAAGCAATTCCTCTCATCCTCACTACAAACATTCAAATATCCAGGTTCATCCTATACCATATTATTTTCTTCTTCAGCATCCCTTCTACTATCTTCATAGATCATGGCACACCTTTTGAAAACCATCATGTGGATAATCTATGTTCCATAATCCACATCCATCACATTTTCTACAACCCATATTTCCCTCAAGGAAATGGCCAAGCTAAGGCAACTAATAAAAGTATCCTCAAAATCCTCAAGAAGGTTGTCAATGATTCTGGTCATGACTGGAACCTCCAAATATCTCACCCTTTGGGCCTATCACACTTCTTCTTGCACTCCCATAGGCACCACCCCATATTCCCTTATATATGATATCAAATTTGTTCTACCCATCGAGGTCTAGCTCCCATCATTGCGCATCTCCATGAAGAAATACACCATAGATGAAGACTATTGAGTAACACACCTCAAAGAAAGTGGGCAACATGGTCCTCAAATAAAATTAGAAAGTGCAAGCACATCGAGAGAAAAAAGGCAAGTTTGAACCTACTTGGTTGGGTCCCTACATTGTCACAGCAATGCTTCAGCTCTGAAGCCTATCAGCTATCAACACCAAAAGGTGAGCCCCTGAATGATCCTATCAACATCATACATATGAAGTGGTTCTATAATTGAACTAGATCCTATATATCCATAAAATCCATAAAAATTAAAAAATACAAAGAAATAAAAAAAGAAAAAAAGAAAAGAAAAATAATCATCCAACGGTGAAAACTTGGCAGTTCAACCACCTTGGATAAGTATGTTGGTGAAAACCTAGAAATTGGCACCATACATAGTGGACCAAGTCATTATCTATCAAACTCCCATCCCCCACCCATCCCAATCCCAATCCCAAATCCTCTTTATCCAATCCCCATCCCCACCCCCAGCCCATCACTCCCAAGGTGATCTATCCTCCAGCCTATCCAATGCAGTAATAAGTTACTATCCCCAATCCTGAGCTTCCTATATATATGTTGTATAGTGAGATCCTCTTATCCCAATCCCTGATCTTTTGTACATATCCATTATACATCTATCCCTATCCTTTGTACATCTCATTGTGTCTTGTTGTACATATCCTCATGAGTCCTGCAACAACTTTGATCAGATAACATTGTCCCACCTAGCATCGTACTTCAGCAACATCTTTTTTTGACTATCCTTAATCACATGATTGTCCTTGATTCAGCATTTGCCAACAACTGCACAATATTCTCCTCATCAAACTGGTCCTTGAGGATGTATCCTTCCTCATGTCCAACCTAATCTTCCATCATCCATCAAATTGGGTTTGTGTAGGATGTATCCTTCCTCACATTTTGACCTACTCTTCCCCCCATCAATCAAATCAATCCTTCTCCTTGGAAAAGGATGTTTTATGGGTTTATCATTTTGATCTTGTATTTTGTCCTTTGGATCTTGTTTATCTTTTGCGGCTTCTCATTGTTCCTCTCCTTATGGTTGCCATGATCCTTTATATCATGGTGCACTGTGAATGAGGGAAATCTGGGGAAAGGTCTTTTGATCTTTTTCTTCTTCATGTGAGTCAATTAGATATGATCCTTACACATTTCACATGTGATCTTCTGGGTTGCATGGTGTACTTGGAAAATTTTGTTTGCTTGTAAATTCTCCAACATCATTTCTACCATGCCTCTTCTGAAATTCATGCATGATGTTGGGGAAACCCTTGCGTGTATTTTTGCATCAGTCCTATGCAATGCTGGTGATAAGGCCTTGTGTTCCTAGTAACCTTCTCATGTCTCTTATGTTTCTATATCAAACTAGGTTATGCTCTCCACATATACACAATGCGCTCCCCAACTCCCCCTCATCCTGCATCAATAGATTAAATCTTACATCTTGCATCCTTCATATCGCTTCATCTTGCATCCTGCATCTCATATCATATTGCATTCCTCCATCTTTTCTCTTGGAAGGACGTATGTTTGTCCCCCCTTCCCATCTTTCTTCATCCTTTCCCTTCCTTCCTGTGTTCTTTTCGAGAAAATCCCACAAAGTTTCCTCTTTGAGTTATTTTCTCAAGGGGGCATAACCACTTATCTTCTATTCTAACCTAGGGCATCTTATTTTCTTGTCTTTGATGCCACGCCACTTGCGGCATCGAATCAAAGAGGAGAAAAATGTAGACACCTAAAAATCCACTTGCCAATTAAAATTTGTTTTAGTTGAAAAAAGACCTGATGACATCATCATTTATTAATTAATTAATTATTTAATTAATTCATTCATTTTTATTTCCATTATCCCTTCTCCTATTTTAATTAAAGAATCCCTCCCAAAATTATTTAAATCCAATTTGAATGACAATCCCTCCAATTTATTAATTATTTAATAAATTATGTCCCAAAATCCTTTAAATAAATTAAATATTTAGTTAAAAACCTAAAACCCAAGATATCTTCTAGATAACCCTAAACCTATCGTCACTTTTCTAATCACTCCCTAAATGTTCTTAAGAGATGTTTCCTAGCCTGCTTAGCCTAAACCCTCATCCTTTGACTTCTAGTCAACACCCCTCATTAATGAGCCTTATATGCTCATTAATGGCCCCTTACACCCTCATTAATGGCTCTTATAGCCTTTTAATGAGAACCCATGACCCTTCTTCCACCTTGGTCCCCTAGCACACTTCCCTAGTGTTTCTCACATGTGTGAGCAACCCTTAACCCTTATCCCTTTGACCATACCTCTAACCATACCCCTAACTCTACCCCTAACCCTGACTCTGACCCTAACTCCCCTTTCTAACCCAAGACATTCGTCAAATCATATAAATACTCCTCATTCCAAGATAAATTTACCAGTTTGCATCTTTCATATTAAGCATTGTTATTATGCTCATTTTCATCTAGACTTAGCTTAATTTCTAATATTGTTAGATTTGGTTCATTTTTATGCTTTCTAGCTCACTCTAGCTTAGCCTAATGGATTGAATCTAGTTTATTTCAAGAAATAATAACCATTTTCATTCATCTCATATCCAGCTGGTGGTTAAAATGAACTTTGCATACTCATCCTTAATCTAGAATCTGTATTTGGCTTCATTTGAACTCTTGAGACTCTAGGGGGAAAACAAATTCATCATACCTAATTTTGTGCCATTATGGGGTATCCATGGTTCCTAAATGATCCTAAACCTTCCTAAACATAATTGGGTGCATGTTCCTTGTGTTTATAGGACATGCCCACATCCCTATTCTAAGAGAAAATCAAACGGTGGCAGGGTGCTCCCGTTTAAGCTCAATCTGAGGTGTCTTGCAAATAGTTTTTCTATATGTCAGGTATATGTTGCTCTCACTAATGTTTTACTATCTATGCATGTTCCAAACATGTTAGGTTTGCACTAATCACACATTGAAACTCAACTCAATCCAAAAAAAATTAAAGGGGAATATTTTCAGATTGACACATAGCTAGAGTATGTGACTTTCAGTTTCACTGAGGAAGATAGTAAAGATGGTTCTTTGTAGTCATAGGTTTGTAATGAAACTATTTTAGAGTCATTTCATTTTTAAGATTCAATGATACTATTTTATGGTGATTTATTAAATGAAACTAAGGTTCTAGATGAACCAAAAGCACGCGCTTATAATGATTTTTCAATTTAAAAAACTATAAAAGAAAATGAAAATTTTGAAATAAAAAGAGAACAAGAAGATGGGTAGGTTGATGAGATGTTGTAGTCTCAATAAATGTTTAAGGTTTCATATGACACTTCTCTTTGTGAAGAGGAAATTTTCATTTTATGTCATCCATTCAAGGAGAAGACTCTTATATAGAAAGTTGAGGTATTTATTCACTCCACGTTTTGTTTTTAGATAGAGAATTTTTTAATCTGATTTTGATGAAGAAAGATGAAGTTTCTTCGCTTAATAAAGATCCTATGCTGGATGAATTCATTATGTTTCCCAAGCCTGATATGGATATTAAGGATTTTTTTAGAGATGGTGACTTCAACAGTAGAAATGTTAAGAGTAATGTGACCATTCCTTTGGAAAATTCTAATTGTTACTATTTGCAATAAAAAATTGAGGCACCATTATGTGGTTTATCAAATTGCTCTCATATCAAAAATATGAATCTTTCAATTAGTAGCGATCACAAAGAAAAGGTAATGGTAATTTTGATCTATTCAAAGTGACTCAAAAATGATTGGGTAGCACTACATAGGGGGTTCAAGAAGAGCCATAAATTTATGATGAAAAGTGTCTTGTTTGTGAGTCTTTAGATGAGTCATTCTATTTTTCATGCATTTACTTTTCATACATGGTCCCCCATAGGATGTCAATTTTGCAGAATCTTCATGATCATATACCCATGTTTCACACTGGCATATATTTTTCTAGCATAAATGGCTTTTCATAAGCATGCTAGGGCATTCTTTTTGAGGTAGGGTTACCCTTCCATGTATATAATTTTGGAAATTTTGGTGTGTCCCTAGTTTAGTCCTTTAGTTTGTGGTTTTTTCATTAGTTTTGGTTTGGTTGTACCTAGTCTTTCCTCCACCCCTATACAAAGAAGCACCTTGTATTCTTGTGACACTTTCTAACTTTTTTTTCCAACGAACTAGACACTGGTTTTAGCCAAATATTCTAGAGCTCTATGATTTCTGCAAGAGAAATCAGTCCCTAATTAGAGCCAGTTGTTTCCTCTAGAATTTACCCCATAGAAAGAATTTTTAAAAATTTCACCTTCCTAAACACTTTGTGCTCTATCAAATCCTTAAACTAAGGATTCTAGAATAGGATTAAGGATTCTATCTATTCTTTTCTTCAAAATATACATAATAGTTGATCTGGCATATGAACTTGGATAATTTCTTTTGGGAGCCGACTAGGTGGTGTAACATGTTCCATAGATTGATAAGTGTTAATTGTGGATCTTGGCATGTAAATTAATATTTTTAATTGTTTTATATTTGTATTAGGTATTGTGTGTGCCTTAGCATTGTGTAATGTAATTGGTTGTGCATTAGGAAAGTCCTAATAGGCCAACCTAATTGAGACGTGTAACTTGTATAAAGGAGAGTAAATCCTCAAATGTAATATCAGGAATGTGTATGGGAGGTATGCATGATTGTGCATGCGAGCATTGTAATAAGAGATGAGTTGAAGAGAAGACGTATGAGTGGAATCTATGATCATTATTTGTGCAGTTCAATGGAGCTATAAAGGAAAGTAAGTTTCTATCAATCAGTTTAGTCATTTGAAAAAATAAGTTTACTTCATTGTATTTGGACGATGAGTCTTGAAGGTGCATTTAACCTTCTCCTTGGAGAAATGTTCTCAAACAGTGTGCCTTTTTGTTCTCATTATCTTCTAATAGGTTTGAAGGACCTTTAAATAAGGGTTATGTCCTTTAATAGAGACTATTGTACTGGATGTATTGCATTAGCTCCTAACAGGGCTAGGTCTCCTAACAGGGACATTTTTATAATAGTGCACTATCTAGTGGGTTCCATCCCTACTAGGGTTTTTCCCTTAACAAGGTTTTCCTTGAGAAAAAAAATCTATGTGTGATGGTGTTGTTATCTATCTTGTTCATCTCGTTGAGCATAGTTATATTCTTAATTAATGATCTGGTTCAAAATTTTAAAGTTTACAATTATTATACACTCAAAGAAAGGATGAAATTTTCATATCTCAAACTAAGTATCTTAAGGAATTATTGAAAAAGTTTGGAATGGAGGATTGTAAGTTAGTAGGAACACCTATGGTTACAGGTTGCAAACTAACTACTATCGATGATTCACTAAATATGTTTTAGACAAAGTACAGATCAATGATTGGAGGATTGTAGTACTTGACTCATACAAGACCATATATATCCAATGCAGTTGAAATTATTTCTATATTCCAAGCTGAACCTAAGGAAACTCATTTTGCTACTATGAAAAGATTACTAGGACATCTGAAGGGAACCTTGGAATATGGCTTGTGGTATGACATAGCTGATGACTTCACTTTACATGCATTTATTGATGCAGACTGGGAAGGTGGTGTGGATGATAGAAAAAGAACAAGTGGAGGAGATTTCTTCCTTGGAAAGAGATTTGTGTTTTAGTTGAGAAAGAAGAAGGATTGTATATCATAATTTACTGTTGAATTAGAATATGGTGGTATCTCTATTAATTGCACTTAGATTGTTTGGATGAAATAAATGTTGAATGATATTGGAGTAATCATTAAAGAGCCTATTGTTATTCACTATGATAATACAAGTACAATCAATATGTCAAAAAATTTAGTATTACACTCTAAGACAAAGCATATATCAATTAAATATCACTTTTTGAGAGAAATATTTGTAGAGAAGGAAGTCAAATTGGAATACATCAGCACAAAGGAACACATTAGAGACATTTTTGCAAAACTATTTCCAAAAGAGACCTTTGAGTATCTCAGAGGTATGCCTAAGGTGATGGCCCCACCTTGTGACAATTAAATGATGCGGGAGAGCATTAGTCCAATGATTATCATAGCTTTACTATTATTATAGAGTTGATGCCTTGTCCTACTCCTTAAGGGGAGTATTTGCAGAGATTGATCTGATGAAGTGTTAGTGAACATAGCGCTTGGTATGTTGCAGGCATGAAGATTTAAAAAATATACATCATAGGGGAGACATTTGTTTGATTGGAGGTGGCACCATTACCACCCTTTTCCATTGATGTCAAAGGGGGAGAGAGTTATGTGAAAAACCTCCTACTATCTTAGGGGGGCATTGTTGAAAATATTGAGAAGGTGGTATTGATTTGAATGCTTTAGGGTTTGATGGTTTTTCTCTCATATGTTGCCATCAATTCCAAAGAGGGATATTATTAGATATTGGTTGGAATTGTTTTTTTTGTTCAGTTTTTGTCAATGATGTCAACATATAACATATACTTCAATTTTGAGTTGGTTATATCAGACAAATTATGTTTCTAGTTGCTATAGGTAGTTGGACATAAATGTAAGAACATTGTATGGAAGTTCAAAGTATGTGAGTTTTGTTTTATCATTCAAAAGATGTATAGACCTTATGTCTAGGGTCACATGGCTTAATATTATGATTTGAGTGAGTTATAATTATTTTGGTGAAGACTGGTGATGCAGGAGCATCTCAGGTCCTTGGCAATCCTGTGTCACCAAAAATATTTTGAGTTTGTCTATGTTGCTTAGTTCCTTCTTTGACCGAGTTGGCTTGGTAGTTGGTCAGTTTCCTTTGGTTACTGAGTGTGGTTGGTTATCTCCTGGGTGGTCATTTGTTTCTCTAGCGCTCAGCGATGCTTGTCTGTTGCTCAGTCATCCTTGCTTACCGAGTAGTTTATTTTGAGTTTCTGTTGAGGTTGACTTGTGCATTATATGGGTTATGGATTTAATGCTAGTATCCATCATTGGGAAGTGTGTGGTCCCAAATCTAACCATTCCTTCCATTGATTATGGATTTGAAGGCCGACTTAGTTTGGTAGTCTCTTGTATAAGTATAGTTGTTTGGTTAGAGTTTAGGGAGTCATTTTTGGGAGGGAAGAGTCATTTTTTGATAGAAGATAGAAGATAGTAGAATTGAGATTGTTGGCAGATCCTCACATGTTTGAGGACTTCTGTAATTCCTTTTAATATCTAGTCGTAACTGGGAAGGCCTTACAGCCTGACATGTATGAATCAATTTGAATGAAGATAATATATCAATGATCTTGATTTATCCCTCTCATTATGTTGTTGTTGTTTCTGCATGTTGTTGAGTAGGAAAGATCATTAGGGTATGCCACTATTTGGGCCCTTTGGTCCCTACCCTTATGTCAGGTGGTATTAGAGTGAGGTGAGATCTAGATCTGGGTCTGCAGATCTAGGTTTGTAGGTTCCTTCTTGTGAATCCCTAGTTGAATTATTGTGGGGTGGCAGATTGCGATCTGACCTACAATTGCATAGGGTTTTCAAGATGGTTCATGGGAGGTGAGAAGCGAATCTAGGATTGGCAGGCATGTTGAAACAACTTGCTACTAGATTAGAAGTTGTTGAAATAGCTTAGAGAAGAGGCAAATATCTTGAAGATGTTAGTGATGATGAAATTGAAGTGGAACAACTCAAAGTGGAACCTACACCTATGATGGATCAGGGCAAGGAAAGATTCTTGAAGGCTTTGACAAGTCTGAAGTCAACACCACATTTCAATCCTCTTGAATATAGTGGGAAATTGGATTATGATGAATTGATAGATTGGATCATTGAGATGGAAAATTATTTTGAGTATGAAAATGTATCTGAAGAAAAGAAGGTGAAAATTGTAGGCACAAAGTTGAAAGGTCATGCATCCTTGTGGTGGGAGCATCTGCAATTGGATCAGAAAAAGAAAGGCAAAGATAAAATCAAGGTATGTAATAAAATGGTGAATAAATTCAAAAGAAAATTCTTACCTTGTGATTATCAGATTAACCTAGTTAGGTGAATGCAAAGTCTAAGATAGAAAGATAGCTCGGTAAAGGAGTATACTGATTTATTCTATAGATTAGATATCAGATCTAGACATGATGAGGATGATGTGGAAAGAATTGCTAGATACCTAAATGATTTGAGAGTTTCCATCCAAGAGGAAATCAGTTTGGTCAAATTGGAGAACATTGAATAGGCTTATCAATTTGCATTGAAATTTGAGGAGAAATTGAACAAGAGACATGAATAGAAGCAAAGAGGTCAAGGTGGTAGATTCCCTAGAGGAAGAGGTAGATCTAATGGTGAAAATGATAGATCTGAACCAGAAAAGACAAATCTGGATAAAGGCAAGACCGAGTGGAAAGGTGAAAGTTCATCTAGAGGCAGAGGCGGTAACTATCAAGGTGGTTATAGTAGAGGTAATTTTTGAGGAACTTGTTACAATTGTGGAGAAGGACATATATCTTTTGAATGCACACATGCTAGTAAGAAGGCTAGTAGCAGTAGAAATAATTTGGTGCAAGAGGAGTCACCGAATGAACCTGAGAAGGAGAATAACTTGATGGTGAGAAGAGCACTATGGAATGAAAGTAAAAAGGAAGATCTGGTAAGGAAAAGTTTGTTCAAGACTAGATGTAGAGTTTCTGACAAAGTTTGGAAGGTAATCATTGACAGTGGTAGCTCAGAGAATCTGGCATCTAAGGAAATGATCACAAAGTTGTAGTTGGAAAGGTTAGAAAATTTGAAGCCCTATCAAATTTTATGGATCAAAGATGAGCATACACTCTTGATAAGTGAACAATGTTATGTGAATTTGAAAATTGGAAAGTACTATGATAAGGTGTTGTGTGATATCATGCCTATGGATTGTTGTCATATTTTGTTGGGTAGAACTTGGCAATATGATAGACATGCTATATATGATGGTGGTTGGTCAAAATAATACTCTAGTAACTTCAAGGATTGGACACCCTTAAACAGTGATTCATTGCTTAAACTTATCACATGTCTACTTGAAATATCAGACTAGAATTCATTAAATGTATCAATCCGGGAACGTGAACTTGAGATGGTGGTTGCAAGGTCTATGCTTTAGTTCTCTTCAAAAGTCATCACTACTAAAGTAAAGGTATTACTGTAGGAAATTTATACTAAGAACTGAAACTATAACTTAACTCACAACTTGAAGGAAATGCTCAGTAGTAAACTAATAATGCTTTGAAAGTAAACCTATGCTGCAAGTAAAAGCTGATGGTTCTGCTACCAATGGTTGTAGGAGAAACAGTGATTATCAACTTCAAATAAACTTAACTAAGTCCTACTTGAACATGAACAAAGAATTCACCTCCCGCATGGGCCCCCATGGAAGTGTGAATGGATTTAAAACTCAGATGTTGAAATCTAGAACTATCATATATTCATTAACAAAACACAAGTACAAAATAGAATATCAAAGTGTATTCACTTTGTTGTTGGATTACAATATAAACTCCTCAAAACATCTAACTAACTCATAATCATAAGTTCCAGCTTATTTAAAAGCAACTGAGAAAATAGAACACCTAAAAACTAGGTCCTTCATTACATAGCATAACAACTTCAATTATAGGAATGACAACATCATTTATGCAAGAGGATAAACCATATTTAGTGCCTCAAGAATATAGGAACATCAATAACTAGATTGACCCGATCTGTGTTATCAACGGCAAGGTTATGGAAGTAGTGGAGCCATGATAAATTATGCAAACAGTTATTCACCTTGAAGAGCCACTTCATCTTTGAATCCTTACTCCTTGCTAACTTATTCTTCTCCTGCAAAAGCTTAGCATAACAAAATTTGCACACAAATCCAAGGCAAAGATTTATAATAAGTTTCCCTACTTTAACGCATCCTTGTCACATGGCTGCGGGAACACTACCCATTAACACTAGAGAAGAGAAATACCAAATTTTCATCATAATATCCATTAGTCTATATATATTCAATATTTTCCTTTAGTGTCAAAAGTATCAGATATACACATGGCTAAAGCATATAAACATAAAATTCTGCATAATGTTTATGAAAACCATAAGATATTTCAGTCTAGACTTAGTAAATCATAAATAAAACAACCCATAAACTAGACTCGTCAGATGGGAGATTGCATAAGTATACTATTGTGGTTGATGGAAGAAAACAAATCTTGTTACCTTTGATGGAAGAACCTGTTATTAATGTTTGCACATCTATGAAAAAAAATTTGATGGAAGGAAAAAAATTTGTTAAGGATTTGAGGAAGAATGATGTATGTTTTGTTGTGATTCCTAACAAATCGAGTAAGAAAATAGAGGATAGTGAGGAGATTGATAAGTTACTCACCGAGTACAGTGATATCATTTTTGATAATGTACCTGATGGTTTGCCACCGAAAAGAAGTATTGATAATTGCATGGATCTAATCCCTGGAACTAGTTTACCGAACAAGGCACCTCATCGGTTGACACCTATTGAGTGTACACACAAAAGTAGTGCACTTCTATGGATCCTTACATGCAAGGAAACTCAAGAATGAGCCCTCACGAATCGATCCATAGCTCTCTATGCATGGAGTTGCAAGATTTGTAAAATTGCTCTCAGCTAGAGCTATGAACTCATGACCTTGCTAGTCAACCACACAATGAGAGATTCCAAATCAAAGACAAGGGCAAAAATGCCAATATCTCCAAGAATCAAATGTAAATGCAATGCAATGCAAACTAATCTATGAGAATGAAAGATGCAAGCTATGCTATGAAAGGAAAATATAAGTGTTACAAATCCTCCTATTAAGCTATGTGAGATTAATCTATTGCATAAAGGAAATCTATACTAAAAATGCCATGATTATGCAACTATGAAAGCAAACTAAATGAGATGCAAAAACAATGTCTTCAAAGTTTGAATGCAAGAATGTCTTTAAAGAGCTCCAAATGACCTAGAAAACCTGCAACATAACATTAGCATAAAACATGAATAGATGCCAAATGAGGAGGAGAGCTCTTCTTTTATAGGGAATGAGGAGAAATGGACCATGGAGATTAAGAGGAAAAAGACTTAATCAACGGTGGAGCATCAAAGAGGAGAAATCCATGTGCACAAATATCCTCCAATGAGAAAATAAGAGTTGACTTTTGTGTCCATATGAGACAAAAAGTATTTTTCTTTTTTATAAAATAAGAATAATACTTTATTTGTGCAACTTAGGATAAGAGGAAAAGTGGGGGCTTTTTATTTATTAAAAGGGGAGGAAATATTCATTTTGAATAAATAAAAACTTTAGGATAAAATAGCTAGCCCAAGGCAAATAATCAAAAATGATAAAAAGGATTTGATCAATGAAATTGATATAATTGATAAAATGTTGATTTTTGAAAATCTTGATTCAGGGATTTGATAAATTGTTGAACGGGGGCCCAAAGTCTAGGCAACCATTTTAGGGTGCATACATTTTCCCCTCTTTGACTAATGTTTGATCGATCTGGGAACACATGTAGTCAAAGAATGAAGTTGCAATGTGAGATCAATTTGGGATTACAAACAACTTAGATGTGAGATCGATTTGGGATCACATCCGGACAAAACATAAATAAAGGCCTTTGAATATGAGGTCGATTCAGGATCACATCCAAAGTAGGAGATAAAAATCTCAAATTTGAGCAAAAGCTCATAGAAAAGATGTCTGAATCAAGAGAATCAAGGATAAAATCCAATAGATACTGCCCCCTCGGAATCAAAATCGAAATCAGGTAGAGGAGAATAGAAAATCAATAAAGATTAGATCAAATCATAATGAAATCATGATCGAAGAATGGAGCATGATAGGATAACCATCGAGCAGTGAAGATATGCCCCAGTTAGATTGAGAAAGATATAGGATAAAGATGCAGTCAAATGTGAGAAAGGAGTGAATTGAATGAAGATGAATGAAAGACTAGAAGTTTGACAGACATGGGGGATGAAGAAATGAAGATGCCCCAACAAAGATTGAAGGATTAGGCCTCAAAAGATTTAGCCAACTGCGCAGAAGAGGTGAAATTTTGAAATGCAATTTTGACTATCAAGATTAACTCAAATTTTTATTTCGAGTTCGAAAATGGATCTAGGACGTCGAGATTAGGTAGGAGTGCAATTTTCACTCAATTCTGAGGTAATTGAAAAATTAGGTCAAAAAGTCAAAATGCTATAAAAGGGGTAAAAAATGTCATTTTCAAAATCATTTGACTTTTATTGATTTGAAAATTTTGAAAGCTTAGAGAGAGAAAATGGCCTAGCCAGGAGTAGTGCCCGTCCACAGACATCGATTCGAGTGCGCCCGATTGCATAACCGGCCTCCACACTATGGTGCCCCGGTATGTTTTTGAGAAAACTCGCTTGTTGGGTCATTTATGATGATTTAATGCATTTAAACATGTTTTTAAATATTTTTTCAAATTTTCAATTTTTACTTAAGGTGAAAAGTCGCACGACACTTTAGAAGTGTCGCGGCCTTTGAAAAGTATTGTCGTGCGACACTTCGTGGGACAAAATAGTGTCACATGCACATTGAGTCTAGTGTCACATGACATAGGATGAAATGGCACATGCCACTATGCGAAGTGTCACCCAGACAAATATTGTCACACTGGTATATGACAAAGTGTCACACGACACTTAGCCAAAAAAAAAATAGTGTCGCCCAATAGAAAATTTTTACATGTTTAAGTTTTTTTTTGAGCAAAAATAACATGAGTCCTTACAATGTTTGATTTTAAAATACTTTGTACCGATATTTTACATCCTTCATGATATGCTCTAACATCTAGCTTGGTTTAAATGGCTTGCAGGAGCACTTCCCGGTGTTGCGCATTAGAGCACCGTAGGTGACTGGGTTGAGATTCATTCGAGATCTAGATGATCCGGGCGAGGCTGACTTAAGGGTGATGGGCTTCCAATATCTACTACGGATGCCCCACATACGAGCCAAGCACGGGTTGTTGACTGCTCTAGCTGAGAGATGGCATAGTGAGCACAACACCTTCCATTTGCCTACTAGAGAGGCATCCATCACTTTGGAGGACGTCTATCGAATCCTATGGGTTCTGTGCTATGGAGATCCTGTAAGTATAATCATGGTTATAGATAGTCATAGTTGTAAAGTTTCCATATGATAGAAACTGACATGATTTGTCTATTGGCACAGGTTTACTATGATCAGGATCCCACAGAGGGTAGACATGCGATACAGGGGATGTTTCAGGATGTTACCATCCTGGATCGGCACGTCAGCTGGGATTGGCTAATGGATGAATATGGTAGAGACTACCCCATACCATGCATTATTGCATCTTTGATCGAATAGGCTCTAATTCCAAACAGGAATCAGAAGAGCTTCCCACTAGGCTAGGGGAGACTATTGGCAGACTTGGTGGCACAGCCACGCAGGATGGCTTGGGGTCCGGCTATCTTAGCGGACATGTATTACGAGCTACATGAGATCATATATAGGGATGGGAGGACTTGGGCATGTGGGGCTATACTCACAAAGATATGGGCGTGGGAGCACATAGCTATAGTGCACCCACTAGTGCAGCCTAGGGAGCGTAGATATCCCTACATTCATAGATATAGCGGTTTCATCTCCCAGGCACATAGCGAAGATGTTGCATACTACTGTAGGGTATTGGACGAGCTGACCTCCTTCACATGGAGGCCTTATAGGATAGTCAAGTGATGGTCTGACAAGAGAGAGCTAGACTACATGCTCTTTAGTCGACCATTGGTAGGTTGACATTCAGATATTGTCAAGAGATTTGCTATTACTCAAGTGTGGAGGCAGTTTGGTCAGTAGCAGAGGGTATCTATGGAGACCACCACACATGCTAGATTTCAAGATGAGGAGGGATAGGGATGGCTATCGATGCTGGACTACTAGCAGGTAGTACAAGATATGGCTGCCATCAGGAGGGAGCCATGGGAGTACCTGTCAGACATGGAAAATGCAGGGACAGATGCAGCATATTGTACTAAGAGGTAGAGGGCCCCATTTCTGAGATTTACTATACCAGATGTATAGGCTACCACACAGGGGGAGATGGAGGGGATGGTAGAGATGGAGGAGGTGGAGGAGAGAGAGTGCTAGAGAGGGGAGAGGGGTTAGGAGCAGGTGGCTAGAAATGGCCATGGAGATAGAGGTCAGCTACTCCGAAGGATGAGGTGAGACCAGCTCGCTGACAGACAGGGGATAAGCAGGATCAGCCTATAAGAGGAGAGGATCTCAGGGCTAGGATACAGGCCCTTGAGATGGAGATACAATAGCTAAGGATCACCATAACTGTGAGAGAGTAGTAGCTCATAGATTAGTAGGATGAGATCGAGTGATGGGAGAGGTAGCTAGAGGTTTCCTTAGTAGAGAGGCAGAGAGAGGCAGCGCGGGTGGCATACTACCATGGATTGTATATACAAGCAGTCCCTGCAGATTAAAGAGTGCCTTCCTACTTAGTAGTAGTAGGTAGATCAGATGTAGTACATGTCACCACACCACCTCCTCCACCACCAGGTCCCAGGGATGGTGGAAGCGAGTCCTAGGTTTAGGTTTAGATGTTTTGTTCATATCATGAGACATTGATCCAGATTTTGGGATCTCATATTGTACATTGTACTATATCATTCATATATATATGAGATTATTGGATTTTTGATATATCTTGTGTATCAGTCTCACTTGTGATGGATGTATTAGTTTATATATTATCTTGTTATTTTGCTCAAAAATATGTGTTAAATGATCATGTATATTCTCTCTCATAGATGTATGTTTAATCCTCATGTGTATGATGTAGTCTTATGTTTCTAAAAATGACATCTCTTAGGATAGAGATATGATGATGTGATTAACCCCTTATGATGATAGGAATAGGATGTGATGAAAAAGACAAGGAGTGAAAGACATGATTGAGAAAGGAAAGAAAGGAAATGAGCGCAGTTGACTAATAGGTCCATGAAAGATGAAAAGGAGAGCTCTCTCCATATGCAAAGTGAAAAACTAAGCTAAAGATGAACCTAAAAT
The DNA here is from genome assembly GCA_027943335.1 of Chamaecyparis obtusa. Classification (NCBI taxonomy): domain Eukaryota; kingdom Viridiplantae; phylum Streptophyta; class Pinopsida; order Cupressales; family Cupressaceae; genus Chamaecyparis; species Chamaecyparis obtusa. The sequence continues at coordinate 597,381 of BSBK01002499.1, forward strand.
GCAAGCTACTATGCAAAGTGGTTGACTTGCAAGGTCACAACGCTTATAGACATCCAATTATCATCATCGAGCATTATTGGTAGCATCGTAAGATCATACAATGCACACTAGTATGACTATGGGTATATGAATATGATCTATATCAGATAAGAATGTGGGAATCCCACCTAGGCACCAAAGACATATAGGTCAAGATGACTAGTATAGTGAGATTACCTAAGTTTGATATGGTGAGATTATGCTTGTATCAAGACACATGAAATTCAAGATAACTAGAAGCATGCACTCGCATAACAGTCAAGGATAATATCCAGTAGGTCCTCAATGTCAAGTAAGACCAGCATAAATGCTCATGACAGTTAGGATCAACAAAATATACCCATAAGTAGATAAAGAAAGAAAACATGTTCTCATACCCTCAATCTTCTAGCCATGCATCATCAAAAACTTCTTAGGGAGAGACCACTCATCAAAGAAATCCTCATAGACAGCACACAAAATAAATAAAGTCAAGCATATCTCAATCGAGTTGATTGCTTAAGTGCGTGTGTGTTGGTCATAGAGTCAAACTCTGAGTATCGCATCTGCAAATGAGCAATATCGCATCATACTAGATTGTAGGGTAAGACATCTGATAAGTGTTAAGAAACACTTGACACAAGGGTAGTGTTGAAAAACACTATTTTGGGGTGGTGTTGAAAAACACCTGTTGTGAAATGCCCCCAAGAGACAAACACAACCTAAAAAGACCTATGCTAACAGTTATGCCCCCTAGACAAAGATAAAGACCAATTCCAGACCAAGTCAAATAAGGTCAAGACATGATGGAGAAAGGTTCAGTGTCCAGGATGCATGCTAAAAGACAAGGGTGCAAAGGCCTCAAGTAGCACCTGTTTCCAAGTTTTCACCACTTGGAATCTTTTTTCATTTTCTTTTTTTTTTGTATTTTTGCTACCAAGGCGCTTGTTTCCAGGTTTTCACCAAGGCACTTTTTCTTTTTCTTTTTTTGAATTTTTTGAATTTTTTGATTTTTTTATATTTTTTTAAGGACTTTATATACTTTTTAGGATTTTTTCAGCATCATATATGAATTTTTTTGGTATTTTTTCAGGATCATAAAATATGTACAAAGGATGCCCCTAGACAGAAACGAGCATCAAGGATAGAACTTCTTGAGGTGCAAAACATTGATAGGATCAGGGAGTTGTTCTCCCTCTTCATCAGTTAACAAGTAAGCACCTATCCCAAAAGTATCAATGATGACATATGGACCAAGCCAATTAGGTTCAAATTTACCCTTCTACTCTCGATTCTGTTGATTCTTTGGATTCTCACATAAGACAAGATCTCCCACTTGAAATTCCCTAGGGCGAACCTTCTTGTTGAATGCTTTGGACATGCATTTTTGATAGACCCTCATATGATCAAATGATGCTTTGCGCTTCTCATCTAGAAGTTCTAGTTCTTGTAACCACATGGTGCAGTAATCCTCATCTATAATCAAACCTTTGAGAGAGACTCTAAGTGAAGGTATCTCTACTTCTAAAGGCAACACTGCTTCAGCGCCATAGGTAAGGGCAAAAGGAGTAGCCCCTATTGGAGTATGAATACTCATTCTATAGGCCCATAAAGTCAAATTTATCTGTAAATTCCAATCTCTACCATTCTTATGAACTGTTCGATGAAGAATCTTTAGAATGGTTTTATTTGAAGCCTCTGCTTACCCATTTCTTTGTGGGAAGTAAATGGAGGACCAATGTTGTTTTATCTTGAACTTTTTGCAAAGATGTTTAAGGTCCTTGTTTTTAAACTGACCTCCATTGTCAGTGATGATTTCAGAGGGTACTCCAAACTGACAAATGATATGATTCAGGATGAACAATGAAACTATCTTGCCTAAGGCAACAGAAAGTGGGATAGCTTCTACCCATTTTGTGAAATAATCAGTAGCCGTGATAATGAATTTATGTCCACCTGATGAGTTGGGATGAATCTACCCAACAAGGTCAAAGGCCCAGCGCTGAAATGGCCAATGAGAAATAGAAGGAATAAGCTCCCTACCTGGAGCATGAATTAGGTTTCCATGTTTCTGACACTTTTCACATGATTTGGCAAAAGCTATAGCATCTATCTGCATTGTGGGCCAATAGTACCCTGCCCTAAGCAACATTCAGGCCATGGAAAGACCATTGGAATGTCCTCCACAAATTCCCTCGTGGATTTCAACTAACGCTTGGTCAGACTCATCCTTTTCCAAGCACATAAGAAGTGTCCCATCTAAACCCCTCCTATATAAATCACCAGAGATAAGGGTATGGTGAGAGGCGTTACAGACAAGGTTTCTTCTTTCTGAGTAGTTAAAGGTTTCAGGAATGGTGCCATCACGAAGGTATGAATAGATAGCACCATAATGGGAAGACTCATGACTGACCAAGGTACAGATGACATAGCTTTCAGAGGAGTCAAATATGGGATGGCGTAGCTCTTCCACTAGGAATTCAAATCTTGACTCATGTTCCAATTGAAGGAGGGAAGCCAATGTAGCCATAGCATCTGTAGCCTTGTTTTCTGCTCTAAGGATCTATTGAAATGTCACAAAGGTAAAGTAATGTCTCAATGAATCAACCATCTTTTTGTAAGGTATCAATTTATCATCTTTGGTTTGATACTCCTCATTGACTTGGTTGATAATCAGTTGTCAATCCCCAAAGACATGCAGCTCTGTAATTCCCCATTTGATGGCCATTTTCAATCCATTAGTTAAGGCTTCATATTCAGCAATGTTGTTTGTGCATGGGAACAGTAATTTGTATGATTTTGGAATAGTATACCCATGAGGGGAAACAAACAACAGTCTGGCTCCTGATCCATTTTGCATATGTGAACCATCAAATAACATCTTCCAAGTTCTTGCAGTCATGTATATGATGTGCTCATCTGGGAATTCAACTTGCATTGGTGTTTTGTCTTTTATTGGAAAATCAGCTAGTTGATCTGCAATAGCTTGTCCTTTTATGGCTTTACGCTCAACATACACAAGGTCAAATTCTGAAAGAATCATCATCCATTTAGGAAGTCTACCCGTAAGAGCAGCCTTACCAAGCAAGTATTTGAGAGGATCAATTTTAGCTATGAGGTGTATTGTATGTGCAAGCATGTAGTGACACAACTTTTGGGAAGCAAACACCACAGCAAGGCAAGATTTTTCAATACTAGTATAATTGACCTCATAGGAGACAAGTGTACGACTGATGTAGTAAATGGCTCTTTCTTTCCCAATATCATCAAGTTGAGCCAACAGTGCCCCCAGAGAAGATTTTGTTGCTGATATATACAAAATCAATAATTTTCCTAGGATAGGAGGCATTAAAATTGGAGGATTAGCCAAGTACTATTTTATTTGGTCTAGGCTCTTTTGGCAATCCTCATTCCAGGTACATGAGACTCCCTTATGCAATGTCTTATTGAATGGTTGTGCTCTATCTGCAAGCTGTGAAATGAACCTCCGTATAGATTGGAGTCATCCTTGGAGACTTCTCATTTGACTAATGTTCTTAGGAGGCTACATATCTAATATCACTTGAACCTTTTCAGGATCCACCTCTATTCCTTTGGCTGAAATTATGAATCCTAGAAGTTTACCTGAGGTAACCCCAAATGCACACTTTTTTGGATTCAATCTTAATTGAAATTTTTCCATTCGATCTAGAATTACTTCCAAATCTTTGAGGTGTGTATCCCTTTTCTTAGATTTAGCCAAGGTATCATCCACATAATCTTCCATATTTTTATGCATCATGTCATGAAAGATTGTTGTCATAGCTCTTTGATATGTAGCTCCTGCATTTTTCAATCCAAATGGCATGACATTCCAACAATAGGTTCCCCATGCACATGTGAAGGTTGTCTTTTCTTGATCTTTAGGAGCTATTTTTATTTGGTTATATCCAGAGAAACCATCCATTAAAGAGTATATTTCATAGCCTGCAGTCATATCCACTATCATATCTATATTAGGGAGTGGAAAGTCATCCTTTGGGAAAGCTTTGTTAAGGTGTCTGAATTCTGTGCATACATGAATGGACCCATCATATTTTGAAACTGGAACAATATTGGAGATCCATTTGGCATAGTCAATAGCTCTAATAAATCCTGCTCCTAAGAGCTTTTCTAATTTAGCCTTAACAAGGAGAGCTATGTGAGGATGCATTTTCCTCAAATTTTTTTTTACTGGTTTAATTCCTAGAGCTATAGATAGATGATGCATAATAAGATTAGTGTCAAGCCCTAGCATATCTGAATATGTCCAAGCAAAATTGATTTTCTTTTTCTGTAAGAATCTTGTATATGCCTCTTTTTCTTGTTCTAATAGAGACTAAGCTAGATGAATCATTTGTGGAGCCTCCTTCATATTCAGATTCACTGGCTATGTAGGTCCAATGAGAACTGATGATCTATCCTGAAAATAACTCGGCAAGTTATTAAGTACCCCATCCTTAGGTGCCTCAAAGAGGTTTTCACCTTTGGATACATCTTTTGTTTTTACTATTTTGGGTTCTGACACTGCCACAAAGTGGTTTTCGCCATCAGAACGATCTCTTTTCTTTTTCTTTTCTTTTATTTTATGACTGAGGTACTTAATATCAGGCTCCGTCATACTTGTTGTAGGCTCACTGGTGGAAGAGACTACGGGTTCAAGAGCATTTAAATAGTAAGCTATCTCATAGTCATTATGGAAAGTAAGGAGCTGAGGCTCTTGATAAAGCTATGACCAGTCAATCAAATGGTGGTGTACAAGGGGGAGGTCAATGACTAGTTCAATATTATTGATATGGTAGGTATTATCTCTAGTGATCATATAGTTAGGATTCATCAAGTCTCCCTCTAAGGTACCTGAATTAGGGTTTGTCTCCCCAAATGAAGTATCATCCACTAAGGCAATTTGAGGAATCCAATCCTCTAGCCCTACACTAGACTTGTTAGCTACCTCAGGTTGGGACTCAAATGTGTGGACAACAACAATGTCCAGATCAACAGTGGAACAATCTGAGAGGGTCTCCCACTCATACTCATGCGAGTTTGTGTCAGAATCCCTACTGGGATGTTTGCACCAACCATATTTTTTAGGCCTTGAGGTAGAGGCACCTGGGTCATCGAGAGTGAAACCTTCTTGGATATCATTTTGAGATTGAGTAGATTCTTCGCCATGAGTTGTAACAGAGGATTGTTCCTGTTCAAAACTTGTTGGATCAATTGCAGAAGCATCTAGGTCTCCCCAAAGGAGATTAGTGGAAGGGATCCAATCTTCACACTCATCTTGTTGGTTCTGCCAATTTGGCACATAATTAGACTCATCATCACTATCCATCGCAGCTAGGATAGGAACAACTTTTTCATTTTTGCTTTCAAAACCTAGGCCCACTATTGTTTTAATTCTCCGACCAAAGAGAGAATGATCAAGAGGTTCTGCTTTAGCATCTAACCTATGACTGAGAGGTCCATGACCTAGGTAGCCCATGCTTTTAACCAGAGTATATCCTCTCCCATAGGTCTTAGGAGAAGGTGCAAAATTCTCATTATGTTGGTATTTTTCTTCTCTATAAATCCAATCTCTGACAGCTACTTCCTCTTTCTCTTCCTGAATAGGCACTGAGGACTCTACAAATTTCCCAAACAAAGTCATGGTGGAGGATGAAGGTTTCCTCTCGAGTGAAGGTTTTCCATAAGACCTAGGTGAGCTTGGCATTTTTATGAAGGAATCCATTTTGTAATCTCTGATGCCAAGGTCAGCGGACTTAAATTTATTCTTACATTGCTCAAGAGCAGCATCAAAATTGTCAGCTTCTCTATTTAAGGGAACATTTGAATCAGCTGAAACTGCATTGACAGATAATGTGCTATCCCCTGGTATGCAAACTTCAACACCATTGTTAGGGAATTTAACACATTGATGGTAGGTAGATGGCACCACTTGCATGTCATGAATCCATGGTCTACCTAACAAAATATTGTATGCCAAAGCTCCGGCATCAACAATCTGAAACAAAATATCTTTCTCTACAGGACCAATTCGGATAGGAAGAACAACCAATCCTTTAGAACTACGTTCTGCTTCATCATAAGCCTTGATAGTTATCTTCTTCCTTGTGTTAATGACTTCTTTTGAATAACCCAAGGCCTTCAATAAGCTCAAAGAACAAATATTAAGCCCAGCACCCCCATCTATCAACATGCTCTTGACATGGGTCTTGTGGACCATAACCTCTATATGAAGGGCCAAATTGTGTGGGTGGCTTAATGACTTGTCATCTTCTTCTGAGAATGTAAGGTAATGAGGGCTAGCAAGGTGACTGACCATGTTTTGGAATTGGTCAACATCTATGTCATTAGGGACATTCGCTGCTTGCAAGGCATCCTCAAGAACACACCCGTGTTTAGGAGACAAATCAAGGAGCTCAAAAATAGAAATCTGTGCTGGCATTCTTTGTAACTGATCGACGAGGTTATAACTTACATCTGGACCAATAGAAAACTTAGGAGGAACTCTCTTTGACACTGGTTGTTTTGACTTGCTAGAATTAGGACCTCAAATGACAACAGAACCTTGGGACTGACTCCTAGTGACAGCATTAAGAGGTTGAGACAATCCTTGAGAACGAGGGCCTCTAAGCACCACAACGGGTCCTTCATCAAAAATGGGGGATGAGTTTGCTTTATAACCATAGGGATCTCTCCCAGTGATCACATTGACATCATTGTCCACAAATTTGAGCATATTAATGACATTTTCAGTAGTTGCATAAGTGTAGTTGATAGCGGCCTTGCCATTCTTACTCTTGGAGTTCTCTCCTTTTTCATATTTGGGCAAGGGTTCTTTAAAATCTTTGTGGTCAGCATTTGTGGTCAACCCATCAACTTGTAATCTTCCACTTTCAATAAGATCTTGGACAATATGCTTAAGTCTAAAACAATTTTCTATATTGTGTCCAATTCCATTGTGAAAGACACAAAAAGCCTTCTCATTCCACCAATGAGGCTTAGGATCTGGTATGCGGTGCTTGGCAGGATCCTAAGGTTGTGCCAAATTATGAGCAATTAACATCTTGAAAATGTCTGCATATGAGTCCCCAAGCTTTGTAAATTGTCTCTTTTCTATTTTAGGTCTCCCTTGATACTTGGGTTTATTCTCTTGTTGTTCTGAAGATGTTTGCAGCTTCATGGCTTGGACTGCGTTAGAGAGATTAAGAACTCCTTCATTCTTAGGTTGTGATGATTCAACAACCCCATCATTAACCACTTGCTTATTCTTATTCCAATAAGAGTTCTTTTTTTCCTTATTACCATTATGATTGTTGTTTTGGCCATTGTTGTTATTAGTTGTTTTGGTCAAAATGCCTTGTTCTTTTAGGACATCTTCTATATGACATGCAGTCTCTATCATGGTATCAAAAGAGCTAAAAACCATTTTCCTCACTTCATACCTTAGCTTTGGTATTAAATTGCTCATAATTATGTCTATTCTTTCTTCCTCAGGAGTCGTTCTAGGATACTTCGAGCACAACCGTCTCCATATTTGCAAGAAGGTGACAAAAGGTTCTCCTTGATTTTGTTTGATTTTGCACATATCAAGCATTGTGACTGACCTTGATAGATTGTAAGAAAAATGTTGGACAAATCTTTGAACAAGTTCTTTAAACATCTTCACTAGAGGAGTAAGGTTGGTGAACCACTCCATAGCTTGACCTTTTAGACTCCTTGGGAATAATCTCATTAAATAGGAGTCTCTTCATGATGAAATGCAAAGCTCATTATGTAAAATTGTCTAACATGGTCATGAGGGTCACCAATACCATCATATTTGTCATAAGTTGGGAACTCAACCTTCTTAAAAAATTCAATCATCACCACACTTTTGTCTATAGGGTTGGGACATATGGAGTCTAAATTGAATGTACTCTTAGGAGCTCTCATTTTCTCTATGTCCCTTTGCATTTGCATGATCACTTCGTTGGTTGAAGGATTTTTTTTCTTAATCTTTTGGTGCACATCAAAATCATATGGGACCTTAGCACCTTTGTTGATGAGACTTTCTAGGAACTAATCCTTGTTTTTCTCCACATATCTTTCTACATATGCTTGAAAAGATGGTTCTTTCTGCATAGTCATAAAATCCATATGATCAAAGTTGGCATAACTTCCTCCATCTTGAGAGCCATGATGAGGTCATTGGGAGGGTTGTCTTGAATATCTGGGAGGTGATTGTCTCCTATGATGGTTATGTCAAGAAGTCCTTCTTCCTCTAGGACTAGGTGATCTCGAAGGAGTCCTTGACCTTCTCCTGGTCCTTGGACTTGCTGAGGGAGTAGATGGTGGAGAGTTGGTTCCACTGTGGGTACCCCTATTGTTGAATTGATTATGAAGTTGTTGCACTAGGATCCTATCTTGTTCTTCTTGTGCGGCTCTTCTCCTTATGTCTAGCAAAGCTCGTTCCTCATCCTCCAATTGTTTGAACCTTTCTTTCTTAGCAGCTTGTTCATCTAAGAAAGATTGTTTTTCTCTTTAAATCCTCTTTAACCAATCACTTGTATATCGTGAGGCATCTCTAAGAGGAGAAGACTTTCTTGAATGTCTGAATATATTAGCTACATTGATGTGAGCATCACTTGACTCATTGTTTTGGTTATCGGGTTGTGACCGTGCATCCAGGTGAGCTTTCCTATAGTGTTTCTCTACTCGTTGGTGAGCATCCAAATACCTATCATTGATAGGAGGTGATCCAGGTGGACTATCAAAAGAAGACCCAGCAGACATCGTGTCACCCCTATGTCATTGGAAAATGTCATTAAGAGTTTGATTCATTGCTTCCTTTTGTTCTCTTGTGAAAGTATAACTCATATCCATATTCGATGAAAGTGGTTCCATAGAGGTACTCACTTCGTTAGGATTACTCTTTGGATTGAAACAGACCTCAGACTCACTCTTTGGGGATTGGTCAAAAATAGGTTCCTTTCCCTTTCGCTATTGACGAGTCTTAACTAAGGGTAACTGATTGAAGATAACTGGGGGTCGCTTCCCTTGATTTACTTGGTACCGAGTTGTAATTGACATGAAAGAAAAATATTCTTAATGATAAGGCGACCTCACAAAGTGTCAACACCAAACTAGGATAATTAAAGTTCTCTAATGTCCAAAAAGAGATGGAAAGATAGAAATAAAAGGGGTTTTACCAACACTGTCAAAGAGGTGCCTCAAATCAAAGGATGAATATCCTTGCACTTTTGAATCAGGAGGTTGGACTAGGCCAAAATATAATTGAATTTGAGATTTGGTGAAAATGATTTGGACAAAAGAAGCACTAAAATTCTCCAAGAATGTAGCTAACAATTCTAGAGATGTTCTTTCTCAACAAGAATAGTCTTCTAACTTGGCAATCCTTCCCAAGGTGACATTGTAAATCAAATGATACTAACCCTAGAGGGCTAAAACTAGAAACTCAAGGTCAAAATAGGCTTGTAGTGGCATGATAAGTAACCTTCCTAAAGACCCAACCAACTAAAACTGAGTGAAACCAGGTATACAGCAGCAAAATCTCAGTTGACAGTCTCCAGGAAAATAGTGTGCCACTTGAAGGTCAGGTGCCACTTCGCGTAATGTCACGCGACACAGTCCAGGCAGACAAAGTGACAAATTCCAAGTGAGAGAGGTGACAGTGTTTCTAGGGTGAACTGGCACACAACAGTTCTTAGAACAGGGGGTGACAGTCTTTCAGTGTTGCATGACTCTTTGACCAGTGAGTGTCAAAATCTCAGTTTTAAGGCTTGTTCGTTCAAAATTTTCAGTCTGAGGGTTGATTTTTTGATTCCAATCACAATGACAGTAGTAATTCGACAGGTTTGCAAATAGTATGGGATCAAACGTGTCTCCAAGTACTTAGAACAAGGGCAAAAGCAACCTTGCCAAGAAAAACAATTGTGATATCGAAAATGGAAAAACACCCTATGAATGCTACCGATTGTTTCAATGTTGAGAATGTTTACACTGGTATAGCACAATCAAAATCACTTCGAGCAATATCTATCCTAAAAGGTCAAGGCTCAGTACTTAACAACTTGGCCCACACTTGATGCTCCCTTGCCTCACACAAAGTGGTTGCCCACAATAGATATTGGCTTTGTCATGTAAGTGCCAAAGACACAACCAAAGGAACACAGATAGTGGGTAATCTTGGGGTGATCCAGGTTATTCCACTTGGATCAATCCTTGCACCAAGAAGCTAAGCGGAAAAATAGGGTGGCTTCTATCTAATGGTTCTTAGTAAGGTCTTCCATTCATAGCACCCCTCTTGTTCCTCATAAAGGACTAGGACCTCGCGACCTCAAGAGTACCTTAAGCATTCTTGCTTGACATTTTCCTCATGGTCACAATCCCACAAGTACTCACATCAAGCAAAGACAAGCACTACGTCTACCAAGGTTTTGTGTCCTTGATAGCCTTGAGATTATAATGGGTTGGAATAGCTTGGTATTAGCTTGTCCCCACTTGGGTCATTCCTCTTGATTGCTCAAGAGTAGGCCCGCTAAAGGATTCTAACAATCTAAACAAAAATGGATCAACTTATGAGATTCAAGGATTTTATTTGCCAACAAGGGTGAAGATCATACTCCCCTTATCCCAAAGCTTTCTCCCAAACACACCAAGAAAAGTTCAATTACCCTCTTGCTTCCAAAATCCTAAGATGGGTCAAGATTTTTTGGTTAACCACAAGGGTGAAGAGCATACTTCTCCTACCACCTCAAAATTCCTTCCACAAGATATTAAGTGCCTATGAAATGAAAAAACTAGTATATGCCACACTTAATCAATAAAGAAATCAATTAAACAAGCACTTGATTTGTTTTCTTATGCTTTGGGCAACCCTATAAAAATTGTTAGTATCCCTTTTAGCATGCAATGTATCATTTTTTTTCAAGCAAGAGTACCTACAAAGCAACTTGTTAGCTTCACAATGGTTAGAACAATCCTAAAATCCAATTAGCTCCAAGCAATCCACTATCAAAAAGTATTTAAAGCACTAAAGGTGGAACACTTAACCCTTCAAGTGAATGTGAAGCGAGTCCAAAAGTGGAACATTTAACTCTTTAAGTGAATGTAAAGTGAGTCCACAGGGTAGAACATTTAACTCCTCACACAAACTCAAAGTGAGTTCAAAAGTGGAACATTTAACTCTTCACACAAACTCAAAGTGAGTCCAAAAGTGGAACATTTTACTCATAGAAACTCAAAGTGAGTCCAAAAGTGGAACATTTAACTCCTCACACAAACTCAAAGTGAGTCCAGACTTTAGAAAACTAATGAGATCAAGAAAGCATAAAAGGGAGAACTTTGTGGAATATTTAACGCTCTTTTCAAGTAGATCCCTCCCCCATGTATGAATGTTGACCTTGCACCCAAAGGGCAAATAATGAGGGGTGATTAGAAATAAGCGAGTCGAACACCCAATTTAGCTAACAAGCTCAATCAAAAGTAATCTAAAGTTGCTTATCAACACTACCCACAAATGAAAAAGGGGTTGAATCAACGGAATATTTAACTTTCCAAGCAAACATAGGGTGAGTCCAAAAAGTGGAACATTTAACCCCCTATGCAAACAAGGAATGAATCCATGCCCTCAATCACTCAAATGAGATGTTTGATATTTGAAACCAAAGAGCATTCACAAACTATCAAAAGAAAATCTATTTTCTTTTATTCACCCAAAAGAGATGTGCCTATGAAAGCAAGTAAACCAACTGAAATCTGGAAATGCAATCTATTTAGCTACATCAAATCAAACTAACAAACAAATTAATCTAAACTTGGCTAAAAGGGGCTAAAAAACTCATTGTTGGGTACAGGTGACAGTACAATCACCAGAACTATCGTGTGCCACTTCTCTGTATACTGGTGCGACAATTCTTCCCGGGGTGACAGACTTCAAAACCTGCAGGTGACAGAACACAGCAAACAGGGCGACAGTTTCCACCAAAAAGAGTGACACTATTAACTGGTGAAGTTTCACACTATCATACAGCAGATTGTCGCATGACACTGGTGAAAAGTGTCACACGACACTCTGAGACAAAAAACCCAGAGACCAAAAATAGCGCTAAAAATTGACAAAAAATTAGCAGAAATTGATGAAAATGCAGAAAATGTAGGGACAAAGCTAATGTCTTGCCCCATGGTAGGTGCCAAAAATGTACACACAAAAGTATTGCACTTGTATAGATCCTTACATGCAAGGAAACTCAAGAATGAGCCCTCACAAATCGATCCATAGCTCTCTATGCATGGAGTTGCAAGATTTGTAAAATTGCTCTCAGCTAGAGCTATGAACTCATGACCTTGCTAGTCAACCACACAATGAGAGATTCCAAATCAAAGACAAGGGAAACAATGCCAATATCTCCAAGAATCAAATGTAAATGCAATGCAATGCAAACTAATCTATGAGAATGAAAGATGCAAGCTATGTTATGAAAGGAAAATACAAGTGTTACAAATCCTCCTATTAAGCTATGTGAGATTAATCTATTGCATAAAGGAAATCTATACTAAAAATGTCATGATTATGCAACTATGAAAGCAAACTAAATGAGATGCAAAAACAATGTCTTCAAAGTTTGAATGCAAGAATGTCTTTAAAGAGCTCCAAATGACCTAGAAAACCTGCAGCATAACATTAGCATAAAACATGAATGGATGCCAAATGAGGAGGAGAGCTCTTCTTTTATAGGGAATGAGGAGAAATGGACCATGGAGATTAAGAGGCAAAAGACTTAATCAATGGTGGAGCATCAAAGAGGAGCAATCCATGTGCACAAATATCCTCCAATGAGAAAATAAGAGTTGACTTTTGTGTCCATATGAGACAAAAAGTACTTTTCTTCTTTTTTATAAAATAAGAATAATGCTTTATTTGTGCAACTTAGGATAAGAGGAAAAGTGGGGGCTTTTTATTTATTAAAAGGGGAAGAAATATTCCTTTTGAATAAATAAAGACTTTAGGATAAAATGGTTAGCCCAAGGCAAATAATCAAAAATGATAAAAAGGATTTGATCAATGAAATTGACATAATTGATAAAATGTTGATTTTTGAAAATCTTGATTCAAGGATTTGACAAATTGCTGAATGGGGGCCCAAAGTCTAGGTGACCATTTTTAGGGTGCATACACCGAGAATCATGAATTGAACCAACAGATTCAAGAGTTGCTAGATAAAGGTTTGAGTAGAGAAATTTTGAGTCCTTGTGTAGTACCTACGGTATTGGAAACTAAGAAGAATGGAGAATGGCGAATGTGTACTGATTCCAGAGCAATCAATAAGATAACTGTGAAGTATAGGTTTCCTATACCGAGAATGGATGACATAATGGACAATTTGACTGGAGCAAAGTATTTCACAAAGATTGATTTGAAAAGTGGGTATCATCATATCAGAATCAGAGAAGGAGATGAATGGAAGACTTCTTTCAAGACAAAAGAAGGTTTGTATGAGTGGTTGGTTATGCCTTTTGGTTTGACTAATGCACCGAGTACTTTTATGAGGTTGATGAATGAAGTTTTGAAGAAATTCTTGGGTAATTTTTTGATTGTATATCTTGATGATATTCTAATATTCAGTAAGACCAGAGAAGAACATTTGTTGCATGTTAGATAAGTTTTTCAGAGATTGAAAGAAGAAAAGTTGCTAATAAATCTAAAAAAATGTTCATTAATGAAAGAGGAGAGTGTATTTGGGATTTGTGATTTCAGCTGATGGTTTGAAGATGGATCCTAAAAAGGTTGAAGCTATTCTGAATTGGCCTACACCTATGAATGCTAGTGAGGTAATATCATTTCATGGTTTGGAAAGTTTTTACCAGAAGTTCATAAGGAATTTTAGTTCAATTTGTAATGCTACGATTGAGACTATGAGAGGAGATAAAAGAGAATTCAAGTGGACACATGGAGCTAATAAAAATTTTGAGACTCTGAAGTAGATGTTGCTGAATTATCTATTTTGGCATTGCCTGATTTCAATAAGGTATTTCAAGTGGAATGTGATGCAAGTGGTAGTGAAATTGGAGTTGTGTTGAGTCAAGAAGGTAAACCTGTTGCTTTCTTTAGTGAAAAGTTGAATGATGCTAGAAGGAAATATTCTATGTATGATCAAGAATTCTATGCTATTGTTCAAGCACTAAAGAAATGGAGACATTATTTGATATCGAGTGAATTTGTGTTGTATACTGATCATAAGGATTTACAATACTTCGGTAGTCAAAATAACTTGAATCAAAGAAATATGAAATGGGTTGAGTATTTGAAGAGTTATACATTTGTGATCAAACATAAAAGTGGAGTCACTAACCGAGTTACTGATGCATTGAGTAGAAGAAGATCTTTGATGACCAAGATGAAAATTAAACATCTTGGTTTTGATGAGATGAGAGATTTGTATGAAATTGATCCTGGTTTTTCTGAGCCATGGAGAAAGTGCAGAGCACCTATTCAAGATCAACCTGTTAATCTCTATTGAGAATTTAAGGTTGTCATTAGTATCAAAGGACAGTAAACAAGTCGGTCAGTTATTTACATTGAGACAGTCGGTAACTAGAAGTAAGATAGAGCAGTCGATAAAGCCTTACACTGAGCATCAGACAATTAACCGAGCACTAGCGACACTGACACTGACGGTCAGTAAACACCGAGCATCACAGTATACATTGAGCAGATTATACAGTGTTTATTGATGATCACAAAAAATGGCATAGTAATAAAAAAAATGGCACATTATTCTATGCAAATGGTTATAATAGATCATAAAATGGTTTACCAAGATCGAGGAGCATTTATTGTAAAAGATATTCATTAAATGCAATGAAGAAATTGCCTATCTTCAAGACAATCAATTTACCGAGCAGAACAGAGTACAGAGTTTTTCATATTGAGTAGAATCAGACAAGGCTACCAAGCAGATCAAAGTAGAGAACCATCATAGATAAGGTGATATTTTGATAAGCACTTATAGATCTATTTTAGACAATTGAGTTTTCAAGTAGAAAATAATTTACCTATTACTTTCTGACAATTGTGATAGAGTTTTGATAAATCTCTTAACAGAGTAGACTTAACAATCTTTGTATAAATCTCTTAACCGAGTACACACTTCATATAGTGTTGTTAAATCCTATAACTAGGTAGATCTAGCTGATCTAATATGTTACTCCTAACAAGATAAGATCACCAGAAGTGATCAAAACTTGTAGCCTTAACAGGCAAACCTTTTCTATCTGCAATAGTGAAGAATTTGTGGGTGTCATCCCCACCGCAGTTTTCACCTTCTAACAAGGGTTTCTGCATTACCAAAATACTTGTGTTATGTGATTGTCATATTGATTTCATATTGTTTACTTTCTTAAGTTAACTAGATGATTGATTTATGCAATTAGATTCAAGTTATTTTGATCGGTTATCACAGTATTCAATTATAGATCAGAAAGGTTTTGCAACTAAAGTTTTGAAGGCACTAATTCACCCCTCCCCTCTCACTACCTATCTCTCCTAATTCCAACAATTGGTATCAGAGTTGTGTTCTCTTGTTGAACAGTTTAACCACTGAAGGGAAAAGATCTAAGTCATGGAGAGATACAAGCTTGACAAGACTATTGAGAATCAAAAGATACAAATGCAGATGTTTGTGGAACAATATAAACAAGCCAAGGAAGAACTGAAGAAATTACTGGTTGAAAGAAAGAACCTTGCAATTTAGCTGAATGAAATAAGTTATCATGAAGAACCTATTGATGACATATTTGATCATATTGGATCAAGCTCTGGAAGCATCTCTGACGGATCTGAAAGCATAATCTCTAAGTTATCTGAAAAGAATCAGCATCTATCCGAGCAAGTAAAAGCACTTCAAATCAGTCATGAATCTCAAATGGTGAGAATGGTGGAAATCATGAACAATGGTAGACAAGCTGAACAAGATCAGAATCTAGCTATTGAAGACCGAAGACTGATGACTAAACAACTTCAAGTAAAAGAAAGTGAAATCCAGAGACTCACTGATCATCACTTCCAAGCATCAAATCAGATGATGACAGTTAATCAAGAAATGAACTAAGTAAATGGAGAATTATCAAGAAGACTTGAAGATGTAGCAACACTCAGAGAAGATAATGAAAAATTGAGAAATGAAATAAAGACACAAAAGAAACATAATGAGATGATGAAGATAGCTGAGGATAGCTCTATAAAGATTGATGACTTTTTGACTAATCAGAGGAGATTCAGAAGCAGAGCTGATATAGGCTACACCGGTGAAGGAGAATCATCACAACAAGCTAAAGAATTCAACAACAATCAAAGTCAAAAACCTAAAGTGTTGACATGTTACCACTGTGGAAAACCAGGACATACATCTAATATGTGTAGAAGCAAAGCACAAGGTAAACCTCATGTCATCCCTAAGTTCAATGGATATTTCTATTACTGTGGTAAGTTTGGACATCCAGCTTATGAATGTAGAGAAAAGAAGAATGACATTGCTAATAATACTACTGAGGAAAAAATATGCTATACTTGTAATAAGTATGGACACACTGCAAGGGACTGCAAGGCAAAAATGAAGCAGGTCTGGACACCTAAAGAGAAACTACAACAAAAGCCATATCAACTGAAGAGACAAGGTAACTCATATGTTTGGGATTATAATACATGGACTAATTGTACTGCATGTGGTCGGTATGGACATATTTCAGCAAACTATTTCAGAAAGAGTCGGATTGGACAATCAAGAAATTGGACAAATGTAGGAATGGCATGTTTGCATTGTCACAAGGTTGGTCATGTAAGCAAGAACTACAGAGACTAAGCACCTGATGAAAACCATATATTTGAGAGTGGATATAATATTGCAGAAATTACAAAGTTAAGGAACACAATGTGGAAGAAGGCATCTAATGAGAATGTTGAGTCAAGTAAAACTGTTGGTGAAACCTCATCCACTAGATTGGGTGACATCAGTACCTCCACTTAAGATGACAAGGTATGTATGGAACTGACATTTCAAGTGATCACATTTTACATACAGTTCCTTATATATGATGTACAAATACCAAATCTACATGAATGAAGATGCACTATGGTTTATATATTATAAGTTTGCAAATGTTATCTAGTTGGTAAAAGAAGAAACGTGAGTTGGTTACCCGTCAGTAATCACTATACAAGGTTAACCGACAACAATTCAAACCGATGAAGAAACTCTATGTTAACTAAGCAAAAGATATTGAAGACATTACCAAGCTGATAGTCATCTCATACCGAAATTTAGGTTATGCATTTAATGCATCAAAGTTTGAGTGGGAATATCAAAAAACCCTATATATATACACGAAAATAGAGTTCATTGTTACATTGCGATTTCAAAGAAAGGATATTTTACAGAGAAGATTTCGAGCTAACAATTTTCAAAATAGATTCAAAGCTACTGTAGATCGAACCGATGACACTTCTTCGATGAAAACTAGTAAGTTCATCCACCTACCGAACATTGGTTATCTAATTGCTTATCGAAACCCTAGAAACAATTTATGGCATCATCTTCGACCGCAAGAAAATCACAGTTAATTGAGGAGGAAGTGGAATTAATTGTTACAACACACTTTACCGAGGAGAAATTCAAACCTCATCCTAAGGTCGCAGCACAAACAGATGATATGGGTGCATTTTCTAGTATTCCTGATAAGGTTTTGTTAACAGAAGATGTTAGGGCTTACATTCACTGCAAGATCGGTGAAGTATGTGACTTTGAGACCATTGCAACTTATCAGCAAGTCTATGGACCGGATGGTAAGATCAAATCCAAGTATAAGAAGATTGAGGAGTCAGGGTTATGGTGTTTCACATACTTCCCGTAATCATTTCACAATGACTGGATAAGAATCATGCTAAGAAGATTCCATGATAGAAAATTTTGGCTAGACAAACTAGTTGAGGTCACCAAGAAGATTATCAGTAGGGTTACTGGGTACCCTACAACCGACAAAGCCAAAGCATTTCAAAGTTCATCTCGTCCCGACATAGAAAAGAACACTGGAGCTCAATGGGATGGTAGGGCACTAAAGATTTCAATTATCAAAGATCTAGTGGTAAAATTCATAGCTCATGTCATCGGGTACAAGATATTTCAATCAAGCAGACTGAATAGTGTACCTTGCAGCACCGTGGACATGGCTTGCAAAATTGTGAAGAAAAATTACTAGGTTGATCTTGCCGAGCTACTACTACACCAACTATATGACAACATGAAGACAATAAAAGCAAAGAAGTCCAATACATGTAAGTACGGATCACTGCTTGTCTGTACATTCCTCTATTTACAAAAATATGTACCAAGTATTGGAAAAGTTAACTGGCAATCAGACAAACCGATAACTGCTCAAATCGGTGAAATGATGAGAAGTCTAGGAGACAATCTGAACAAGGAGTTCCATGCATATTTCAAGGAATTTCAAACAAGAATGCAATAAAGAAGCAGAATTCCAAAAGAATTAGTGAGCAAATTTAAAGATGACATATGCTTTGTGGTAAGTACAGACCACTCAATGATAAAGGCAGTAGAACCAAGAACAAAATGGCTAGCACCAATGGGTTATGAAATGAATCATGATTTCACTTTGAAATCTATCAATGCATTGCTGGCATTACCAATAGACATCACTGCCAATAGGTTTGGAGTGTATGAGGAAGCTAAGTCTAGAATCACAATGGACATTGAGATCGGTAAAATGTCAAGAAGGGCAAAGAAAATGAAAAAGGATCTAACAGCAAAATATGGAACTACATCTGACTTAGATAGGGAGTCACTAGTTGATGAAGCAATTGAAGGTCAGTTATAGTTGGCTGACAAACCCTATGACAATGAGGAGACCGAGTCAGACAAAGAAAAGGATAATACATCAGTTCCTCCCACCAATGATGAAGAAGAAACTCAACTTCCCACAACTGATGAACAAGATATTCAACTACCAGAACTTGAAGGAATGAGGACACATTCAGCAACTGCGGCACAATCAACTGAGTAGAAAGAAGAAGCAGTAAAAGTAGCAAAAAGAAGAGCAGCTACACCGATGAAGAAATACATCAAGAAAAAGAACAAGAAAGCAACTGAACCACCTAAGAAAAAGAGAAAATACATAAGGATTAAGGAAGATATAGAGGAGACTGACACTGAAAATGACCCTGATCAATTTAAGCTAGTTCGTAATAGGGATGGTACCATAGAAGAAATAATTGAAGATATTATTGAGAATGGAAATCTTAATGATCTAGGCATAGGCAAATTTAACAACATGTCAATTGAGGACAGGACAAAGATAGAACATGCTATTGTTCAAATGATGATCAAGTTCAAGAGAGTACCGATGGAATTTTCATGTCAATTGCTAAAGGAACTTGATGACAAAATAAGTGAAAGATGGGCTATTGCACTAGAAACAGAGAAAAGAAAAAGAGAACGATCTCTAGGCCGTGCAGCCACACACTTTAGCTATGCTGAGGTAAGTGAATACATGACAAGGTATCAGCCTAGATTTTTAGTCAAGAATAGAGCTATGCAGATTATGGATGAGAATGTAGATGATATGGATGTCGTATGTGACTCCCTATGGACATCAATTTTGAAATCAGAAGAGAAATCTGAACAGGAAGCATTTCTGAAACTATCTAAAAAGAGACACAGTTCAAAAGGTAAAAGTATTTTCATTGATGATAATAAAGGAAAGAAAATAGAAGACATCGGTATATCAGTTACCAAGGTAATTGATATCACTGAGCAAAAGGAAGAAATCAAAATTTCAAAGGATGCACCGGATCAAGCTAAGATCCACTTGCAAAATAAAACTGATGATGATGCACTCATTGAGGACATCACTAATGGTGATCCTGATGATAAGGATGATGAAGATGTAATAATTACACAATACAAAGATGAAGCATTAAACACTGACAATGAGTGTACATCTCTACCGGGTGAACTACCTGTACTTGCAGAGGTAGTTGAAATCATTTCACAAGTACAACCCAATGTCTCTCATCCTGAGCCAACCAAAGAGACAACTGAGATTCAAGCACCCGAGCAACCTACAGATACAAATGAGCCTAACAAACTAGAGGCACAGTCTATAGAACAAAAGCAACCTGAAGAAACCAAGTCAACCGAGGTGAACCCACCTGACACTACCACTAAGACTCCCACTCAATCTACTGAGGAGCAGAAGAAGGATGATATAGTGTCAACTGGTAAGGATACTCCGAGGAGTGAAGAAAAAGCTATTGTCGTAAGTGAGAAGAAGTCACCTCTAGCCCCAAAGAAGAAAAAGAAGAAAGCCAAAGGGCCAGTCACCATTGATGAAGTTATCATTATCCCTGAATGTGACCCAAGAACTCTAAGCCCTAAGGAACTAAGTCGGTATGGGGAGTTATGTTTGAGGAAAGTGGCACAAGAAAAATTGAGGCAAGAACAAAAATGTAAAGAAGTGTTAAATGATGTATGGGATATTCTACAACAGATAGTACCGGAAACAAACATTGATGAGAATACTCCCATTTTAGATCAACTCACCACCCTCACCAACAAAATCAATGCCCCTGATACAGATGCAGACAAAAGAATAGAAGAACGGGAAGAGTCAAAGATTTAAAACAAATTGGTAGAAAGGATTAGCATTGAAGTGGCACTGAACAAGGTGAAATTATCTGAGGTCATTACCGAGATAAAATCTATCACCCAGATAATCTATCAACTACTAATAAAGCTTTGTACTACAGACACCTTCACTGTAGAAATCAGTGAAAAGATAAATGATTTAGAAGAAGAAATCAAGTTGAGTACACAAGCAGCTATTGCTGAGCCAACTACTTTCTTAAAGCACATTAACCGAGTTCAGGAACTCCAGCAGCTGATAGCAGACTTAAGGAAACAAGAAGCACACATCACCAATCAGGTTACAAAGTTACAGAAAGAACTCACTCCTTACCTGAAGATTTTTGAAACACATACTGTCAAAGTTGAGCAACTTGTGGCAACACCAGAGATTTCGGTGTTGGAAAATATCTTTGACATGCATGCACAAGTCAGTCTTGAGAAAATTTCTCTTACCAACTTGAAAGAGGAATGGGAAAACCTCTTGGAGTCTGTGAAGAAAACCCATCAGAACATTTTTGATAAGATGTAAGTATACATCACATACTTTTTGGGTATTTGGCATTACTATCAAAAAGGGGGAAAACATGTATATGCCAAATAGTATATTTTTTATATGTATAGAAACATACTGGGAGCATGCACCGAGGGGGAGTACTTTTGTACTTATGAAGTTTTTTGTTGTGGATATGTATATGGTAGAGATATAAGGAATATATAGAAACACTTTGTCCATATACATTATGAAGTTTTGATAGTAATGCCAAAGGGGGAGATTGTTAATCTCTATTGAGCATTTAAGGTTGTCATTAGTATCAAAGGACAGTAAACAGGTCAGTCGGTTATTTACATTGAGATAGTCAGTAACTAGAAGTAAGATAGAGAAGTTGGTAAAGCCTTACACTGAGCATCACATAGTTAATTGAGCACCAGCGACACCGACACTGACGGTCAGTAAACACCGAGCATCGTAGTATACACCAAGCAGATTATACAGTGTTTATCGATGATCATAGAAAATGGCATAGTAATTAGAAATGGCACATTATTCTATGCAAATGATTATAATAGATCATAAAATGGTTTACCAAGATCGAGGAGCATTTATTGTAAAAGATATTCATTCAATGCAATGATTATCTTATTTGTATTAGTTGATCTAGGTTATTTTGCACCGTAGATCTTAGGGTTATGATTATTTTTTGTAACCTAATTTTTGTTTAAGCGGAAAAATAGAACACTATATATTGTATATGTTTGCACCATTTTATGGGGTTGTTGAACTGATATATATGAATTATAGAGCACTTGAAGAAATTGCCTATCTTCAAGACAATCAGTTTACCGAGCAGAATAAAGTACAGAGGTTTTCATATTGAGCAGAATCAGACAAGGCTACAGAGTAGATCAGAGCAGAGAACCATCACAGATAAGGTGTTATTTTGATAAGCACTTATAAATTTGTTTCAGACAATTGAGTTGTCAAGTAGCAGATAATTTACCTATTACTTTCTGACAATTGTGATAGAGTTTTGATAAATCTCTTAACAGAGTAGACTTAACAGTCTTTGTATAAATCTCTTAACCGAGTACACACTTCATATAGTGTTGTTAAATCCTATAACTAGGTAGATCTAGTTGATCTAATATGTTACTCCTAACAGGGTAAGATCTCCAGAAGTGATCAAAACTTGTAGCCTTAACAGGCAAACCTTTTCTATCTGCAGTAGTGAAGAATTTGTGGGTGTCATCCCCACCGTAGTTTTTACCTTCTAACAAGGGTTTCTGCATTACCAAAATACTTGTGTTATGTGATTGTCATATTGATTTCATATTGTTTACTTTCTTAAGTTAACTAGATGATTGATTTATACAATTAGATTCAAGTTATTTTGATCGGTTAAGACAGTATTCAGTTATAGATCAGAAAGGTTTTGCAACTAAAGTTTTGAAGGCACTAATTCACGCCTCCCCTCTTAGTACCTATCTCTCCTAATTCCAACACAACCAAGTACAAAATGGGAAGATTATTTCATTCAAGAAGGTATGTTGTTTAAGGGTATTCAATTATGTATACTGAGAGGACAAATGAGAACTAATTTGATAAAGGAGAAACATAGTAGTGGTTTGGCTAGACATTTTGGCATTGATAAGACTTTGAATTTGCTTAAGGAGAAATAATTTTGGCCATAGTTGTGTAAAGATGTTCAGAAATTTGTGAAAAGTTGTGGAATTTGTCAAGTTGCAAAAGGAGTAAGTCAAAATATTGGATTGTATACACTAATTTTTGTACGTGAGGAACCTTGGACTAACATCAGTATGGATTTTGTTCTTGGCTTACTGAAGAAAGTAAGAGGTAATAATTCTATATTTGTTGTGGTAGATATAATTTCAAAGATGGCACATTTTATACCTTGTAGAAAGACATCAAATGCAGTACATGTAGCAGATCTTTTCTTTAAGGAAATTGTCAGATTGCATGGATTACCAAGGAGTATTATCTCTGACCAAGATAGTAAATTTGTTGGATACTTTTGGAAAACTCTTTGGAGAAAGTTTGGCACTGAGTTGAAATATAGTTCTACATTTCGCCCCCAAACTGATGGATAGACAGAAGTTGTAAACAGAAGTTTCAGAAATCTTTTGAGATGTCTAGTTGGAGACACACCTAGTAATTGGGATTCTATGTTGGCACAAGAAGATTTTGCATACAATAATTCAGTGAATAGGAGTACTGGTAAAACACCATTTGAGATATTGAATGGCATACAGCCAAGAGGTATATCTAATTTAAGGGACACTGCTGATGAAAGTAAGAGAAGGGTTGAAGTAGTGAAATTTGTTGAGTACATGAAGACATTGCATGAAGATGTGAAGATCAAGCTGGAAGAGAGTAATAAAAAATACAAAGAAAGAGTTCATAGATCAAGGAGACATAAGACTTTTGATGTTGGTGATGAAGTGATGGTTCATTTGAAGAAAGGTCAATTTCCTATTGGAACATATGGGAAGCTGAAGATGAAGAAGTTTGGACCATTTGAAGAAATTTGATAGTGGAAATGCATATGAGATTGAGTTACCTGATGACATGGACATATCACTAATTTTCAACATTGCTGATTTTTATGAGTATCATGAACCTGATGAAGACATGACAGTACCGATGGAGTATCCTAAGAAACAGAATGAAGAAGTTGAGCAGATTTTGGAGCAAAGAGTTAGCAAAAGAACAAGAGGTAAACAATATATGGAATATCTGGTACAGTGGAAGAATAGACTGATTGAAGATAGTTCATGTATTTCACAGTCTGAGTTGGATGTAGCTTGGATCATGCCTACTGAATGATTTAGAGAATAATTTCTAAATAACCCCAGGTGTCTGATGCAGGAGCATCTCGAGTCCTTGGTAATCTTGTATCACCAAAAAGATTTTGAGTTTGTCTGTGTTGCTCAGTTCCTTCTTTGACTAAGTTGATTCGGTAGTTGGTCAGTTTCCTTTGGTTACCGAGTGTGGTTGGTTATCTCCTGGGTGGTCGGTTGTTTCTCTGGTGCTTGGTGATGCTTGTTTGTTGCTCGGTCATCCTTGCTTACCGAGTAGTTTATTTTGAGTTTCTATTGAGGCTGACTTTTGCATTGATTATAGGTCACGAATTTAATGTTGGTATCCATCATTGGGAAGCATGTGGTCCCAGATCTAACCATTCCTTCCATTGATTATGGATCTATGGTCGGTTATCTCTTGGGTGGTTGGTTGTTTCTCTGGCACTCGGTAATTCTTGTCTATTGCTCGATCATCCTTGATTACCGAGTAGTTTATTTTGAGTTTCTATTGAGGCTGACTTGTGCATTGATTATGGGTCATAGATTTAATGCTAGTATCCATCATTGGGAAGTGTGTGGTCCCAGACCTGATCATTCCTTTCATTGATTATGGATCTAAAGGCTGACTCAGTTCGGTAGTCTCTTGTATAAGTATAGTTGTTTGGTTAGAGTTTAGGGAGTCAGTTTCGGGAGGGAAGAGTCAATTTTTTATAGAAGATAGAAGATAGTAGAATCGAGATTTTTGGAAGATCCTTGCATGTTTGAGGATTTATGTAATTCCTTGTAATATATGGTCGTAATCAGGAAGCCCTTACAGCTCGGCATGTATGAATCAATTTGAATGAAGATAATATATCAATGATCTTGCTTTCTCCCTCTCACTGTGTTGTTGTTTCTTCCATGTGTTGTTGAGAAGGTAGGATCATTAGGGTGTGCCACTATTTGGCCCATTTGGTCCCTACCCTTGCGTCAACTAGTTATAAGAAAGAGATAGGTAGTTTGACAAAGTTAGTTGTTGAGTTTTGAGCATAATTTGATCACAAGATAGAATCGTGTTATGTGATCTTTAGGCATGGAGGAAAATACAGGATGGAGTAAACTCTGATATTTGTGGCTTGATTGGGTCATGTTGATGGAAGCACTGGCGTATGAGCTTGGATAATTTCTTTTGGGATCCGAATAGGTGGTGTAACATGATCCATAAATTGGTGGGCATTAATTATGGATCTTGGCATGTAAATTAATATTTGTAATTATTTTATATTTGTATCAGATACCGTATATTCCTTAGCATTGTGTAATGTAATTATTTTTGCATTAGGAAAGTCTTAACAGGATGACCTATTTTAAATTTGTAACTTGTATAAAGGAGAGTAAATTTTCTAATGTAATGTTAGGACTGTGTATGGGAGGTATGCGTGATTGTGTATATGGGCATTGTAATAAGAGTTGAGCTAAAGAGAAGAGGTACAAGTAGAATCTATGATCATTTCGTGTGCACTTCAATGGAACTATAAAGGCAAGTAAGTTTCTATCAATTAGTTTAGTCATTTGAAAAATAAGTTCACTCCATTGTATTTGGATAGTGAGTCCTAAAAGTGGGTTTAACCTTCTCCTTGCAGCAGTATGCTTGGACAGTGTGACTTTTTATTCTCATTGTGTGATTAAAAGGTGACATAATTCTATAAATCATTACATTTGAGAGAAATTCATGGATGAGGATATCCCAAAAGGTGGCTTATAGCTTCCTATCTATGACATCCAAGAATTTAAACATTATATATAATGTCTCTCAAATGAACCTCAATAAGAAACCCTTGCAAGGTGTACCATAGAATGGAAGATTCAAAATGAAGATGCAAGAATGAGAGATCTATATGAAGTGCAAGATCTAAACTAGAATTCAAATGCAAGAATAAGAAAGAAAATATAATCTAATAAGATTACAATGCCTCCTAATTAAGCTATTTGATTTAAGCTAGATTAAATAAGAAAATGCTAAGCTAAAATGCAAGTAAACTAGAATGCTCTTAGAATGAAAAATGATACCAGTATGCAAGAGTGAGGAAAGAGACTCCTTTTATAGAATTTAGAAATGAATGGACGGTCAAGATTAAGAGGCAAAATCCAAGGGTAGAGAAATAAATCCTATTTTGACTTTAGGGCATAAGATTCTCAAGAGGAAAGATCAAGTGGATGAGAATGGTTAGGTAGAAATGAGTGGTGAGGATTAAGAGGCAAAAGAGATTCTACTTTTGTCTTTTCTCTTTTTTCCAAATTAATAAATTCATTTTTCATGTGCACACATAGGATAAAGTGGATTTTATTTAATTAAAAGGGGACATGTTATTTTAATCAAATAAACTTAGGATAAAGAGGTCAAACTTTAGGATATCATCAAATAAATGATAAAGTGATGATTTGATCAAGAGATAAGATCAATTAAGCATAAGATAAGGTCTATTATTTTTAATTTTTAATGTTAGAGTGGAGCTCAAGGTTTACTAAACCATTTTTGGCTAATTACATTTTCCCTTCTTTGACTAATGTGTGAGTGATTTGGGAACACATTGAGTCAAAGAATAGATGTTAAGATAGTTGAAAGATATTTGAATCTGAACTTGATTGAACAGAGTGCAAAGAGATAACTAGTCTCAAACCTAATCTAACAATAACTAGCAAAGATAGGCAAGATCGTTCTAACTCCAAACTTGATCGAATGAACCACGGAAATATAACTAGTCTCAAACTTGATCGAGCGAGAACTAGCAGAGATAGGTAAGATTGCAGTTTAAGAGATTGACTAATAAATTAGTCTTGCCCCCTCAGGATTAAAATTGAAATGAGTAGGGGAGATAAATAAATGAGATAAATAGACTTGATCAAATCGGAATAAGATAAGGTTCTAGATGATCGATTAAGCACAAAAGATCAAGTTTGACTATCAAGTGATGAGAATTTGCCCCAGTTTGAATAGGGTTGACCAAGAAGACATAGTAGTAATGTTAGGTCAAGATCAGAAGAAAGGAGATGAGATGATGATGGAAGAGATAGAAATGGTGATTTGCCTCAAAAGATCAAAGAAAGTAGCCTCAAAGGGTCATTCAGCTGCATATAGAAGGAAATAATATTAAAACATGATTTTGATAATAAACATGAAGCCAAATTTTTATTTTGATCCCAAAAATGGATCCAAGACGTCGAAATTAGGTAAGGGAGCAATTTTTGTAGAAATCTGAGACTTTGAAAAATTAGGTTAAAATGTTATATAAGGGGCCCAAATGGTCATTTTCAAATCATTTGTTCCTTTTGTCTTCTAATGATTAGAGAATTGATTTCAAAGCTTTCGATGGTAGATAGGTGAGTTCCCATTGAGTAGCACATATTTGAGCTGAGTTAGTTGCACAACTGGCCTCAAGGGTACCCACAGGCGGTAAGTTATCAAAAACTTTTACCATTTTGGTGCATTTATGTCATTTTTTGCATATTTTTTATGTTTATTTGAAAACTTTCGTACGAAATTTTGGAATGTCACACGGCTTTGTTGAGAAAGACCCATATGACATTTCACACAAACCTAAAATGTCATATGGCCTTTCTATGAGTGGAACCCATTGGTCGTTTGAAATGGTGCAAAATATTGCACCATCTTGAAATGTCGCACCACTATAATAAGAAGTGTCGTACAAAATTTATTTGAACTGTAGAATGTCATTTTTCTTTTTGTGTGTTTCTGAATGCTTGGAAACTTGACTGGAAGTATGTAGATCCTTTTTTGATTCTTTACTGATGCTTTTAGTTTCTTTCTGACATATTTTTGATGTATTCTAATATGTTTATGCTTTGTTTTGTGATGTAGCATCGCTTTCCAGATATAGCTATTAGGGCTCCACATTCGATGGTTCTTCCACTTGTGCCCCGATTGTCTACTGATGAGGGGTATATTAGATTCTATGGGACTTAGAGAATTACTTCAGATGCCCCATATTCAGGAGAACCATGGATTGTTGACCACACTTGCTGAGCGGTTCCACTCTGAGCATAATACCTTCCATCTGCCTACTCGACAGGCCACGGTGACATTAGAGGACGTGTACCATATACTACACATCCCTTGCCATGGAGAGGTGGAAAGTATCTTTGATTAGTTATAGATTTGTGATTGTCGTATGTCATATTTTACTATCGTTGATCTTCGTATTGATACTAAAATTGTGTCTTGTAGATATTTTTTAATCAATATCCTACTAATGGGATCACGGCTATGCAGGACATTTTTAAAGATTTCACCATTTTAGATCATGTCATCTTGTGGGAGCCCATGATGGATACCTATAGCACTGATTATCATGTGGCCTACATCCTTTGTTCACTTATTGGTCATGTGCTTGGGACAGACAGGATTCAAAGAGGCTTCCAGTGCGGCTGATGCAGATTAGTCATGGATTTATTTTCTAGACCTCGACGTATGGCATGGGGACCCTCTCTCCTAGAAGATATGTATCGTGAGCTCCATAATATTTTCTATAGGGAGGGGAAGAGTTGGTCAGCAAGGGCCATCATAGTATAATTTTGGGCATGGGAGCATATCATTGTGATCCGCCCTAGAGTTCAGCCTAGACAAAGAGGATGACCATTTATTTATAGATATTATGGGTTTATTAAGCAGACCTGTGTAGGAGATATGCCATATTGCGATGATGATTAAATGATTCGCATTCTTTCACATGGCAGTCATATATAGATTGTAAGCAGTGGGTCGAGGCCAGAGAGGAGTTGGCATACATTTTTTATAGCAGGCCATTATTAGGTAGGCATACATTAAGTATAGTTGAGTGTTTTTTTATCAAAAAAGTATAGTGTCAATTTGGCAGGCCACAGGGTGTCATTATAGAGACCACTAACTATGCTAGGTATAAGGATGAGGAGGACCTCAGATGAGGACCAATGCTACGATATGATATTTTTGTACAAGAGACCCAATAGATGTAGCACATAATGCCTGACCTACTCCCAATGGTCATAGATGTAGGTACAACTTTGGAGTACAAGAGATGGAGTCAGGACCATCCCTTCCCCATCTGTTTAGTGCTAACATATTTGAGATTCAGAGGTGGTGGTGAAGGAGGTGATGATGGTGGAAATGGAGGAAGGAGGGGAGGAAGTGGAGGAGAAGGAGGTAGTGGTGCGAGTGGGTCTAGGAGAAGTACTCCTTCTAGCAGCCAACCTACCAAATCCAGGTCACAAGAGATTGTGAAGCCCATGGATATTGATGATCTTGAGGAGCACCTAGTGAGGAGACCATGGGGGAGAAGGATGGGGGAGATACATGTCGCACATCCAAAGCAGAGGGCACTTGTCGATGACAGGATGGCACAAAGAGTGACAGCATTAGAAGTAGAGTTATAGTAGGTACATATTACTATAGTCATGAGAGATCACTAGCAGATTGATGACAAGGATAGGATATAGGAGCTCAAACAGGAGTGAGATCAGGCTAGGAAGGAGGCACAGGGTCATGGAGCGAGAGCGGCCTATTATTATATTGCCTATAGTTATGTAGTGCCTACAAGCCAGAGAGTGCCAAATTATTCTCAGAGTGCAGGGAGATCAGAAGGTGTGGTGTAGGAACCAAACAGAGCCCAAGATCCTCCTCCAGCTCCACCTATGTAGGAGGTAGGAAGCTAGTCAGAGATTATATTAGGGCTTTTCATTTTGACTCAAGATTTCGATCTCATCATTGTACTTAGACATATCCATTTTTTGATATATATATATATATGAGATACCATATTTTTCATTGTGTTATATAGTTGTCTCATTTCCTTTATGCTTATAAATGTATCTTTACTTTTTGCATTTGTATCATGTGATATCTAATTTTGTACTCATGTCTTATGCTTTATTACTTGCAATGTGATTCTCTCATAGTTTTAGATTCCTTACGCTCTGATATATATGTTATGCACTTCATGATTTGAAACATGAACCCTTGAGTAGATTAGATATGGTGACGTGGTTAACCCCTTGTGATGATAGGAAAGGGCGAAAGGATGAAAGATCAAGGAGGTGAAAAAGACACGGTCAAGATAGAAGAAAGGAGATACATGATCGAGCGTGGCTAACTGATTTATCCAAATAATGATGAAGGAGGATCTTTCCAAACTAAAATGCAACTAAGAATGCACCTAATAAATGCAAGCTATCATGAAAATGTCAGGTGCGATTTGCAAGGGTTAGTTAGATAGGTCCTTGTTTTTATCATCGAGCCTTATTAAGGGACATCACAAGATCATACAACCAACACTAGTGCAAAGGAAACTATGCAGATATGAATATGATCTATATCAGATAGAATGTAGGAAACACATGTAAGCATCGAGACATAAGTGTTGAGATGACTTGAACATGGTTTCCCAAGTTAATGTTGCAAGATTATAACAGTATCAAAGCACAAGTGACAAGGTAACCATGAGTATGGTCTTGCATGGGAAAACACAATGTAACAGTCAAGAATATAGCCTTAAGTCTCCCGAGTGTCCAAGGGAAAAAATAAAAAGACACCTAAGATCATTAAAGTGATACCCACATGCAGAAATCAAAGAAAATGTGCCCCCTGTCCCCAGTCTTCTAGTCAAAGCATCATGGAGAGACTAAGGAGGGAATATTTAGTGAAAATCATAAGTCAATCAACACACAAAGATAAATAAGTCAAAACATGTCTCAATCATTTTATTTTAAGTCTGATGTGAAAGAAAATATAACTACTGGCTCGCTAGGACTCGTGCATGTAAGTGAAAAATATTGCACAATTCTAGACTGCATACAAAGCATCGAATCAAGATAGCATATCTGGTAAGTGTTAAGAAACACTCAATGTCAAAGGAAGTTATTTTTGATAAAAATCATTTAGGGTAGTGTTAAGAAACATTGGTGTGAGTTACTAAAAGACACCATTGTGCACCAAAGAAGTACAGTTCATGCCCCCTGGCCCTAGACAAAGATCAATTTCAAACCAAGGGGATAAGATGATGGGAGTTGAGAGGGTTTGGAGTGCAAAGAGGTAAGTTGATAGATAGAGGCATGTGGGTCTCAAGTAGCACCTGTTTCCAGGCTTCACCACTAGAAATTTTATTTATTTTTTCTACCAAGGCATTTGTTTCCAAGTTTTCACCAAGGCACAATTTTTCTCTTTTTTTAAAAAAAAATTGTTCTTCTTTTTTTTATGCATCAAAGCACTTGTTTGCTAGTTTTTCACTAAGATTATCAATTTTTTAGGATATTTTTCAATTATTTAGGATTTTTTCAAGTCTTTAAGATATGTACAAAGTTCTTGTAGCATCATGCGTAGAACTTCTTTAGATGTAGGATGTTGATAGGTTCAGGGATTTGTTCTCCCTCAAGTGTAAAAATATGATAAGCACCAGATCCAAAATAACTAGTGACTATATAGGGACCCAACCATTTTGGCTAAAATTTTCCTTTTTGTGCTCTATTTTGTTGTTTCTTGGGATTCTTGCAAGATGAGATCTCCAACCTAAAACTCTCTCTAATGAACCTTCTTGTTATAACTTTGTAAGATCCTTTTCTGATATACCCTCATGTGGTCAAATGCAGCTTTTCTTCGCTCATCCAGAAGTTCTAACTCTTTTATATGTATGATTCTGAATGAGGTGAAATTGTATCACCTTATTGAAATATGTGGGAAATATGAGATCAACTACTAAATCCAAATTCCCAAAGGAGAGATCCAAATTGATCAACCAAAAGGTTAATGCACAATTGAATCAATCTATGAAGAATATGAATAAGGAAGAAGATCATATATTTTGCTATGAAGAGTATATGCATTGAATCTGAAAATAATTGAAAGACAAGTACTAACCTCAAAATAGGGTAGATCTGGAAAATGTTGATTTCTAGTGTCTGTGTGTAGTTTCAGGCAATTCTGCAACCTGTTTCAGACTAGAAATGTCGAGGCAAAGAAAACCCAGAAAACTTTTATCTTTCTGACAGCAGGTAGTCTTTGACCCCGATAAAAGGTCAAAGACTACTTTGAGATTTTGAAGGTCGACTTTGATTTTGTTCGTAGATCTCGAAAGTTCACCGAAAAGGGTATCCAAATCCAAGCTCAAATCCACAGTTATGCACATGTACCTACAAGAAAAAGAGGGGTTTTTTTGTTTGGATGGGGGGTTTGCCTTGGTCAAACCATGATTTGGAATAAACCTTGAAATTGAATTGAAATTGTAATATGTATAAACAAAGCAAATGGAACTTTTCACCTTGCTTATGTTGAAGTCCTTGTAGAGGATTTGAATCCTCAAATCCACAAGTAATGAATGTAGAAGTATGTAGTATGTCTCAAATCAATGACATTTGATCTTCAACACCAATCTTGAATGGATCTTTGCATAGACTTGGATGAATGTTGAAGGATGGATCTTCAAGGGGGCTCCAAAGAGATTGAATCCTTCAATGGCTAACAATGGATCTCCTTGGTGAATGAATGCTTGAATGGATGCTTAGGTTTGAGGATGAATGAATGCTTTTTTTCTTTCCTTCTCCTTCTTTCTTACTTGATTTCACTTGAGAGCTTGAGAGATGAGATGTGAATAATGGATGAGAAAATGAGAGGGGAAGGCCTCCTTTTATACTGATCTAGGGAAAAAACCTCTAGAGAAGGCTGACATTGGGGAATTAAATCATAATTAACCTTAACCCCTAGAAATGAACCCGTATTAAATGCAATTTAAGGATTTACCATTTCAAAACCTGAAATGGTCGACCTGAAAGTAGGAAAACAAATATTTCTAGAACCCGACATCTGGAAATCATGGGATCTTGAAATTTGAACCCTGGGTCAAAGATGAGGTAGACCCCACCCTAGGTCAGGGTCAAGGTTTTCCCTGACCTAGGTTAGGATCTAGGTTTTCATTGACCCTCAAGTTCATCTTTGACCTTGAGGTCAAAAAACCCAGGACCTCAATCCAGAATGCTAGGAAATATAGAAAAATAGGTGAAATAGGAGCAAAGAATAGTAGAACAAGGGGAAAACCAAATCCATGCAAAGACCTAATCAAGGCACTTAACATGACCCTAGACCACTCACTTAGAGGGCTAAACACTCTTAACATGGAAGTGCTTCCATTTTAAGATGATACATTAAGCCCCCACTTTAGCAAGAGTATGGACTCGATGCAAACTCTTGGTAAAGTAGATCATAATGAAAAGATAATCTTAACGTAATCAAAGGGACAAAGAGAAATCTCAAGCCCCCAGGGACTCAAGTCTTCATCAACTCCAAGATCACAATAAGAGAGACATCTCTAGAGAGAGAGAGAGAGAGAGAGTGTGTGTGTGTGTGTGTGTGTGATTATCTCGCCCAATGAGAACTTATGTCCCATTGTGAACAACACAAGGAAATGGCGCAACTGGAAAGATGGAATTGAACCACCTAGTGAATGTGGCTACTCACTAGTCAACCCATCAAGGATTCACCCTTAGGAATATTCTATTCCATAAGAGCATAACCAAAAGTAAAAGAGATCCAATCTTAAGGACACCTTTGACCTTAAGGGATCAAAAATAAAGTTTGAAACTGGCGGGATCAAGAGATCCTAATATATAAATCCATGCTTTAAGGATTAGTCGCTAATCAAAAAAGGGAGAAAAGTATCTTGAAAAACAATATATGCATATTGAGAAGTGTGTGTGCAATAGGTGAGCAGAGCGTATGCCCCCACGTTAAAGGCATTGCTAACACTTTAACAGGAGCAGTGGCTTTAACGGAAACATAAACAACTCCACTAATTATGTTTCCACTACGAGATGCCCCCAGACAAAGATAAATCAAGGGAAATACCACATAAACATGTAGAGAACACAGAAGGGATCTACTACCATGAGGTCAGTATGATCATAAGATAATATATATGTAATATTATTGCAAATGAATTGACATCATTCTCCAAAGAAAGTAGAACTACAATCACAAAGGAGGAAAGATTACATGAGATATATGAAGAAGAATTTTTTCAGACCATGACATGGAGACCAAAAAGAATCAGTGCTACCACATCTTGAATCCAAGTAGATTACACAAGGAAACATGCACGAACAATAGAACAATTACAACATAACATGAAACAACATATAGGAGAATAGAGATACATATAGGGAAATTGTACAATAGGTTCGATTCCTTTATCACCTTACACCAATAGAGTAACAAGGGTCGTATAAAATAATCTAACAACATTTAGTAAACACATCATAGGAGAAGCACAGTACAGCAGGAAAACACACAACAAAACTACCACGAAGGACAAGCCGATCAAGCGTGTCACCTACTCTCCACATCTCATTGTCTATCATTTAGAGAAGGTGGGTAACTCACAAGAAGGACTATATCCAACACAATAGGAATGATAGCCAGTTCCAAACAAGGATCCTCTTGAGAATCATCATGTTCGATACTAGGTTTAAGTGTTAATTGTGATGAAATTATATTAGGTAAATCAATGTCAATGTCAATAGCTCATATTCATCATTAACATCATCAGTATCATCAAGAGTATCTTATTCATCCAAATTAATCAAAATAGGATCTAAGATATGAATAGAATCATCATAATCATGCATCTTAACATCATTATTAGTAACAACATCATGCATAGTTTTATCCGAAGAAGGTAGAGATCTTTGAAGAATAGAATTACAAGCTTTAGCATGAGCATGATGCTTCTTATGGCATTCATTAGCAGATCGATTCCATTTTTCTTTACTTGAAATAGGTTGAGAACTAGGAGGAAAAACCACAAGATCCTTCATAGATTCTTTATGAAGATCAATCAGATTATCAACAATAGTAGGAACTTGATTAACAGAACTAGAAGCCATAGTTAAAGGAGGTATAGAAGGTGTAGGCAAAATACCATGATTAAGATCAATAGGAGGTACACTTAATTCAAGAATCTTATAATGTTTATAAGCTTGATATGAATGGAAAAGATTATGAGGTTGAGGAGGACATGAATTAGGTAATAAAGGCCAAAAGAAATCAAGAGTAGCACAATCTCTAGGCCTAGAAGGTTGATATAAACTATGATTAACCATCTTCACTTCGTCATCATGAAAAAATTTAAGACATCTATGGATAGGTGAAGCAACAACATGTATGGCATTTAACCATGGAAAACCAAGCTTAACTTGAAATTGATCAGAAGTAGGAACAACAACAAAGGTAGTGTTCACAATTTTTCCACAAATTTCAACCGGCAAGTTAATAGAACCAAATGATGGATAAAGAACACCTTTATAAGTTTGAATCCACACATCTGATGTATCATAAGAATCATGTTACAAGTTTTTCATAAAAAGATATTCTTTAGTAATAACATTGACTAAGGATGTAGGATCAACAAGACAACCAAGAGTAGGTATCCGTGAAATCCTAGCATAAATGTAAAGATGACCATTGAGAGCTTTAATAGTCTCAGAATCATCAAAGGTAATCGAAAGTTCCCAAGGTCTTTTATGCTTAGGTTGTTGTTGAGGTTTAGGTTGAGTTTTCAATTTAGTCTTAGGTTTTGGTTGAGGTTGAGATTGAACTTGAGGTTGAAGTTGAGGTTGAGGTTGAGGTGGAGATATAGGTTGACCAACATACTCCACTTGATTAACAACATGATTGAGATCATCCATCTTTGAATCATACATAATTTCCATAGAAGATGGTTGAGAAATGGTATTAGTATCATGCATAGGTAAAGGATTCATATAGATTTGAATTTTTGATTAGTAGGAGAGACATATTTACTACCATCAATATTATCCACAGATAAGGCATTAGAATCAATTAAGTTTTGAACCTTATGTTTTAAAGAATAACACTTCTCAGTATCATGATCATTCTGATGATGATATTGACAAAAAGCTTTAGGATCAAAAGATTTAGATGCAATCGTGGCAGGTAAAAGAGGTCGAATAGGAGGTAAAGTAATCATATTAATAGTTAACAACCTATTCATAATAGCATGTAAAGATTCAGAAAGAGGAGTAAACGTATGATTTAATCGAAAAGCAGTGGATACAGAAGTGGCATTGTGAGATGCAACAGCAACTTGATCAACAACTGCATTCTCTTTTTTGTTTATCTTGACATAGTTGTAGAATTTTTTAAATTTGTTTGGATTAGGAGCAGCATCACTTTTATCAACTGGAATAGGAGCTATTGGAGTGGTGCTCTCAAATTGACTCACTTGTAATTGATAATGATGAAGTGTTGCACAAAGTTGTTGAAAAGAGGTAAATTTAATAAGCAAAATCTTATCTCTAATATCCTTTTGCAAATTTGAAATAAACATACATTGAATATCAATATCAGGAATAGGATAGGAAATTTGAGCATGAAAATGCTTAAATCTACCAATAAATTCAGTCAATTTTTCCTTAGCACTTTCTTTACAATGCATCAAATCAATCAAAGACACTTGCGGGCCAATGTTGTTTTGAAATTGTTGAATAAAGGCATTGGCAAGTTGTGGGAATGAATCAATAGAATAAGGAGGCAAGGAACAAAACCATTGTAAGGCCTTGGCACGGAAAGTTCTAGCAAACAGTTTGGCTAAAATCCTATGGTCATAAGCATAATCACTACAAAGGATTTGAAAAGTTTTAACATGATGAATGGGATCTCCTTTTCCGTTAGAATTCTCAAGATGAGGCATATCAACTTGCTGAGGAATAGGAATACGAATAATGTCTTGGGACAAAGGAATTCCCATGTCACATGTAGGAACACTAAACTTTTTTTGAGTTAAGGAAGCAAGTTTTTGTTGTAGGGATGACATAGTTGAGCCAAACTGATGATTATTGAATCATTAGATGAAATAGCAGGAATAGCAACATTAGAAACACTAGGTAAAGTGTAAGAAGTTGCAGGAATAGAAGACACAACTAGAGGAACACTAGGAACTATAGGTGAAAGAGGATTTGAATAAGTAAAAGGAACATTATGATATGAAGGTTGTCATGTAGGAAGGGACATAGGAGGAACACTCATAGGAATAGAGGGAACCATCATAGTCACCAAAGGAGGAGTATAGGTAGGAATACTTGGTAAAGGATTAGAAGAAGGTTCGACACTAGGAACAGGAGGAATCAACCCTAAATCTTGAGCTTCTTGAGCTAAAGTTTAACATTTGAATGCACAAGGTGAGTAATACCACACAAGAGGTTAATACCTTGATCACTATCACGAAAGATTTTCTTAAGAGCCTCTATAGCTTGAATAGAATCTTGATTATGGTTTTCTTAAAGAAGCCAATTACCCATTTTATCAAGTTCAGTGGAAAGTTTTTGGACTTGTTCAGGAGGAACTCTTAAAGCATCATCCTCATCATGAGATGAGTGAGAAGATTTTTTCTCAATAATAGGATTGGAATCATGAAGAATTAAATTATCATCTGGGATCCTAAGGAAAGGAGAAGAAGATTCAGGATCAAAGGCACCCATGATTCTACAACTTCTTCTAACCGGAATGCTATAAGTAGGACTAAAGGTAGTAAAGTTCATAAACCAATGCAATGCAAATGAACTAAACTAACACTAAATATTTTGATTTTATATGAGATGCAGACACATAAAAGGAATATAATACATGCAAGATCTAACACCATAAAACATAATAAAGCATCTAATTCCACAAAAGAAAGGAGAGTAAGTATGTTGTGTTCACCAAAATGAATGAGGTGAAATTGTATCACCTTATTGAAATATGTGGGAAATATGAGATCAACTACTAAATCCAAATTCCCAAAGGAGAGATCCAAATTGATCAACCAAAAGGTTAATGCACAATTGAATCAATCTATGAAGAATATGAATAAGGAAGAAGATCTTATATTTTTCTATGAAGAGTATATGCTTTGAATCTGAAAATAATTGAAAGACAAGTACTAACCTCAAAATAGGGCAGATCTGGAAAATGCTGATTTCTGGTGTCTGTGTGTAGTTTCGGGCAATTCTACAACTTGTTTCAAACTGGAAATGTCGAGGTGAAGAAAACCAAGAAAACTTTTATCTTTTTGACAGTAGGTAGTCTTTGACCCCGATAAAAGGTCAAAGACTACTTTGAGATTTTGAAGGTCGACTTTGATTTTGTTCATAGATCTCAGAAGTTCACCAAAAAGGGTATCCAAATCCAAGCTCAGATCCACAGTTCTGCACCTGTACCTACAAGAAAAAGAGGGTTTTTGTTGTTTGGATGGGGGGTTTGCCTTGGTCAAACCCCGATTTGGAATCAACCTTCAAATTGAATTGAAATTGTAATATGCATAAACAAAGCAAATGGAACTTTTTACCTTACTTATGTTGAAGTCCTTGTAGAGGATTTGAATCCTCAAATCCACAAGTAATGAATGTAGAAGTATGTAGGATGTCTCAAATCAATGACATTTGATCTTCAACACCAATCTTGAATGGATCTTTGCATAGACTTGGATGAATGTGGAAGGATGGATCTTCAAGGGGCCTCCAAAGAGATTGAATCCTTCAATGGCTAACAATGGATCTCCTTGATGAATGAATGCTTGAATGGATGCTTAGGTTTGAGGATGAATGAATGCTTGCTTGATTTCCTTCTCCTTCTTGCTTACTTGATTGCACTTGAGAGCTTGAGAGATGAGATGTGAATAATGGATGAGAAAATGAGAGGGGAAGGCCTCCTTTTATACTGATCTAGGGCACAAACCTCTAGAGAAGGCCGACATTGGGGAATTAAATCCCAATTAACCTCAACCCCTAGAAATGTACCCATATTAAATACAATTTAAGGATTGACCATTCCAAAACCTGAAATGGTTGACTCGAAAGTGGGAAAACAAATATTTTTGAAACCTGACATCCGAAAATCATAGGATCCTGAAATTTGAACCCTGGGTCAAAGATGAGGTAGACCCCGCCCTAGATCAAGGTTGAGGTCATCCCTGACCTAGGTC
Organism: Chamaecyparis obtusa; assembly: GCA_027943335.1. Lineage (NCBI taxonomy): Eukaryota > Viridiplantae > Streptophyta > Pinopsida > Cupressales > Cupressaceae > Chamaecyparis > Chamaecyparis obtusa. The sequence goes on from BSBK01002499.1 coordinate 636,433, forward strand.
AGGGTCTAGGTCGTCATTGACCCTCAAGGTCATCTTTTACCTTCAGGTCAACAAACCCAAGACCATAATCCAGAATGCTAGGAAATACAAAAAAATAGGTGAAAACGGGAGCAGAGAACAACAGAATAGGGTGGAAAGCCAGATCCATGCAAAGACCTGATCAAGGCTCTTAACATGACCCCAGACCACTCACTCGGAGGGATAAATGCTCTTAACATGGAAGTGCTTCCATTTTAAGATGATACAGATTCTATAATCATCATCAGTGATTAAGGCCTCTTAATGAAACTCTTAAGGAATGTATCTCAACTTCAAGAGGCAAGACAGCCTCAGATCCATAGACAAGTGAAAATTGGGTAGCTTTTGTTGGTGTGTGGATGCTAGTTCTATAGGCCCATAATATAGGATTAATTTGTAAGTGTCAATCTATACCTCTCTTATTAACTGTCATGTGTAAGATCTTTAGTAATGTCTTGTTAGAAGCTTCAGCCTAACCGTTACCTTGATGGTAGTAAATTGAGGACCATTTTTGTTTGATCTTGAGTCTCTTACATAGTTGTTTGAGATCCTTATTTTTTAATTGTCCTCCATTATCAGTAACTATGGAGGAGGGTATGTCATAGCGACAGATGATGTGATTCAGTATAAATAGGGACACTTGTTTTCTTATAGTGACTGAGAGAGGAACAACCTCAACCCATTTTTTGAAATATTTTGTTGCAATGATAATGAATTTATATCCACTAAATGAATTAGGGTGGATTTGGCCCACCAAATCAAAATCCCATTGTCGAAAAGGCTAATGTGTAATAGAATGGATAAGTTCCCTACCTGGAACAAGAATCAGGTTCCCATGTATTTGACATTTTTTGCAAGATTTAGCATAGTGTATGGCATCTATCTACATAATAGGCCAATAGTAACCAGTCCTTAGTTTTTTTGAGCTAACGCAAGACCATTAGAGTGAGACCCACATACACTACCATGGACTTCAACTAACGCACATTCAGACTCATCTTTCTCTAAGCACCTAGTAAGTGTTCCATCTAAGCCCTTTCTATATATATATATATATATATATATATATATATATATATATATATATATATATATATATATATATATATATATATATATATATATATATATATATATATATATATATATATGGTGCAATGGGAAGCATTGTGAATGAGTTGTTTTTTCTCATTGTAGGTTAAGTTATTAGGAATGATTTGGTCATGAAGATAAGAGTAGATTTTGGCATAGCGAGAAGAGTCATGACCAATTATAGTGAAAATCACATGATTATCAGGGGAATTATAGGTAGGGTAGGGTAGTTCTTCCACTAGGAATTGAAATCTTGACTCATGTTCTTCCTACTATAAGATAGAATCTAAAGTGGCCATTGTATCAGCCGCCCTATTTTCATTTCTAGGAATCTGTTGAAATGTGACAAAAGAGAAGTATCTTTTTAGATCATCAATCATCTTTTTGTAGGGAATTAATTTTTCATCTGTTGTTTGGTAATCATTGTTAGTGTGATTGATAACAAGTTGTGAGTCTCCAAACATATGTAGCTCAACAATGCTCCATTCAATAGTCAGTTTGATTCTATTTGTCAAAGCCTCATATTATGTTATGTTATTTGTACAAGGAAACAATAATTTTTAGGACTTAAGAATATTATATCCATGAGGTGAAATAAATAGAATTCCAGCTCTAGCACCATTCTATGTGTGAGATCCATTAAAGAAAATTTTCCATGTACTTTCAGTTACATACATTATGGAAGTATCGGGAAAGTCAATCTATATAGGAGTATCATTTGGTATAGGAAATTCAGCTAGTTGATTGGCAATTGCCTATCCTTTATAGCTTTACGACTGATGTATTCAATGTCAAATTTGGAAAGAATCATCATCCATTTAGCCAACCGACCAGTGAGAGTATCTTTGTTTAGCAAGTATTTTAGAGGATCAATTTTGGTGATAAGTTGTGTAGTATGTGCCATCATGTAGTGTATGAGTTTTTTAGATGAAAACACCATCGCAAGACAAGCTTTCTCAATATTATTATAATTGATCTCATAGGCAACCAATGTTCTACTGATGTAGTATATAGCTCTTTCTTTTCCATTTTCATCTTGTTGTGCTAATAATGCTCCCAGGGATGTAGTTTTTGTTGAGATATACAAAATGAGAGCTTTCCCAGGGATAGGAGGCATTAAAATTGGAAGTTTGGCCAAATATTCATTAATTTGTAAGAGACTCTTTTCACATTCTTCATTCCAGGTACATGTAGCTCTTGTGTGTAGATTTTTGTTGAAAGTTTGAGCTCTGTCAGCAAATTGAGATATGAATCTCCTAATAGACTTAAGACATCCTTGTAGACTCTTGGGTTGACTTATGTTCTTAGGAGGTGGCATTTCCACTATTGCTTGGACTTTGTCAGGGTCAACCTCAATTCCTTTTGTTGAAATGATATACCCAAGTAGTTTTCCTAGGGTGACACCAAAGGAACATGTCTTTGGATTCAACTTGAGCTGAAATTGTTCCTGTAGACACTAAAAAATGGTCAACACCTATGTGCCCCCTTTTTCTAACATGTCTTCCATGTCTAATTTTCATTCCTGATTCGCTAATATTTCTCCTTGATTTTTCCTCATTTTTGACAGCTCTTTTAAAATCAATTCAAGTCATTATCAAAATCATCAAAATTGATATTTTGCCTCATCAAAATCATCAATTTGGTCAAATCAATTAATTTCCCTTCTTTAGGGGTAAATAACCCATAATTTATCTCTAAGTCTTAGCCTTGATAAATAAATTATATTTATTTATCATCTTTTCCCTAAGTTTCATAATTAATTAATTTAACATTAATTAATTGGCTAATTATTCATTTATGGAATTTTCATAACTCCTAAATCCTAATTTCCATTTTGTGGGAATAAATGAATTTTAAAATTCAATAATTCCCTCCTTTTTCCAAATGGGATTTTATCCCTTAATTTCTGCTTCACCCACTTTTCTAGCCACCACTTCCTCTTTTTTAGCCTCCACCATCCCTTTTCCTTTTGTCATAAATTGTCATAGTTTATGACAATTTTCCTTTTTCCCTTTTGTCATAAATTGTCATAGTTTATGATAATTTTCCCCTTTTTTCCTTTTGTCATATTTGTCATAGTTTATGACAAATTTCCCTTTTTTAACTCACTAATTTCTAATTGTGCATTCAATTTGTCACAAATTGTCATTTTAATGATAATTTTCCTCTTTCAAAATTGCCAAATTCCATAATTTATGACAATTTCAATTTTGCACATCAATTTGCTAATTTTGAGCCTTGGTCTTCAAATTCTATAAATTAAGATGTTTTCTCTCATTTTTGTTTTAACCACACTCCTAGTATTCTCTCTCTATCATTTTTATTTCAATCATTTTGTGCAGATTTTGTCAAGATCAAGAGCTACATCAATCTACTTCAATGGAGAAGAAAGGAGAACATAGGAGCTACACTTGAAAGGGAGTTTTGTTGTTTAAATTATTTTATTTTCAAGTGGCTTTTATGGTGGATTAGATTGGTTTGCATATATTTTGTTAATGAGATTTGTGGTTCTCTCATTTATGCTTTTTATACCATTTTCTAGTCTTACATTTGGTGAACCCAACGTGAACATGCAAATATGATTTTGTTTCTTGTTTTTCATTTGTTTTGCAGGTAGGGAAACAAGATTTGTGCATTTGGAGTCTAACTTGTGATACATGCAGGATTTTTTATTTCAAACATACAACAAATCAGATTTTTTTATTGGGCGTTTAAAATGAACAACAATTTTCACATACCTTAATTAGTCTTTAATATGAACTACAAATTTACATAGACTAATTAGTGGGCTAAATGAATAACAAATTTCACATAGCCTAATTAGGAGGATAAATGAACATCAAATTTCACATAGCCTAATTAGGAGGATAAATGAACATCAAATCTCACATAGCCTAATTAGTGGGTAAATGAACTACAATTTTCACAGTCTAATTAGGTGGATTAAAGAACCCAACAAATTTTCACCTAGTTTTAATTAGGAAGGAAAAGAACAACAAACTGTCATATTTTAATCATATTTCCTTTCTTAATGGATTAATGAACAACAATTATCATGCAATTTTAATTAGAAAGGAAAATAACTATAAATTATGTTTTTTAATCACATTTCCTTTCTAATTGGAAAATGAACTTTTTCTTTTAAGTGCTTGATGTGTCTTCTCTTTTTGTAATCCCAAATAATTGTATGGACGTATCCTCTCCCCTCGCCTTCGTGGATCTTGTGTGAAGAGAAATCTATGCAATTCTTTTAGAGAGGCATGTCTTGGACCAAGGTGTTCACTTTGAACGCCCCAAGGGATGACCTCAAGCAATAATAGGCCAAATCTAGGTCTTCATCCAAACCGCTATATAAATGTGTGATTATGACTAATAATCCAATCGACAATGTGGTTGGGTGATAGCTCTCCTCTAGTACCCTTGTGGTGCGTAAAACCTCAGTTCTCAAGGTTGGGAGACCTCCTGAGGGATTTTATCACACACCCATTGAAATGGATGTCCTGTACTAAATACCTTGTTCTAGTTTTCCAAAATCCTTATATTCAATGATGCAAGGGGTCACCCATGCCCATTTAGACATCCCACACTTTTTGCGGCTCTTGGTAGAGACAATGGTTCCTTTGGAAGTGATGACCCTTTGAATTTGAAGCTTGGTGTGCCTGAGAAGTGACTGCACTATAAGGGGGAGCCCGTGCCTCCAAGCTTCTAAGTTTTCTACCTTGAGTAGGCGCGGCTGAACTTTGTTCAAGTGGGAATTCAATGGATATTGCCCTTCAAGCCTAGGTTGTGGTGTGCTTGTTTTACCTTTTACAAACATTATTCTTCCTAATGTGTCTTGTGTGAGTGTTCAAACATTTTCAAAACACTTTTAAAAAACTCATAAAACCTTTGAAAAACATTTCAAAACCTTGTCAAAAACATTCCAAGACAATCAAAGAAAATTTCAAAACCTTGTCATAGACTTTGCCAAAAATGAAATTTCAAAACATTTTCCTTGGAGCCTTGTTGCAATCTTAGGGTAATCCTTTTCATGAGTAGTCCTTATTTGCATCAATTTCCATATCATAGTCCTTGCATAATTTGCATTATCCCTCTTGCATTAGCAAAGTTTTGATCCCCATCATAGTCCTCATTTTAGTCCTATTGCACTTTGCATTTAGAACCTTCAAAAGCTTTTGCAAAATCCCACAAAAATCCAAATTTTAGAGTCTCTCCTTATGTTGTTGAAAACAAGATCTTGATTTGGTCCCCCTATCCATTTTATCAAAATTGTCCTTTTTTCAAACTCCACCTTTGTCATGTTGGAGTTGACCCAATCCCTTTTTGTCCAAACATATTTTTCCCTTCGATCCTTTCAATTCAAGATCCCTATTCAATTTCATAAGGTTATACCCTTAGATTTGTATTTTCCAAAGGTTTTGTCAAAGTCCAAAAATCCCAAAAACATAGTTTGCATAATTTGCATTTTCAAAATCCAAAATCTAAAGTCCAAATCCTAAGTTGCATTTTAATATCATTTCAAAATCCTTCAAAATCCCAAAAATCAAATTGAATTTTGCACAATCCTAAGTTGCATTTTCATATCATTTCAAAATCCCTTCAAAATTTCAAAAACATAGTTGCATTTTGCATAATCATTCAAAATCCTAAAAATCCAAAACAAATATTGCAAACACTTATCTCCTTAAGATGCATTTTGCATTATCATTTTCTTAAAAGTCCTTTCATAATTTAGGTTGCATTATCATACCCAAAGTTTTCAAAAATCCAAAAAAGTTTTGCAATTGCATATCTCCTAAGTTGCATTTTTCATATAGTCATCATGTCAATTGTGACAAGGAAACAAGGTTCTTACCAACACATGTATATTTCAAGTGAGAAGACACAAATACCCTCTGATACTAGACAAGTTGTACCATTTCAAACATACTTTTTTGACACAAACACCATGAACACTTCACAAATACCCTTTGATCCTAGACAAGGTATACCTTTTCAAACACAAGTTTGTGACCCAAATATCATGTACCTTTCAAGACAAGAGACCCAACAACCTTTTGACCCAAACACCATTTACCCTTCAAGACAAGAGACCCAGGCACATTATGACCCAGTGCCCATGTCACTATCACAAATACCTCCTAATTCAAGACAAATGACACTCTCACATAATCAGTCACATCAATCTCATACACACTTGATTAAAAAGTTGAAATCTAAATCGAAGGAAGAAATTCAGTTTGTGGAACAACAAATCCAAGTTGTTGAAAAGACTAGAAGAGATACAGCCAAACTATGTAAATGTCATGAAGATGATTTGGGTGAAATTAACATTAAAGCTCTCATTGAAAGATCAAAAATACCAAGACTTTGTTCACAACTAGATGAAGCACAGGCCAAGTTCAATCAAACCCAATCCACTCACGTTCAAGAGAAAAAGAAAATTTCAACCAAGTCCAAAATGATGCTCAATTCCATCAAATTTCAAATCAAATGTCATGCCATCAAATTTCAAATCAATCATTCAACCAAGTTTCAAATAAAAATTTTCAACCAGAGCATGGTGTAAATCAATGGGGACCTCCACCTAGTTATGATCCAATATTTTTTCCAATACAAACAAGTGTCCCTCAAACAATTTAACAACCTCTTGTGCCAATCATGAAAACAAGTCAAAAAATACCAAGATTCCAAACAAGTTTTCCTCCAAGAACATTTCATGTTAATGAAAAACCTTTTATGTCATCAAATCAAAAAATCTTTTATCAAAAAATCACAAGTTTAAACATATCAAGCACAATAAATGATCAACTTTTTGTGGGACATAGTTCATCAACAAATTCTTCACAAGTTGCAAACATTAATATGGTCTCACCAACAAGATCCACCAAGAAGAAAAGGTCAAAATCTAACTTTTTGAAAGATTTGCTTCAACAATTGGGTTCTATATATAAAAATAATAATACACCCATGTCTAGCAATGGCCCATCCCACGTTAATCACATGGATGACATACATATTTCCTCTCAATAAATTGACCTTAAAGAAGAATACATGTCCCCTTCCATCCCTTTATCCCCTAAATTTTCACAAGAGAAATTTCCTCCACCTCCCACCAATAACATATCCAATGATGAAACCTTCCAAGGGCTATCCATAGAAAAAATTTAAGATAACCCATTTTTTGACACAATTCCCTTCCATGATTCCAAGATGCTATACCCAATGCCAAAATGTCCTCCATCTTTACACAATCATATTCAAGAAAGTCCTATTCAAACTCCATATACTTCATGTCAAAACATTGACCCTTTTCTAGAGTCACCCATACATATCCCAAGTCAAACCCCATGTCAAGAGGATGATCCAAAACAAAAATATATGAATCCTAAAATAAATCAAGATCAAGATCCCACTAATTATCAATCCTAGAAATTTTTTTACCAAGATTCCACTTTCCTTTAACTTCGTGATGATCCTATTATACCTATACTTCCTATCCAAGATGAATCCCCTCCATCTGAAGAAAAAAATATCCTTTCATATCCCATTGAACTTTCACTTCCTAAGAAAGATCATGTCCTCTCTTCCATTATCTCCAATGATCCCATTCCAAGTCAAGATCAAATTATTCACTCACCCTCGTGTTCAAAAGATCCCATCATCCCTCTAGATCCTCCATGAGATCCCTCCATCCCTTCATCTCCATGTCCTAGTCCTCCAAATCCTCCACAAGATCCTATCTTTTTAGATGATCCTATCATTTCTTCTATTCTATTATAGGATCCGATTATTCCTCCTGACCCCTCTCATGATGCAGACACATTTGTGCAAGTTGTTCATACATGTGCTATGAATTCCTCCATTATAATATATTCCAATCCACTTTATGATCCTATTATTTCTTTCATATCATGTCCACCTCACAATAAACTCACCTCTACCAACAAGTGTCCTCTTAGTCCAAGCAAGCATTATCAAATCAAAGAGTTCAATATTCAAGAACAATGTATATCAACACCCTTTCAAGTCAAAGAAAATTCTAGAGGTCATGAACTTAGTCCTAAAGCTCACTCTCAATGCATTGGTATCCTTTCAAAACTTAAATCCAAATGTATACCTCCTCCTTCACCTCTTCCATCTATTTTAGGTCCATATATTCCTCCACCCACTCGTTCATAATTCACTTACCCTTTCCTATATGCAAGTCAGAAAAGGCACACATCTTTGAGAATCTTCCATCCATCCAAAAATAATCCATTTCATTCCTATCAATCCATGTATCCCCTTCATTTTCCAAGCAATTTGGATGCCAAACATAAAATCCATAAGTCAAGAAATCCACATGCAGCTAAGGATCAACATGTCCAGTCTAATCGACATATGAAATCAAAGAAAAATATGATCCAAAAAGAAAAAGAAATATCAAAAAGGTCACAAAGGCCCATTAAGCAAAAAGAAAAGTCAAAATTAATATGGGTTCTTAAGTCCATTGTCCAAGCAATGCAATCAAAGGACCCACAAAAGAATGAAAAATCAAAATGCATGTGGATTCCCAAGAAGCTTCTTGAAGCATAGAGTCCTAAAAAGGAAAATCCAATTTGGCATCCAAATTTGATATCCCTCCATCTAAAAGCCTTGCATCTTCTAAATCCATTTTGGGTCCTTTTATCCCAATATCCATATCCAATCCTCCCTCAAGTCCAACATCTCATTTTCCTCCATCACCCCATCACCCCTCAAGGTGTGTGCCAATATTTTTCTTTCATCCATTTCCATCTATTCAAAATAAAGCCTTCCTCCACTCCCTCCATTATCCAACACCTCTTTTTCATCTTTCACACAGCTTATCCAATCATTTACCTAATCCTTTTCATTACCCTACTAACTTCGTTGAGCATACTATCATTATTCATGGTCCATTATTACATGTCCTTTTCAAGAGCATTATCCAAAGAACAAGGCGCTTTATTCCTTCTTCCACGTCATGCCATGCATCTGTCATCTTCCAAAAATATCAAAATACAAAAAGCAAAAAAAAAGAGAAAAAAAAAGTTGCCTTGATGAAAACTTGGCAAACAGGCATCTTGGTAACACCAAAAAAAAAGAATAAAGAGAAATAATTTCATCCAATAGTGAAAACATGGCAAACATGTGCTTTGGGAAAGTACCATGATGAAAACTTGGCAAATAGGCATCATGTGTAATTTATGAACTTCTTGTATTCCATGCTTGGGGGCAGATTTTTGTTAATATTTCCATATCCTATTATACCCCTTATCATTTTCCCCCATTATACTTATCATCTCCTATGTTATCCTATTGCCTTTCATATCCTTTATCCTATCAGTTTTCATATTCCCTTTTTCCCAACTTTGATCTTGACAAGGTTACAGATTCCCCCAAAAGAAGCATTACATCTCATATTGCCTATCATATTGCAACCTTCAACCTCCTATCCATATCCATTCCCTTTGTCCACTATTAATATTTATTTTCCCTATTCATATCCTAGTGTTTTCCTATCCCAAATCCCTATCTTGGTCTTGATAAAAATAAGGATGTAAAACTACAAAAAAAAAAATCAAAAAAACCCTTGACATGTCCATTCCAATGCATTACATTACATCTAGTACACCATTTCATTGGTCTATCCTTGTCATATCTAGTCCCTTAGCGTTATCCCATTCTATGGATAGTCCTTGGAAACCCAAACAAAGCTTCAATGACATACTTAGCAACCCTTTGGCCTTCATCCATCTACCAAGGACATTATGGATTGATGGATAGGTTGGTAGATGGATGAAGGCCAAAGGGTTGCTAAGTATGTCATTGAAGCTTTGTTTGGGTTTCCAAGGACTATCCATAGAATGGGATAACGCTAAGGGACTAGATATGATCCATCAATCATATATATATATATATATATATATATATATATATATATATATATATATATATATATATATATATATATATATATATATATATATATATATATATATATATATATATATATATATATATATATATATATATATAACATAATGTTATTCAATCTGAGAACACACAGAATTACAATAGTATTAATATGAACATTGAATAAAAAACTTAATAAAATACATCTACTTCCATATCTAATATACTTTAACATGGTATCAGAGCAAAAGCCTGGGAGGATATGGTGGTAAAATGTATTAGAAGGCATAAACAAGGCAAGTGCTTTGAAGAATCTTTGATCACGTGAATGCAATGGTTGCAGATTATGCGTAAACGATGTGCATACACAGGAGCACTGTAGGTATAAGCAAAGATATGAAAATCCATCAAAGCATACGCAAGGCATGAAATGCTTGTTCGCAACCTACCTCGAAGAATATTATCTCATGGATGCAAATGATTACAGAACATGTGCTTAATAGATTTGTTGAAAAGGCTTTAGGAACTTCAGAGCAAATGGAATTTGTGGGTCAATCGAACCTTTGTCAGCATTCTCCTTGCGTAGCACACTAATTGGAAGTCGTGGAATATGACACGGGCATCCTTGTATGCAAAACATGGTTGCACATCAAGCGTATAGAATTTGTATGACAACAACCTCTAAATCGAGTGTGTGCATTATGTCTTAGTGTAATATTGTGAAACCTCTCAAATATTTCCGACAATTACTGAAGGTTGTATAGAAAATTAATATCATTCCAACACTTGAATATTTTATGGAAACATTTAAATGTTTGGCATTTGAAGATTAATAAATAGAAACATTGTCGCGCATGGAGAATATCTTATCGGGTCACCACTCTTCTTGAATAGCCGAGTCCTTGTAGTGGGGCTCGTATATTTATAAGTTCAAACAAATTATCACAGCTTTCTCTATAGTTCTAGCAGAAGAGATAGTTGAGTTTAAACATGGTGGCACAACTTATTATTATTCGGCTTCTTGTATTAGCACTGAAATTATATCCTGAGTCTGGTATGTCGTAAAGGAGCAGATAGCCGCTATGAGGGTAGATGGAATTTCTCTTCAATAGGAAATTGCAAATCAAAGGCAAGGAAAGCATTGTGGAGAATTTGATCTTCATTCCAAAAGTTTTGTAGATGAATTGGGCTCACCTTACGAAAAGAAAGACTTGGAATTTATGAAAGATAAGTATTCCATGTTTTATTAATACACATAAATTATTTTTGCAATTTATGCTATACTATTGGTTAGTAAAATCTTGTATGCTTCTATCATTGGTATTTCCGGTCGAGATAGTTTAGTTTGATGAGCTATTTGTAATCTCTCTCTAGCATACCTTCAGGACGGAAGCACAAGAAAATTGCATTCAAGGTAAAAAGAACTTGATGTTTTCAGAGGGAGTCTAACATTTCAAAAGAGGACAAGAGGTTGATACAAGAACTTGAGCTTCAAAGGGAGCAAATAGAGGATATAGTTAAATCAGCTTTTGATAATCCCGGTCGTATTGATTTGGAGGGAGTAGACCATATCAAGATGGACTCTCTAGTAATCAAACAGTAAGATGAATATGAATCATGAATGTCTATATGGGCCCTGTGTAAATCATGAGGAAGTGACGACTTCCAAATGATTATCACTTGTATTTGTTAAAGTTATTGGAAGGTGATGATCTTACAATAACTTGATCTTCTATCATGATAGACATTTTATTGTGGCTGAAACATATCATGATAGATGATATCGTGCATGGTGGATAAGTTCCTTAAACAGACCATGACCTTCTATTGTGATAGACATCTTATGATAGTTGAAATAGATCATGATAGATGATATGAATGCTCCTATGGTAAGCATTATTGAGGATACACATGCATATTACCTATGGACATTTGTTGAGTACTTGGTGGACATCATGAGACTTGATGTTGGTAGGCCATTACTCTGAGTACTTGGCGAATATCATGAGACTTGATATTATGTGGCCAATGCTCCTGATATCATGAGATGATACCTTTATAAACTTCATGAGTACTTGGTGGACATCATGAGACTTGATGTTGGTAGGCCATTACTCTAGGTACTTGGTGAATATCATGTGACTTGATATTTTATGGCCAATGCTCCCAAATATCATGAGATGATATTTCTTATGAATCTATGAGTTATGGTGAATATCATGAGACTTGATATTCCTGGTCAGACCATATCTCTGATATCACGATGATGTGATACCAAAATAAACTTTCACAATTAACTTTGTGTTGCTCTCTTGGATGATGGATTTTATCTTCCCTAGCTAAGAGGGAGTGTTGATGTTTTGTGTAGCTATGGTGAGGGTCATAAGTGTTAACACGGGAGACCACTACACATTATGTTTGGTCATCCTCCCTAGCTAAGAGGGGGTGTTAATATTTGTAACTTCAGTCGTATGATCATGTAGAATACATATAATATATGTTGATTAATAATAATATATTATATATGTTATAATATTAATCATATAAAATTTAAATATTAATCTATTATATTATTCTAAATTAATAATTGATTGATGAAACATTATAAGATTGATTAAATTATAATTAATGGGAAGAGGCATGTCCTTTCAAGGACATACCTCTCCTATATATATATTCAATCTGAGAACACACAAAATTACAGTAGTATTAATATCAACATTGAATAAAGAACTTAATAACATACATCTACTTCCAGATCTGATATACTTTAACAATTTTGATAACATTGAGTTTGTCGGGATTTTAATCTGAAAAATCAGAAACTTAGAAGTGTTTAATCACAAATATCATAATCAATTGTAATTTTAAAAAGTGTTAGAGTTGGTGCTCTGAGAAATTTGAGTTGGTGCTTAGATTGTTGAGAAGAGTTGATGCTATGATAGGGGGGTTTGGTGACTCCTCAAGGTTAATGCCCTTAAATATTGTAATTGGATTTAAGTTGTGAGGCTGGATTAGGACAGTAGATCCTAGCAGCATTACTCACCGTGGTTTTTCCCATCTTAGGTTTCCATGTCATATTCTTGTGCATAGCCTCTTTATCTTGTGGTGCTTCTCTTCTATCTTTTTAGTGCTTTCATAACAATATGCACATACAAGTATTTGATTAAAGAATTGAATTGGATAAGAATTTAAGTTTTATTTACAATTGATTAACCGCGCTTGGAAAGTAGAACCTAGAAGCATTACTCGCTATGATTTTTCCCATCTTGGATTTCCATGTCATATTCTTGTGCATAGCCTATTTATCTTGTGGTGCTTCTCTTCTATCTTTTTAGTGTTTTCATAACAATATGCACATAGAAGCATTTGATTAAAGAATTGAATAGGATAAGAATTTAAGTTTTATTTACAACTGAGAGGGTGTGTACATGAGATATCCATGCTACTAAAAGTGAGGCACTATTTAACATATCAATGTGTGTCATGCTCCATGGTAGGCTAGTAGTACCCTTCTTGAGAATCTTTTTAGCTAGAACCATTTTATTGGTATGGGCCCAACAAATACCATTGTGGACTATAGACTTCCTATAATGCAAGTTTAGCTTTTGTTGTGTAAAAACATCATACTACCTCCACCTATATGTTTTATGCCCCATTATGAACTAATTATGATTATTTATAAAGTTGTTACCCCTAACTTTTTATAAATTTATTTAGAACTTATATGAATAGAGAGTGCAAGATTTTTGTGTCAAGACTGAAAATAGTCCCTGTACTGACCAAATATGTCTGGATGTGTCAAGACATAAGAAGCAAGTATACAAGCAATAACTGATATAAGATGCAACACAACCACAAGAAATGTAAAAATTGCATTAAATACAAAGTATTAGGCAGCAAAGAAACGATACAGCAAATGGGAGAAATATCTTGATTCGGGTGGAAGAACTTAAGCATACAAACACTTTGTTCTTTAGGTATTTAAATACAGACCTGTAAATGACTGAGAGTTGAGAGAAAGCAAGACTACAGGAAACATGAGAACAATTTATGAGCCAGCAGGAAAGACTACTGTAGATGAAGGAACTAAATATAATAACATCATTTTCTTTGGATATTCCTTGTTTTCATATTTAACAAGATCTAAATGAATATACCAAAGTATTTCCCCTATCAAGCTTTCATCTTTTTTTCCAATCAACCACGTGATGTTTACAACCATCAAACTGTGCAGAAGTGACCCTTTCACATTCAACAACTTAGCTGATAAATTAAAAAAACGACCACCTAGCCCTCTATTTCTTCGGATTTGGGAAAAAAGATTTCGTATTAGAAATTAAAAATTTACATGCACAAGTGAAAACTGTTGCTGCAATAGATTCACAAAAGATAAGAATTGCATCGATTTCTTGGCATTTAGAAAAAAAGACTTCAAAATAGAAATTAATATTTACATGCAGGAGTAAAACCATTTCTGCCTGGTTTCATGAATAATCACTACAAGGCTTCTGCATTTAGTACAGCTTCAAATACTTGGCTTCACAAGAAAAACAATTCATTTATATCATAAAAAAAACATTGCTGTTGCCCCCCAATTGAATAACAGACTAGTCAATACACACAACAAAGACTATAACAGGGGAAGGAAACTGCCTATCATCTACTTCCATTTAAAAATCAGATGTAATAGTGAGTTGGACATCCCCGAGCTTAGACTAAAAAGCTAACACCTTCACCAAAAAGCAGATTTCATTTGTATATTTGCATTTCGGGACCTCCGCCCACCTTTGTCCTTGGAATGATTTCTTGAGGCATAGGACCCCTTGGCACTATGGGCTGCTGCAACTGCTCGTCGTCTCTGCTTATCCAAACGTCTTTCAAGTTCAGAATCATCATCACTTGTAACAGATTCACTGTCTCCATCCTGCTTGTTAAACAACATTTTGTCAAATCCCATGCACAAAAATAACTCAATATACCATGCACAACAAACAAAATATTCACAAACAACATGCAAAAGAAGCTGTACTTCAGCAGTTGAACAGCAATGCTACTAGATCATGGAATTAAGTAGTTAGAATTGCTTAATAAAAAGGTAACATATAGAAACACAGTATACTTGATGCAATGCAGAAAGCAACATATTTCAGTGGGAACAAACAGCAGCCACTGTCAAAGGTTGCCAACATCCAAAGATAATAACAACCAAGGCGGCTTTTAATTTGGATAATATATACATATATGGAGCACCCAAGATCAAGCTGGAGAAAACCAAATAAGCTTTTCATCGGACATTTTTCTCAGCAAGTAAAACTCAGGAAGGTAAATAAATCAAATCAAAGTCTTTAAAAGATTAACATGGTTGCAAATTGGGGAAAGAGCTTGTGACTTGTATGCCAGAGAAGAATATGCTACAGAAACTCAAAAAAATGCAAGTGGTAGACGGCTTCCAATGGAAACTATTACCTATAGAAACAGCAATGATTATGCTTCAACTTAACATGAAAAAATAACCCTATCGGTACACCAGGCAAAGGCAACAGAATAAGAGAATTTAAATGGAAACAAAACATTGCACAACAAACAGAAACACAGTATAATTGATGCAATGCAGAAAGCAACATATTTCAGTGGGAATAAACAATAACCACAGTCAAAGGCATCAGAATAAGAAAATGTAAATGGAAACAAAATATTGCACAACAAACAGCAACATATTTCAGTGGGAATAAACAAGAGTCACAGTCAAAGGTTGCCAACATTCAAATATAATAACAATCAAGGTGGCTTTGACTCCGATAATATCTATGGAGCACCCAAGATCAAGCTGGAGTAGACCAAGTAAGCTTTCCATCAGATATTTCCTCAGCAAAACCAAATCAAGTTCTTAACAGATTGACATGATTGCAGATTCGGGAAAGAGTTTTCCTTGTTTGCCGGAGTGTATTTAGCAGGATGCTCCGGAAACTTTAGGAAGGCGGGTGGCAGATGGCTTCCATGTGAAACTAACAAAAGAAACTGCAATATGCTTGAATTAACACAAAAAAAACTTTCCCCGTATGCCAGGCAACTGCAACAGAATAACAGATTGTCAATGGAAACAAAATATCACACAAAAAACCATGGAGAAAAGATGGCCCTCAAAATGATTACAAACGTAATAGGGAACAAAGTAGATTTATGGAAAAAAGCATAAAATTGGGCAACCCATATGATGTATTTGTTACGTTTTTGTCATTTGATTTTTGGTTGTCACCATGTGTTTATCAAGCTCCAGTTGTCTCTACTGCGTATGTGTGATCCTGCTCTCTGCCGCATTGTTTGATCTTTATTGCAGCATTCGTTTGACACCTGTATGTCATTACGAATGATTCAAACTGCCGTTTTCTGTATATTGTCATTCTTCTGACTGGGCGTCTCAATGGTTCTGAGAATATAGAGTGAGCGGATGTATTAGCTGAGCATGACTATTTCCGGTAAAGGCACACGGGACTGTCAAAAAACGGTTCCTGTACATGTATGCTGCTGGCACGCTAGCAACCAACTTCTTACGCATGTAAAACTTAATGTTTTAGAGATTCTTCATTATGTGCGATATGAGTGGAGGCAGTCAGTTAACAAATGTCTAACATATACAAGAGCTGTTCGTTTGTATACATTCAAAGGATTGTGTGACTCGAATTTCTTCTTTGCAGTTTCCTGAGTCTTGCGAATGAACATGTGTCGGGTGTCACAAAGAACATTTCCAGTCGCGTATGCAATCATGATTGTCACCTGTGACTGAGAACGGGCCGTCCAAAACGGGCAGATAAATATCAAAAGGTGCGTCTTCCAGATTGAAAAAACGCGTTCAGATTTTGGTGCGGACTCTACGGTTTTTAAAAAAAAGGAGGGGACGATCATCAGGACCGGCAAGATTCAAAATCGGGCATGTCAGGAATTATCCGTGTGCGGTATTAATGTAGACATAATGGAGCTCGAGCGTTTTTTTAAGAAAAAAACGTAAGTCTTCTTCCAAGACACCTGTTCATGTGTGCAGAGTAAGTGAGAGCGAAAACGGCTTTAATGCAGCTGCTTGACGAAAAGAGGAGTTGCAGTTAAAAAAAAAACTAATTAGAGGTTGTATCTAATATATGAATGGTATGCGAGATTACAGATTGTAGAGGATAACGGCAATCCTGAATGGGTGGATTTTCGCATAAAGAAAAAGCATGCTTGTCTTAGTAAAATAGGCACGACTACTGGTGTACAGTGAAGAGATGCTTTGCGTAACAAAAAGTGGAGAGGACCATAAATAAGGTGTGAACAGTGAATCAGAAAACTGGAAGTCTCAAACAGTGAGAGTCCTTTTTGGTAGAAGAGTTTGAGAAAAATCAATCAGCAGTATCACAGGGGGCACGCATTTGATGGTTGTGAGTTTTGTGTTCTTGTCAAAACTGAGATTTAACAGTCAGTCTATTGAATATCAATCTGAGTTGAGATTATCTGCAGCCTGAGTGCCTTCATGCTTTTGTGAAGACAAAGTACATACTTTTGTTCTGGATTTATCATATCTTCTAAAAGGGAAGGTTGTAGCCTTCAGGGTTAGATTGAAGCCTGATCGGCAAAGTGACAAGGAGAGTTGTAGCTCTCAAATGTAATGGGTTGTAGCCCTTCTGTTTAGTGATATCGTGGTTTTTACCCGCCTTGGGTTTCCACGAGATAATTTGTGCGTTTTGTCTTTTTTGCTGTGTGTTCTTTTAATTCTGGTCTCTTAGTAATTAAAAGGCTTTGTAAAATACTGATTCACCCCCTCCCCCTCTCAGCATTTTTTGTTTTTCAGTATTTACATTACCCTTCATTAGAAGGGTGATTATCTTTTTAATCCATTGACACCAAATTGTAGCAATATCAAGACAGAAAGCCCTAAAACAACTAGAAAGAATAAGACATATAGATGCATCATACTTGTTGTGCAGAAGTGGCTGAAATACTTGGATCCTTTGCAGCAATGTGATGGTCCATATCATATTCATCATTGACAGAAACAGGAGCCATTCTGTCATTTGATTTATCATCTATAATTGGTCCACAACTTGATATCATTTGATTATCTCCATTAACATCTATGGAAAGATTATCAATACCACCAGTAATGTCCCCAGTGAACTCAGATTTGTGGCAAGAATATTCTTCTTCCAAATCATCCTCATTATCAGAACTTGTCTGGTCATCATTATGTGCCTTGTCAAACACAAACTGCAAGAAATTTGACTAAAATTAGAAGCCTAAATACAGCCAATAGCTCCTCATTATTTATATTCAAGACACACAAATAGAAAATGCAAGAACAAGTAGACACTATGAGACACCAGCTTGATGAAAACTTTCCATCCCATGTAGCTAGGTATAGACTATAGACCTTCACACAAAAAGCCCTAGATGAATTAACTGCAGATAAGATCCTAATTGAGTCAATCTGCAGCTTCTTCTCAGCAACTGCAAAGCTTAGTTTGGCCCTGAAATCATGAAAATGCCTGAGCATCCAAAATAATATACAGATCATGTTACCTTTTCTAATTCATCCTGGGTCCGTTCTGTAAACCCACTTGCTTCAAGTGCCTTATCCAGGGATCCGGCATTTTTAGCGATAGCTTCAAAGCAGGGTCTTCTTTCATCCTCGGAGTCCGTATCAGATTCTTCTAAAATGCCAGAGTCATCATCAGGCGAGGTATTGAACCTGAAATAAAAAGCGGATAACCATAACAATAAAGTAGCAAAAGTCATCTATAGAATAAACAAAGCAAAAGATACAGGCATGAAGTCTAATCACTCTTCCAACAAATTTCATCCAAGCAGTCGATAATCATTGTTCAATGATAAAATGCATAGTAAAATACTTATAATTGGAAAGCTCAGAAAATAAATCCTGCAAAAATGTAATTCACTCTGCTTACAATATAAGAACATGTTTAATTGCAGAGTTCATAAATAAAAACTAAATGATATTGATAAGTCAAAACTGTTGGTCTAATATTGCACCTTATTAATAAGTTTATTTAGGATATTAGGAATATTTAACTATTCTCACCTAGGTAGCTAACAATGGCATGTGTTCACCTTGGTTTGAGATACACAAGTGCCACCACTGCCTCATAAATCCTTGATTTCTGGTAGTCAGATGCCACCCATGTTCAAGGTCACCTCTACCTCAGGTAGAATAAGTTAAAGTCACCTCATGATAGGGACTAGTTGAGAATTAAACCCAAGACCTCTTCGCAGTGTCATCTCCTTGTTCATGAATCCAAGAGACTTATATTTGTATTTAACTCTCTCTAATTTGCTCTATCATATTGAATTTTGGATATCTATTTTCATTTTATTGGTTCGAAAAAATTTTAAGTGGTATTAGAGCCATGATATCATATTGTTAATTCTTTCCTGAGTAGATTTGTTGTGTAGATGAAAAATTCTAACATGGCATCAAACCCACAATTGTATAGGGTTTATCCCTTTTCTAGATAACAAGGACAAGTAGATATGATTCTTGACGGTTTATTTCTTGAGTAAATTGGCTTGTTTGCATTTATAGGTTCATATAGTGTTGAGTTTAAAACTTTTGAATTTGCAGATTTTGCTCATTATTTGGTCCAAACCAAGCTTCAATGGCGAGATTTGCAAGGGCATGGAGGAGTTTTCTATTGGGCATTTGCAGATCACTCATATTCTAAGAGATTTTGGGTCGGATCCAACCCCATTATCACATCCAAAAGGCCCAAAAATTCTAGGAATGCCTGTTGAATTATCCAAAGCAAAGCAAAAGAAATTAACCAAAAGCCAGGCCATCCTACACAACACTACAGAGGTACATTTTTTTTTTAAAAATTAATTTAATTTGTAATTTTTAGGGGTGAAAAACCAAAAAGTAATCATTGGCATGAAATAAAACAAATTCGGGGTCTGCTTTTTTTTCGGTGCTTTTCGCGGTTTTTTTTCAGTGCTCTTCGGCGATCTGCTTCCGACAACCTTGGTTTTCGCCAAGGTGGCGCCTTCCGTCCGGCCTTGTCCACATGGTGGACACATGGTTTCCGCCGTGCAGGCCCTCGAATCGGGCAACCTCTCTCCCACACTTGATATTAATGGCAGCAGAATGGTCAAGGATGGTCTTAATGGCGAGGCCTCTGAACCTGTACCTGGCAACTCCCCATCGCATGTTGATAATAATGTTCAAAACAAAGGTAATTCCTCATCCACCCGCAGTAGCGATTGGCCTAGGTCCTTCTCTGAAGCCGTGGCTCGATCTCCAGACATCGACACAAGGGCGAGGTTTGAATGTGCTAACCTTCACAATGCTGAAGCGGAAGAAGATGGTAAGAACCCCTTCGCTCCTTTAGCTCCTTTCTCTGTCGTTCCTAATCCTGAGATGTTAGTAGAAATAGTTAAAGAAAAAGAAAGGCTTAGAGATACAGCTATCTTTTTTTCTGCGGTTGATATAGATAAGTGTCCTCCAAGGAAATTTATGGACGACTGGTTCCACAATTACTGGAATAATAAACTAGGCCTGCACATCTCCTTTTGTAGACAAATACAGAAGGGTCTATATGTCATTTTCTTTGTGAATCATGATGCTCAGGAAGTGGTTATCAAGAAACAATACTGGAATGTTGGGTCGACGTCTTTCAGGGCCATTGCCTGGTCACCAGAGGCCGTCCATGAAGAGGTTCTTGCCCTCTCGGCTCCTAGGTGGGTGTTGGTTAAAAACATTCCCCTTTTTCTGTGGCGTTTCTTGCCGCAATTGCTTGAACCAATTGGAAAAATCATCCGCATGGATGAAACTGTGCGGCTTGTTCCGCATATGGATGCGAGAATTCTGATCTCCTTATCTCCTGGTAAAGAATTCCCTAAAGACATTTTGATTAATATACTTAATGAGATTTTTTGTTGCCCTGTAGAGATTTTAGGGGGTTTAAATGCGTGTTTCCTATGCCGAAAGGAAGGGCATTTATGCAAAGACTGTCCGATTATTAATAAAAGGTCTAATTATGTTAATACCTCTTCCAAGGAGGCGGCTAATCCTCATGTTGCTAATGAGAAGGTGCAGAATAGGGCACCCCAACTGGTTTCATCTCCTCCCGTCGCCTCTAAGTCCCCCCCTAGCCAAAACCCTATTGAAATGAATAGTATGGCGTCTAGCCCTATCTCAGCCAGTGTTGTGAAAACTAATGCCGGTCTTCAGCCCATCCCTAATCAGAATGTTGCGATAGATCTTAATAATAATGATGATGGTTTCACTATTGTTCCCCATAAAAAAAAGAGGAAGAAGGGCAATAGCAATGTTGTGCCTAAAGTTTTCCGCCCTAATCAACCTTGCCTGACTTCAGATACGACTCTGACTAATAACATAGCTAAGGTAGACGAGGTCAGGTGTAAAGCATCTCTTAATGACCCAGTTCGGCAACTCCCACCCAAGGTTTTTCAGGAAATTGGAGATGAGTATGATCTTGAGATCATACCGGCCACTTCAATCCCTCCGAGTTCTAAAGTTGGGCCTTCCATGGAAATTGACTCTTTTGTGGGGGCGGAGAACGATTCGAATAATGACCCCTCTGCTGCTAAAAGAAGAGGTAGACCACCTGGTTCTAAAAACAAGCTCTCAATCTCTAAACAGGGGGACACTTCTAACAGGTTTTTAGCTTTAACTGAGCAGGAATACATTGCGGAATCCTCCCTTAACATTGTGTCTCAATGAATTGTCTTTCATGGAATGTTAGGGGTTTGGAATCCCCTGATAGAAAGTTCGTTATTAAACGGTTGTTAAATTCTCTACATTCGATAGATTTCTTTATGATGCAAGAAGTTAAGGCTGTGGGATTCACCTTGGATTCCAATCTCAATTATATATGGAAAGATGCTATTAAATTTTGCACTAATCATGTCAGAGGCAGAGGTGGTATTGCTCTGCTTATTGACAGTAAATGGGGCAATTGCATTCTTAACAGTGGTTGCTCTCCCTGTAATAGGGCTGTTTGGGTGTTCTTAAAACATGATAACTACACTTTTGGTATCTGTGCTATATATGCTTCTAATGATTCTAGAGAAAGAAGTGTTCTCTGGAAATGGCTCTCTGACCTCCCCGATATCCCCTGGTTGTTTGGTGGTTACTTTAATATGGTTGAGTCCCATGAGGACAAGTTGGGGGGTACTCCTTTCCATTGGAAGGGCAATGAAAGACCTTTCTGGAATAAATTGATTGGTTCTAAGTACCTTTTTGATCCGGTTGCTGGGAGTAAGGATGTTAATCCTAGTTTATGGCACACTTGGTGCAATTTTCAGCAGGGTAATACCAGGATTTACTCCAGGCTTGATCGATTCTATGCCAATAGGCTTTTTTTTCTTTTTCTCCTGATAACGCTTGGAACATTGTTCACGTTATGGCTACCACTTTATCTGATCACCATCCTATTCTGACTAAAGTCAACTTTATCAGTAGCCCCATTCAAAACAAGCCTAAATGTAATAAATTCATCCTTAATTCTAGCCTCCTCATGGACGAGGATGTTCTTGCTGCTATTCAGATTATTAGAGGCTTAAATAAAAATAATCTTAAACACTCATTTCAGATAGATAAATGGAATACTAACCTTTCATCTTGGAGGATCTTTCTGCAAACTATTGGGCAAAAAAAAGCTAAAGATTATAGGTTTATCGAGAAGCAACTTTCTTCTGAATTACAGATTGCTGAGGAAAACATCCAGAACGATTCCTCTAATATAGTTCTTCTTTCTAAAGTTATGACAGCTAAGGATTCTCTTAGAAAACACCAGCAATTTAGAATACAGGGAGCTAGGATCAGGTCTAGATCCAGATGGCTCCAATGTGGAGATAGAGGTTCAAAATTCTTTTTTAACCTCCTTAAACATAAGCATATTAAAGAATCTGTTGATAGACTTTTAATTGACAACCAAGACATTTCTGATCCTGAAGCTATTACTCAAGCTTTTGCTATTTATTATGAGTCTCTTTTTTCCTCTGAAGATTCTCCTGAGGCGGAGTTGCTCAGAGTCAATTGTAAAAATCTTATTCCTAAGAAATTAGAACCGGAGGATATTGATCTTCTTGCTAAAAATATCTCTGTTGAGGAAATTGAAGGAGCTATTAAAGCTCTCAATAACGAGAGAGCCCCGGGTCCGGATGGTTTCCCTGTTGAGTTCTATAAATCCAACATTGGTTGGATTTGCAAAGATCTTCTTGAACTCTATTCTGAGGCCTTGAATAATGGTTCTTTAGGTAAAGAGATTAATAAAGGCATCATTAAACTTCTCCCCAAAGATGGGGATAAGACTCTCATCAAAAACTGGAGGCCTATTACCCTTCTGAATGTTTCTTATAAAATTTTGGCCAAAGTTTTGGCTATCAGGTTGGTTAACATTCTCCCTAAATTTGTTAATTCTTCCCAAACCGGTTTCATCAAGGGAAGATATATCCTTGAAAACCTCATAACCAGCTGGGAGGCTATGGATTGGTCTAGACACTCTCATCAAAATTCGGCCATGCTTCTCTTGGATTTCGAGAAGACCTATGACAAGGTTGAGTGGAATATTATTCTTATGATGTTGGAAGCTTTCGGTTTTCCGCCTTTTTTCTGCAATACTGTGGCTATGCTTCTTAGAGATGCCTCTGCTCAAGTTGAGGTGAATGGTATCCTTTCTGCTCCTTTCTCTCTTGGGAGATCCATCAGGCAAGGATGCCCTTTGGCTCCTGCCCTCTTTGTTATTGCTTCAGAGGCTCTGTTTTATATCCTTCGTGATAACTCCATGTCTCAGGAGGTTAGAGGTATTTATCTGCCTAATAATGGAGAGCTTATCAATTGTCAATTTGCGGATGACACCGCTCTTTTCTTTGAACTTTCAGAAAATAATTTCAATAACATGATAACGAAGCTTAATCTGTTCTATTCCATATCTGGGGCAAAAATTTCCCAAACTAAATCTATTTGTTTAGGGTGGGAAGAACGCCCCCCGGAATGGTTCTCTCAATATGATTTTCAATGGGGAGGTCCTAACAAGATTATTAGGTATCTCGGTATACCTTTCTCTGTTAAGCCTGATCTCAAGGACATGTGGTCTTGGGTGAAAGATAAAATTGATAATAAGCTGAATAAATGGCATAATAGGACTTTGTCTTTGGCTGGCAGAATTCAGGTTTGCCAGAAGATTCTGTCCTCCTACACTATTTATTATTCTTCTGCCTGGTGTTTTAATAATTATCAAATTGCTCAAATTCAGAAGTCTGTCAGACAATTCCTATGGTCTGATGGTAAAGGGAACAACAAGATTCATTCCGTCAAATGGGCCTGGTGCCACACTGACAAGTCCCTTGGGGGGCTTGGGTTGAAGGATTTGAAAACTCAAGGTATAGCCTTGTCCGCCAAATGGATCTTTCAATCCATGGAGGGTGATGCTCCTTGGAAAGTGCTGATAAGAAATAATATTGAAAGGGGGGTCCCAAAAAAGGCTAAATCTTGGACTAACCTCCCCTTTTGTGATCTCCTTCTTGGTAACTTCATTGTTATGGTTCAAGGCTTTGAGGTTTTTAAGTCTATCTGGAAAGCTTGGGACCACATTAGAAAATTTATCACTAACAAGGGGTTTCACTCCAACTCTCAACTCCATGGTGAAAGATCCATTTGGTGGAATCTTCACTTAAATGATAAACCTCTAGCCCTCACTCAAGGGTGCTCTGCCAGATTGTGGGCTAGGAAAGGCATCAAACAATTTATGGACCTATTTGACGGTGATTGTCTTATGCCATGGGACGAGCTCAAGGTTAAATATGATATCCTTGATTCTCATAAAAGAACTTATAACATGATTATGCGTGCTGTTGTTGATATTCCTGTTACTTGTCATGCTGATTCTCACAGATTTTTAAATTGCAAATGGCCACGTGGTATCATTACTTCTCTGATTAAGACCAAGAATATTTATAAGATAATTGACTGCAATACTGATATTATTGATCATATTAATGCTGTTTGGTACTCTACTTATAAAGCTGATGATCTTAAAAATTATTTTGAAATTCTTTGGAAGAATCCGGTGGAACCCAAAATTAGATGCTTTAAATGGTTACTGTTACTCGATAAGCTGCCTGTTAAAAAAGATTTTGCTAACCCTGATATCTGTAATCTCTGTAAAGTCCCTGAAACTTGTAGACATATATTTCTTGATTGTGTTTTTGCCAAAGAAATATGGAACGTTTTTGGCATTGTTTACCCTATCAATGTTAATATTTTCGAAATTATTTCTGGACATATTAATGGTCTTCCTAAAGATACAAATTTTTTCTGGAATATCTTGTCTTCTAACATTCTCTGGCAGATCTGGAAGTGTAGGAACGAGGAAAGGTATCAAGGTAAGCGCAGGGATCTTACTGAGTTTTTTCGTAAACTCACATATTTTAAAATCTTCCTGCAGGTGCAAGCTACCATTGTGATTGAGCGGGACAAGATGAGGAGGTTCCTCCGTAATGGGCACGCTACATTTTACTACTATGAGCTCAAGCATGGATATCAGTGGCGAAGAACTTTAGAAAATCTTTGCATTTTTGAGCAAGTTTGTGACAGGCTGAACAAAGAAATTAGAGAAAACAGGAATGTCAGAAAAGAAGAGTTATATATGTTGATGCAGATCCAAGAGCACAAAAATACAGTTTGGATGGAAAGTCCATTAGGTTGGACCGCCTGGGTAGAAAATCACAATGATGTTCTTAGCTAGCTAGTAGTTCCCTTCCTTTTTTTGTTGGTTCTACTGATACTAGTTCTTCGGGGTGAGGCTTGGCCTCCTTGTATTCTTCGGTGATGAAACTCTGCTGATCTCTTTTTGATCTGTTGATTACCTTATATCTAATAGAAAAAAAAGGAATCATTGGTTATGCGTTGTGTAAGCACTTTTACTTACGCCCCAACATGGCATGGTACAAACACTATCATGAGCAAAGGTGTGAGTCCTCGAGTCCCCACAAACTAACAAAACAATCACCACAATCTATAAAATTCCAATAAGTTTCAATCATAGTTACAAGACTCGGCAAGTCTCCTAGAAATAGGAACTAAATAGGTCCCCTAGACTCGTGACTTGGGTACCCAACGAGTCTAGTAAGACTTGCCAAACTCAAACAAGTCTCAAGGGGAAGACTTGGCCACATTAGATAAAAAGAAAAAAGGAGAAAAAAGACTAGCTAATTTTTTTCTTTTTTTATGTTAATATGAAAATCAAAATCTAGAAAAGCAGTTCGATTTTGTGTTCTCGTTTCAGATGCATGGTGAGAAAGTTTTGGAGCTAAGGTTCCAAATCTTCAAAAGATTGCAACTTGTGTCTTGAGCCAACCATGCAATGTCATCTAACTTGTAAATCCTATGGTATATTACATGGTTCCAAGTTCCCAACATCCTTGGAAAGTGTCCCTAGGCATTTAGGGTGTATTGGGAAAATAATTTGTAATATTTATTTCACTATTGTTTGTGAGACATTCATAAGGGATGATGGGTTCCACTGGCAATTGTAAAGGTGACCTATGAACATATACATTTCATTAATGTTTTCCCCACGTCGATACGTAGAATGGGATGGTAAATGACAAGTGAAGAGGACAAATGAGTGATTGTTGTCCTCCAAGTGGATGCTTGGAAAGAGACAAGAAGCGTCTCTTGGTATTCTATCTTTTGCAGCATTTAATGCAAGTTTAATTTTCCAAGTTTGAGCACCCAAGTTGAAGGAAAAGTATTGGGCCCAAAACCAGTGTTATTTTGCATTTCGAGGAGGCAAATCAAGGTTTTGGGTGTTTGGAATGAAGAGTCATCTTTGGGTGCCAAGTTTGGTGCTTACGACCTCTTTGTAAGTCTATAAAATTAGCTCCTTGGATGTGGAATCGCGAGGATCAATTGAATGTAGAGTTCCTTTGCAAGAACAAGGATAGGTTGAGGTGTAAAGACGTTGATCACAAGTACATAGGTGCTTCCATGTTGGAGACAAAGGAGAATGGAAGGTTGTGATTAATTGTAATCTTGTTTCAAAGATAATGCATACTTGGCCTCTCTTCTTCGTGGAGTTTTCTTTCACAAGAGTTTCCACATAAACGTAAGTTATTATTAGAATATTATAATGTTTATTTAATGGTCATCTTAGTTAATCTTTAGTTTATTAGGTAGTTTCTATTTTCGTCTTTAGTTTACGATTGTTTCTTTTATAAACATCATCTTTGTAAATCTATATAAGAAGCTTTCATCTCCTCTGTTTAATACAACAACATCGATTTAGCATAACATGGTATCAGAGCGGGTCGATGGGATTTCATAAAATTTGGCAATTTTTTTAAGAAAAATTCGAACTTTTTTTCATCTGGATTTTTTTTTCCAGAAATTTGTTTTTCAACTTTCTGAAATAAAAATTGTTGGAGGTATTTTATGAAAATTTTGTGGTTTGTCTTCGATGATTTTTGCTGAAAATCGCGAACCTAGTCAAGGGATTTGATTGCGCGATTTCTTGGTTTGAGAAAAAGTCTCTGCTTTTCGAGGGTTGTATGTACTTGCATGTGCTTTTTGTGAGTTGCATGTTCTTGCATGTGCTGTTTTACCATGCGAAGTCTCATGTTTTCATATGTTTTTCCTTTACAAGATTTCTAATGGGTTTTCATATTTTTCCTTTTAAAAAATTATCTGTTGGGTTTTAATAATTTTTTCCTCAAAAATCATATGTTGGGTTTTACCGTTTTTTTCCCAAAAGCAAAGTTTTGTATTATAATCCGTGTCTCAGATTTTGTTGTCTGGGTTTTGATCAATTTTCCACCTCAAAAATCATGTCGGGTTTTTGTCAATTTTTCTCCTCAAAAATCATTTATGGTATCTGTAATAGGCGAAGTTCGCGTGGGATTTCATAACAGGTGTTCCTGTTTTGAGGTTTTTACTATTTTTCCAAAAAATGATGCTTTGTAATCTTTACATCATGGTATTTTGCAGTCGGTTTTGGGGCATCCTGCTCATCTGCCAAGTTTGGAGGGTTTGCCAATTTTTCCTCAAAATCGTGATAGTTGTTCTCAATGTATATCTCTATTTCCAAGGAAGGACAATTCTGTTATCCAACATCAGGTTGGACGTTTTGTGATGATTTCTGGTCAAATGTTTTGCAGATTTTGAGAGGGTTAGTGGCGGACTCATCTCCGTGGCAGAGTCAGTGGCAAGCTCTTGTCTCTTGTTGCAGAGCATTATGAAGGGGGAAGCCTTCTTTATTTTTTTCTGGATTTTGGCTTCTTGGTCATTAACATTTTGTAGATCCAGGGAGGGTCTCAACAGCAGCAGAATGTTTTGAAGAATTTGTGACCAAAAGACAACAGTTAGACGATAACCATTAAAGGAGGGTATTATAATATTATTATGTTTCTTTAATGGTCATCTTAGTTAACTCTTTAGTTTATTAGGTAGTTTCTATTTCCATTTTTAGTTTACGATTGTTTCTTTTAGAAACATCATCTTTGTAAATCTATATAAGAAGCCTTCATCTCCTCTGTTTAATACGACAACATCAATTTACCATAACAGTTATGTGGTGCCATTTACGTTGCTGATTTGTGCCTCATTGCTGCTATCTTATTTGTTATCATTTATTTATTGCTGTTATAAATACACATAGGGTAATGTTGGTAAGCATGTTATGTTGGCTTATTTTAGCATCATAAAGATGGATCTAATCATGGCAATGCCACATTAAAATTATTTAACTTCATATTTGCATACAGATTTCAGATTTGGAAATTGTAGTCATCCAAGCCTTTTATCTCATACATTGATGTCATAACTTGAGAATAAGTCTTTAATGTTAATTCATCAGATAGAAATTGGAATTTTCTCAGCAGCTTTAAAAATGCAAGCACAATTGGAGTATGTTTGAGCACATACACTCCAAGAAGCACAAAAGGATTTCAATGCAAGGTTGAATGATCTTGTTCATTTTCATTACAACCTTCACCTCCATCACAAACAAATCTTGAGCACTAACATATCTACCCTAGAGGAGGTTGATTCACAATCAAATTGGATCACCAAAGTTGAGGGTTTCCGTCCTCAAACCTACTGAAAGCCAAAGCTCCCAAATTCTCCAAAAGAGATAATAAACCAAGCATGCCTGAAAGAGAGCTCTTCAATCTCTTTTATAACGCTCACATAAGAGCTCATTTGCTCACCTTGTCAATGTGGGATAAACAAAATCACTTTTTGCCTTTCCCTATTTTTTCAAGATTTTGCTTTTTCCTCTATTTTCTCACGATTGTTTTTTCCCCTATTTTATCACGATTGTTTTTTCCCCCTATTTTTTGTAACGGTTTTCCTTTAATATTAAGTCCCCAAACATTTTATGTCTCCATTGTGTTATTAAATAAAGAAACTTTGAATATTTCCCACTTGGCTATAGTCCCGCATTAATAAAGTTAAATATTTATATTTAACTTTATAAACCAACTTTATTAATGCCTAAATAAGTTATATCAATGATAATAAAATCTTGTCAATATTAAACATTTACCATTGACATCACATTATCATAAAAGGTCCTGACCATGCCCAAATGACTTAATACTAGAAATAGTAAGTATGCCCAAAATTGCTTCCAGACACCTTGGATCGACCTACAATTGAAATTGCCTAGGTCAAATGGCCTTAAGATCCCTCTAATGTCCTAGTTAGCCTACGGGACCATGAAGAAATAGGCTAACGACAATGTCCTGCTACTAATGCTAGAAAGGGGGCATTACAGAGAACCTTGCATGGGTTATGAAGGTGATTGAGAGGCAAAGGTGTTAGCCATGGAAGAGGTGACAGCACAAACAGATCCCTTGTTGGTGTCCAGACACAAGCAGATATCATGGCTACATCATCATCAAAAACCTATCTTAGATGCTAGTGCAGGACTCGACATGATGTTGGGACAAGCAATGTACTCTCCTCTAATCTTAACCCTTTAATTTTGAAATTTGTTTTGACACCATGGATTTCATAATCCTTGAGGTTTGTATATATTTGACACTATTTACAATTTTCATATCTAATAATGCAGTTTCCTTTAACGAAAATCCACTTGTATACTTGTGATCAATATATATTTGTGTATATGATCAAAGTATCTTCTATTTTATTAGTTTACTGCATCTTTTAAAAAAATTATCAAAGAGTGCATGAAACAAGTTGTAAATCTTTATAAAATCTCTATCTTTCATGGTTTTTCAATTTGGCAAGTCTTGGCCAACTCTAGGCTGGAGGTCCGAGTCCAGTTCAAAAATCAGATTGTCCAGTCAGAGGGGAGTCCAAGTTTTGTTACATTGATTTCCATAAACTATTGCCATATGAGGTGCAGTCATAACATTATAACAGAAATGAATGTATTAAGCATTATATGTTAATCCTTCAATGAACATCGAATAGTTAGCATTCCTATGTATGGCATAGTCAAATAGATATAACTATTGTCAAGAGTTAAGTATCATTGTCAAGGTTTCATAGGTAAATATTCTTGCATACATGTTTGATCTTCTAAGGTGTAGACAACAGCACTTTGCATACATTAAATGCCAGTTTGGATGTTAATTATCATTGCTGTTTACATTGGAAAATACAATGTTTTCATCAAATTCAGAAAATTCATAGTGACTAATCCCTTGGCTTGTTCACCATATGCTCTCACCTCACCCACGTTGGATCTCAATGATTAGAAAGTGCCAGGTTCTTGACCCTGGCCTAGCAAAAAACCTCAAGAAATTTAAGGGTTCTGTTAAATATTAGCAAGGGACATTACACATCACTTTCTTGAGACCCATTTCTCATTTCTTATTTCACTCTCCTCCTTATATATTTGTATTTCATGTTTGCAATTAGCTCCGTTATTGAATATTGAATATATTTACTCATTTTACTATTTTTGTGATCAATTCACAAGCATTAGTTCCTAGGTAAATTAGGTAAATTAGTTGTGTATAAGACAAATTCTATCATAAGAAGTTATTGGAGAGAAAATGATTACAAAAGAGAGAAACTTGGACGATGCAGTACAATCAATAGCAATTGGCCAACATCCAACAACATTTAAGGCCACACTTCCTTTTCAAAAATTTTAAGGGTTCTATTAAATATTAGCAAGGAACATTACACATCAATTTCTCAAGACCCATTTCTCATTTCTCATTTCTCATTTCTCATTTCACTCTCCTCCTAATTTGCACTTATGGGGGGTGATTGGTGTAACATTACCCCTTATTCATAAGTTTACTTAGGGTATTAGAAATATTTATTACTCTCCACTAGGTAGCTACTAATGATGTGTTCACCTTTAGTTGAAGTACATAAGCAACACCACTGTCTCATCAATCTTTGATTGATGGAAATTAGGTGCTACCTTTGTTTAGTCAAGGCTATCTCTGCCTCAATTAGACTCGGTTAAGTCATCACCCGACTGGGAGAGATTAAGAGTTGAACTCATAACCTCTTGGACAAGGGATCTCCTTGCTTCATGGACTCAAGAGGCCTATATATTTGTATTTCATGTTTGCAATTAGATCCATTATATTGAATATTGAATATATTTACTCATTTTACTATTTTTGTGATCAATTCATAAGCTAAGTTACCGGTTCGGGTTCAAGGACGGGTTCGGATACGAGAACCCGGTACATGAGTTCGTGATTTTTTTTTCATTATGGTTCATATGGGTTCGTGTGTGTGTGTGTGTGTACCTCACTTCAAACTTGCAAGATGGAGAGAGCAAATGTGAAATGAAATGTGGTTTGAGGCTTCATATGGGGCAGTTGTAGGGTTAGAAAAAAAAAATTAAAAATCTGTATTTAATGTTTTCTTGGGCCACACATCTGATCAAGGACCCTGCCTGGACCCAGCAAGGACCCCCACACGAACCTGAATCCGGTTTGCTCCCAGACCTGGTTCGAGGGTCCAGCGTGCGAACCCGGTAACTAAGTTCATAAGCATTAGTTCCTAGGTAAATTAGGTAAATTAGTTGTGTATAAGACAAATTATATCATAAGAAGTTATTGGAGAGAAAATTATTACAAAAGAGAGAAATTTGGATGATGCAGTACAATCAATAGCAATCGGCCAACATCCAACAACATTTTAAGGCCAAACTTCCTTTTCAAGACCTAAATTGGGGAGAAATACACTTCTACGTGGTTTGGATTCTCTCAAACGGTACTCAACAACAAATGTTGATAGATAAACAAAAAAATTTGAAGACTAGGTATTTTTGGTGCAAGATGATAATCATAAAACAGTTAATAAACAACAATGCATAAACCAACACTACACACATGAGCACAACCCTTCAAGTCATTTGCTCATCTGCCTGTATAGAAACATTTTTTAGTTGCCAAGTTCAAGAGTAAAAACTAAATGATATTGATCAGTCTAGAGATCACTAGAGGGGAAATGATTGCAGAAGAGATTAATTTGAAAAATGGAGCACAACTAACAGCAATTAACTAGCATCAAAAAATGTTTTACTGTTGAAATTCCTTTTCAAGAACTGAATTTGGAAGAATTACATTTTAAGTTGTTTGGTTTCTCTCAAACATTCATATATTACTAACATTCATAGAAAACAAAAACATCTTAAGACAACTATTTTGGTGCAAGATATTAAAAAAATTACTGAACAGCTAGTAATGCAAAAAGCAACACTAGACACAACTCTTTACGCCATTTTAATTAAAAATGCATGAATAGAATTGACATATAACTTAAAGCAACCCAAATTTAAACCCTTTTCCCTTTCATTTGTATAATTTACTACTAAACAATCTTTTATCATATCAATCACAAAATTCTATTGCACAAGAACTATTGTAATCAGATTCTGCCCTTGACATGTCATTGATTGTAAAAGATAATGCAAGTTGAAATTATAAAATAATGAAAAATAATAATTTTGAATTTAATTTAGCTATAACAGCTTTCGTGCACTCGTTAATATGCCACTCCACTCATTCTTAAAAAAAAAAAATTCAGAAAATCAGAAATTGTATATGCTTCCACTCATTCTTAAAAGAAATAATAATTCAGAAAACCAGATATTGTATATGCTACCAACCTCTTTTCAAAAAATTTGAATATGCAGTCCACATCACGATCAAAATACCTGAGAAACATGCATACATAACCGACAAGATTAAATTAGTTGAAACTTCAACCACATCTACAACAATAAAAGGAAATCCATGGAAGTGCATATAAACAATCAGAAAGATAACAATGAAAGTGCATCTATAATTGAGAATTTAAAACTGAATGCACATAAAGAAATAAACTACAGCCTAAAGATTAAATGGCTACAATCAGGAGAACAAAAATCCTATGAAAAGTTCTTACATCTGTGCATTGCGATGAGAAACAGAAACCATTTGTGGAAAGTCAATCATGGTAACCTTTTCATCATCGTCTATCTGTAATTCAAACCCAAAATAAAACATCGTCCAATTTAGAAACAGTATCAAATTAGCATACTTACAAAATCTCACACAAACTCTCCAATAATTGTGGAAAATGCATTTCAAATTTCCATTCAATGGAATGCTTTTCATTAGTCCATTGAACAACGCTCTCTAATAAACTTTGTCCAGTCACTAGAAGTCAAAAACATTTTCTTTCCATCCTACTAACAAACAACTTCATACATCTAAATCCCTCTATCATCACTATTACGTATCTTATCCACCATTTGCATGAAACATAAAACTAGACCTTACAAACTATAGCACACTGACCAAATCAAATTTTAGGTATCTATCTTTGTAGGAAATCACTGTCTTAATGCAAAAGCTTAGTCCACTTTAAATGCCCACTTTTAATGCCATCTCCTTGACTTTTGAAATCTCACTGAATTGAGAATATATTTGGAAGGGTTTGGTATTGGTATTGTAATGCAGTATCTACTCATGTTTGCAGGATCCACTAACCTGCTAGTTTCCGGTGAAGCATTATATGACCTCGTACTATTTACAATCAGACCATGGATTGCTTTTAAAATCACCAGACTCTAACTTCCAGATTCTATGTAAATCTGTGGTTATTATGTTTGTAATTTTGATTCACTATTCACCTAATGCTTTTGTTGATTTATCATTGAGCATTCACTTTTGTAAGTTGATTCTTATGTTAGATACTACTATAGAGAGATGCTTCAAAAATGATACGGCCCATAGAAATAAAAAAAATCGCTCTCAGGATTTGACCCAGCCAACCAAAGGATTAAGATTTTTTCAATCAATCATGATTTAATTGAGAAATTAAAAAATGGTATAATGTTCATAAAAATATAGATAAATAATGTACTTCCTGTAAAATTCTTCCCCGATTGGGATTGTCACAATTTTGAAGATAAAATTTTAATTAGATGGTAATTTTTACCCTCTTTTGTGCTTCAGGAAACCTGCACAAGGAAAAAATTTGGCAATCCGGTTCCAATAGTATCATCAAACCTGACAAGTACAGATTACTTGCACAAGTAATCTCAATTTTTTGTAGAATTTTGCTACATATTTAGAACCCCATCTGTTTATGCATACATTAGTTTCCTGTGCTTAGACATGGCAATTCCTTTTAATTTAAATTTTTTGTGTGATCACAGACATTTGGCCTCTAGAAGTTCTACTGCCTCTGTAATTCTTCTGGTTATCAATCTGGTGGCTTATCCTAAGCAACTTTATTCTATCTTTCATCTAAAGAGTTTGAGTTAAGATAGTGAAAAAGTCAAATCTCAATAGCAATTCCCTCACTAAAATTTGAGGCATTTCTGTTTGGGGATGATCTGAGAGGAGGCACAATTGGGCACTCCATCTTATTTTGTTTGCTTAAAGCAAAATGGCCTCCCTGTATCATTCCTGCATCTCCCTGGTTAGTTTAATTTATGGTTCATGGCCAGCTGGCGGTACATTTTATTTGGTTTCTCTATGCAACTCACACTTTGGATTCTATCAGTCAGAGGAAGATTACAATTTGGTCCTCAAATCTGTTTAATTTCACAGTGCCTTTCATCTCTTTTACAGTTTTTCCTGATTTACAATTAATTTCTGCCAACAGTAGCCAAAAGAAATTCAATCATACTTTCCTCTTGTGATCTCAAGCCTGTGTCCAAAAATGGAAGGAATGCTACAGCCAGTAACAAACAAATTGCATTCTCTTTCAGCCTATCTTAATCTAATTTATTGCATGGAAGGGATGGCTGTGATTGTACCGTGATGGTCCCTCAGGCTGATGATAGTATGTACTCTCGAGAGTTAAAGCAAACCAAAAAATTAAGGTTGGTGGAGATAAAATATAAAAGGACACGAGTTGGGAATTTGACAAACAGAATTCGATCGATCTGAATTTTACCAAAACATTCAGCAGAGTTTTGGGTAGGCTTGGATTTGAACATGGGGAAGGAAGGGCTTGGAATGCCAGTTCAACAGGCGTCCATATGATGCAATATGGAAATCATAGGCCAAGAATCCTTTCATGAACGATGTTGACAAGCTAATCTGTTACAGAGACAAGCAGTTGGGCTTCTACAGGATCCTATCTTTCCATATTTGATACAGAGTGCGAGCAATCCTCAAGCTAAGGATGGCAATGGGCAGGCAACGGACAGTGATCAGGAAGCTAGCACCAGTGTAAATCAGTCTTCCACAAAACAGCAGTTACATTGTTTCCTTACTTTCATTGAATTCTTTCAATGGAAACCTTTTTTATGAAGACTTAAGACACTACATTAATCCATAATGGTTTCTGTGAGAAATTGCGCCAGCTTCTATGCACAACCTCCACAATATTGTAATATGGTTTTAAAAAACACATTTTCAAGTGAGTCAGTAAAGTGGACAACGTGGTCATTCAAAGTGTTAAGAGTGCTCAGTTTTTCTTGATAAAGTAGTAATATAATAATTAATAAGTCATTTTTCCATGTTCATCAAAGATATCTTTTATCATTTAAAACCAGACAGAGCAAAGCAACACTCAGATAGGAACATAGAATATAACAACAGCAGTCAAACATCAAAAAGTCATAATAAATATGAAATAAATCAACACTTTTAATCAAATGGATAGATACTCAAGCATTTGTTTCAATAATATATTATTACAGAAAACAGGCAAAAAAATAAATGAAGACCTCTCACCATTATATTAAACTCATTGAAATCACAGTGAATGAGTCCATGTTCTGCCATGCGAACAATCAACTCCAGTACAGTTTCAAATACTACACTAGGATTCTGCAGTTGTTTAACTTGAACCCTAGAAAAGACCATAACAAAGTTGTTGAATCAGATAACATGATAGGAATGCTCTTAAAGGACAATAAACATGAGATCTCCGGTAACTATATTCCATAAGAGATGGTAAACATAGCATTTCAAATCCAGAAAAGAGAGATTTTTCAGTTTTGTAATACCCCTTCTTTGACTAATATAAAAACAAAGAGTACAACCCTTTACCAACACGAAAGCATATAGGCCTCGACAAGTGGAAGTTCAGGGCCAGCTTATAAATAAAGCAAATATTTGATGTTTCTACCAAAAAAAGTGATGCCAAATCATGCAGAATCAAAACATTCTGATTGGCCAGATAAACATTATCTTACAATTAATCAATACAGTTTATAATGATTACTAGATGAGAAAGGAATTATCGCATAAGGTACAATTTGATTTCAATTTCATGTGCAGCTTCAATTTACCAATTCTAACCATACACAGCAGATAAACTGAGGCATCCAAATGAAAAAGAATTCTTACAGAGGATAACCTGGAACAAGCGACATTAAGACACAATGTCGATTGCAATCCACTGCATTGGGAACTGGAAAGCCATGTTCTTCCAATGCCTGCAGGAAGTGATACAAACATAAAATTAATTTTCTCAAAAAAATCATTGAAGAAGTTATACTCAGTAATACTTTTAGACTTAACAAGAATACAAAGCATCCACAACAATGACCTAACTAAAATGGGGACAAGTCAAAACCAACCTTCATGAAGGCAAATTCTTTAAGAGCTGCCAATCGTGATAGGTAGAGCCAATTATAGTTGGTGCGATGCCCCAAATAATCACGCTTTGATTTAACAGCTCTAAATGATGTCCGACCCAATCTATGTAATTTCATTGCCAGTGTTCTTCCATCTTCTGTGACCACCTCAAATATATCTTTGTGAACATGTATAGGGATGAATCAGGATACATGCCATTCAAATAGTTACATTGTAAACTAGTATTGTTCAACAGAACAGGGAAAAACAAGTAAAAATTAATACCTTTCCACTAGCTAAACACTTCGAAAATTATTAAACAAAAAAATTCAATAAACAGATATGAAAAGGATTCCAAATTTGTGTACACAGATATGAAAAAGATGCATAAATTGTATATAAGGGTGATGAGAAATATTAAACAATAAAATTCCAAATTTTCATACACATGAAAAAGATTCCAAATTTCCATATACCGAGATATAAAAAAGAGCTATAAATTTATAATATATCTAAAAGGTGACAACAGTACAACTATCAAAAGCCAAAAATGAGAAGACACTGATCTGCAACACCTAGATTAGCGCTTCAAAATTTTAAATTCACATAATCCAGATCTAACTTGTAAAGGGGATGTGATGCTGAATTCATTATTGATTTATAGACATCAAAATATCAACAATGGGAAGACCATTACACAAACTCCTGCTTTGAAGTTTGTGAATTAAAATAATAAGCAAGAATGTTTTAAAATTAATGATAACTTTATTTACTATAAATATAATCAACTTGAAACTCCCTAGGATTTGGACATGATCTCCAAAGATTCCTAACATTAGTCCTCTAATTCTTAGCTGATTGTTGCAATCAAGCCATTATTGAGTTAAAATTGTTGCAAAGCTTAAATAGGTGTTCTAGTTTCCTCCGAAAAAGGTATTCCAGAAGAAATAATTTCACAGCTTCACTGTGAAGAAAACTGATTTAATGGTATCAGTGCAGTACATGTCAATTTCAAAGTTGAAATTACAAAAAGGGGGCATGACAATTACAAAGTTGAAATACTACAGGATAAAAATAAGACGTTATTTTTTCAGCTTATACAAAATCTTTAGAAAATGCTAACTATATTAGGGACATAAGCTTTTCACAATACATGTATGGATGAAAAGAAAAGATTAGGAACAAATCATGTAATAGTTTTCACATCAACATTCCACAATCTCTATGATCCATCATCAAGATGAAGAAAGATGTGTTTAGGATTGCTGACAATAGTTTTTATAGAAAAACAAGATGCCAAAAAAGGAAAGCCACATAGGCAAAGAGAAACATGGAAGAGAATAAAAGGGGCTAACTGCATCACCCCTACTATATTGTCATTTTCCTGGTTTCCATGGTCAGCTTAAAATCTCGAGTAAAAATGCAGAAACCAGATCAAAAACCTCTTATGAATTTGATATTAGCCATTACTTGTTGGGCAACATACTTGCATGGAACTAAAATCATGTTCATCTAAGATTGCACAATTTCTTAAATTAATATGTTAAAAGATCACAAGCTACACTCAGTTCAGGTCACTTGGTATATGCTATTAAGATTAACATTATGACTCTGTTTACTAAATACACATAGGCACCTCAAAAGAAATATTAAACAGGCATGTAATATGCCCATACCCAATCAACCAGATATCAGTACAAGAAATGAATCCAGTATGAAGTAAATAATAAAGTATTTAATGTTATTATTAATGGTGATTTAGGCATTTCATTTAAGATTTAGTCTTTTAGGTAGTTTCTAATTTCTCAATTAGTTGTTCTAGTTCTTTTAGAAAGTTTCTCAGTTGTTTCTCTTTATAAGAAGACTTTGTCTCCATTTTGTAATCACTCTTTTATCAATAATAAAATATCATAACATGGTATCAGAGCAAAAAGATTTTCTCACGAAGTTTCAAAATTTGTGCCTCTTACCTGGTTTTTTTCCAAAAAAAATCACTAAAATGTTTTTAATGAAAAAAGCATGGTTCTGTTTCTGCTCAGGGTTTCGTGGAGTTGTTTCTATGATTTCTTCTGCTCATGGGCCGCAATCTTTTGTGTGTAGGCGGTGCGTGGAGAAGAAAATCACTGTTTTTTACAGAAGTGCATTTGCAGAATCGCGGGTGTTTTAGGGCTTGGAAAGTCGCAAATTGTGAGCCTCGCACATCATTTTTGCCTGTCTGTGCCATTTTTTTTCGTGCGACGTCTGAGCTCGTGTTTTGGTCTGCTCGCGTCGGTTCTTCTCTGCAAAGTCAAGCCTATGCGTGAAATTTCTCCTCGTGTTTTCTTTAGTCTGTAGCCCAAAGGTTGGATTTTTGTCTGTAGCCTGCACATTTTGACACAATTTTCTTCACGTTTTCTGCAGATTTTCGGTGGCCTCCAATTTTCCGCGACTGTGTCTTTGTGGTTTCTGCAGACGTTTTTCCTACCCACAACAGCAGTTTCTTGAGCAGATTTCTGTATTTTTCAGGCTGCATTTTTGGGCACAGCAACTGGTCTTTTGTGGGTGTTTGTGAAACCCTTGGCAAGGGTTTTTCTTATACGGATTTTTGTTTTTTGCACGAGTTTCCTGCAACTTTCAGCACCTAGGGTTTCAAACCTAGGAATTTGTGCAGAATTTTTTCTCAATTTTTTATTGATGGTTTTATCCGAGTTTTGTGCAATTTTTCCTAAAAAAATGTAATTTTTGTAAAAGGGTTTTACTGTTTTTCCTCAAAAACGACATTTTGTATTCTTCCCAAATTTGTCTTGGGATTTGTGCCATGGTTTGATTGTTTTGACCTGAAAACCAGATTTCTTCAAGTTTGTGCCAGCACCTTCCGAAGGTTTTTGACAGAAAAAACAGATTTTTTTGAAGCTCAAGCTTGCCTCGTTCTTTGTGCATAAGAAAATGGGAGGGATGGCGTCGTTGACCAACATCATGTTGGAGGGCAATCAGCTGTTCAACGGCAAGAACTACAATTGTGATATTGCCATTATGATTCAATTGTGTAGGATTGTCCTACTTATCAAGAACTACAATACCTCGAAGCAAAGGATGCTCTCAATTTTTTAGTCCCGATGCTTCAGCTTGTTTTGGGTAACTCTACTTGCCCTACAGCAGCGGGCAAAGATAAAGACAAGTTTGATGAACATAATCGAGAAACAGTTATGTTGCTAAAGTTATCCATTACCGATGAGATGCTTCCAGAAGTGCCATCTAGCAAGTCTGTAGTGGAGATTTGGGTGCACCTAAAAAGCCTCCATGAAAAGTCAAATAAAAGTCGAGCTTCCTTTTTGAAGAATATGTTGTTTTCCCTTATAACGGATGAGAAGATATCTCTACGGGAGCATCTTATGAAGATCAAGGAAATACACGATTGAGTAGAGGCCATTGGTCACAAGATGGAAGAGGACATGGTAGTGATTACGCTGAAGACTCTACCACGGTCCTACGAACACTTAATTGAGATGCTCAACATTACCTCCACTAATGTTGACTTGAAATTTGATGAGTTGTGCAAATAAGCTCTTGCAGCAAGCTAGGTGGAGGCAGCAGTTTGGTAGCACTAGTGACATGGTCAGTGCGGAACAGGCATTTACTACCACAGATAAAAGCAAAGGTATGTTCACTCAGCAGAAAGGACATTGCGCATCTGAGGAGGGTTCCAAAAAGAAGATCACTTGTCACTATTGTGGGAAGCTTGATCATATCTAGAGGTTCTGCAGAAAGCAGTTGGCTGATCGGACATCCAACCAAGGAGAGTCTTAGTAACAGGCTCATGTAGCAGAGCAGTCTGAGAAGTCAGCCTTCTATGTATTCATGGCCAAATGACTTGGAAGTTTTTGTTTTCTGTCTGGGTAGTTAGTAAAATGACCATTAAGGGAGGGTAATAAAGCATTTGATGTTATTAATAATTATTAATGGTCATTTAGGTATTTTGTTTATTATATACTCTTTTAGGTAGTTTCTAATTTCTCAATTAGTTGTTTTAGTTCTTTTAGAAAGTTTCTCAATTGTTTCTCTTTATAAGGAAACTTCATCTCCATTTTGTAATCACTCTTTTATCTATAATAAAATATCATAACAGTAAATAGTAGCCACCTTATGCCCAAATTTTAGGAAATCAACCAGAAAACCTACTTAAGACTAGCAATTTGATCTGCTAGCTCTGCTGAAACAATTTCATGTTGGAAATTAAAAATATCTTGGGAAATATGAACAGATATAACACCTGATTCCTTCCCAACACCTATCTGGCGACCGACACCAACAATTACGCCACGGATTACAAATGTCTTGATAGCAAGAAAGTCATACCCCATGTTGGTTAGACGAAAACCATCATCTGTGAACAGCAGACCAAATATAAGGAATGTCAGATTTAAGTAATCAACGTGCCTTAAGGATTTACAATGTAGCCAATACAACTCACATTTGGATGAATCGTGATGCACAAGCTTATGCCTTAATAATGTTCTCAAATTCTTATAGGTGCCTCCATGCCTACAATGAGACAAAGGTCATCATTATATAGAATATAAAGAAGCTTCCAATGTTTAATTCATGACATGTAGACAGAAGCATTCCCCAAATCAATACATTAAAGAGTTAGAATGAATCAGATATTATTCACTACCCGTTGGGCAATATACTTGCATGGAACTAAAATCATGTTTGTATAAGATTGCACAATCCTTTAAATTACATGTTCAATAGGTTGCAAGCTACTATAATTTGTGTTCACTGGGCATATGCCACTAAACCAAAAATTGTGAAAGAGTTTCATAAAGACAAGCAGGCACCTCCGAAAATGTATTTAAAAGTCGTCCAAAATGAAGTACCCGCCTACCAACAATTGAGAAAATCAAAGAAAATTACTTACTTCAGACCAGCAATTCGATCCACTAGCTCTGCTGGTACAATTTCATGCTGCAAATGTCAAATAAACAATGAGAAACATGAATGATAATGAAATCATAAAAAGGACAGTTCTTCCATGTAAAAGTTAACTTTATATGCATACATTTTCTGCTATAAACATGAATGGTCAAAAAAGGGACATGAAAAGCATTTTTGAACAAAAGAGACTGCTTTTGACAACATGCACTTTAAGTTCAAAAGAAACTCCCCCACCACAGTGGTCAGCAGTAATTGATCTGCAAGAACTATTGCAAAATAGCATCCCCCAAATAAGGGTTTTCTTAAGCTCAATTCTGATGGGGCATCTAAAGAAAGGTAAGCCAAATGGCTACTAATATTAAAATAATGTTGTAATATTTAGCTTATAATGGTCATTTAAGTAGTTTACTTAGTATCTTTCTATTTTGTGAGTAAGTTAGTTTTAGTTACTCCTATTTCTGTCTTTACTTCCTGATCATTTCTGTTATGGAAAGATCCTCTATAAATATTTATATAAGGAGCATTCCTCTCCTTTAACAATAATCAATTATCATTTCATGCTATCACAGCCATAGGTTAGTTTTTTTGGCAAACTTTTCTAAAAAAACAAAAAAACGTGAGGTAAACCTAGAAATTTTGGAAACTTTTAGAAGTTTTTAGCCTGATTTTTTAATAGAAAAAAAATTGAGGGTTTCTATTTTTTGTGGATTTTTTTAATAAAATTTGTGGACTACACCTCGAAATTTTGTGGCAATTTCTAGATTTTTTTATCATTTTTTTTAGATTAAAATCATGGTATTTGACCCTACAAAGTGTGGGAGTCTTAATTCTCTACAAAGTTAGCAAGTTTTTTGCTCGCATGGGGGTTTGGTGTGCTAGGACCTGAATATTTCATTATTTCTTTTCTGCAATTTTTAGAATAAAAATCGTGGTTTCTGCAGATTTCCTTTTAGATCTGCAAGGGATCTGTGTTCCTGTGATTGAGGATTGTTTTTTGGCCAATTTTCCTCACAAAAATTGTAGCAGGTTTTTGCATGATTTTCTTCACAAAAATAATGGACGGTTTTTGCATGATTTTTTCCTAGAAGTCATGGAGGGTTTTTACATGATTTTTTCCCGAAATTCGTGGAGAGTATATCATTATTTTTTCCCAAAATCATAGTTTTCTTTTGCTGTTTTTTGACATGGGTTTCCTATCGTTTTCCTACAAAGAGAGGGTTTTTAACAATTTTTTCACAAAACCATGTGTTTCCAGCATCGCATCTAGGGCTTGATGATTTTTCCACCAAATCGTGGTGCTGTTTTGCAGCAGC
Source organism: Chamaecyparis obtusa (assembly GCA_027943335.1). Lineage (NCBI taxonomy): Eukaryota > Viridiplantae > Streptophyta > Pinopsida > Cupressales > Cupressaceae > Chamaecyparis > Chamaecyparis obtusa. The sequence goes on from BSBK01002499.1 coordinate 679,731, forward strand.
TTTTTCTAAAGAATTTTTGCATGATCTTTTAAAACATAACCATGGGTTTCCATGTTTTGCGAGTTTTTATCAACAAAAATCAAAGTTTTTTGAGAAGCTAATTTTTATCTCAGTTTCCATGTATCTCAGTGTTACCCAGGGACGTTTCCGGGACGGGGACAGCTAGGGGACATCCCGGATGTTAAGTTTTAGGATCATTGCAAATGTAATAGCACTCTCTCATTGTATGTGTTTTCCAAATGCAACAATCTCTTCCATTTATATTAAGAATGAGCCAAGAAGAGACATGTCCCTTCATGGGACATGTCTATTCATTATTATGTAATTACCATAATGACAATTATGATTATATATATATACATATATATATATATAATATCTCTTGAGTATTATATTAATTTCTCTAATATTTACATAATAATATATTTTATCAATTTAACTATTTAGTTATTATGAGAATAATTATAATCTAACTTTGTATATACATATATATCAATGTATATAATAATATCAATTATTATATATATATTGATTATTGATATATATGTATATATAATAAATCATTTCTCATAATAATCATATTGTCAATATTATTTATCTGAGCGATGCTACAAACATCAACACTCCCTCTTAGCTAGGGAGGATAAATCAATCCAATGTCAACACTTATGACACTTGACAACATCAATCATATGATGTGATCAATAAAGGCATCATCCTCATGATATAATCAATAGAAACCTAGTCTCAATATGTGGATTGCCTCCATCGGCGATTCTATCCACAAGCTCTTGTGTGGATTGCCTCCATCGGCGATTCGATCCACAAACTCACGAGCTTTGGTGTGGATTGCCTCCATCGGCGATTCTATCCACAAGCTCTCGTGTGAATTGCCTCCATCGGCGATTCTATTCACAAACTCACAAGCTTTGGTGTGGATTGCCTCCATCGGCGATTCTATCCACAAGTTCTATCTATTATGATCAATTTCATCCATCACAAGATGTCCATCACAATAGAAGGTCAAGTTATTGTAAGATCGTCACCTTACAATAACTTTTACAAATACAAGTGATAATCATTTGGAAGTCGTCACTTCCTCATGATTTACACAGGGGGCAGACCCATTAAAAAATTCATAATTAATAAGTATAATAATCAATTATATCAAGTTTACCTCATAAATGTTTCACCTTCAATAATGAACTCCCTCTCAATCAATATGATCAAGATTGTCACAAGTTGATTGAACCATCTACTCCCTCTGAAGCTCAAGTTTATCAACTTCTTGACCTCTTTTGAAATATTAGACTCTCTTTGCATCTAGTCTCAATCATCAGTTTGTTTTCAAGCATCAAGTTATTTCTCCCTTGAATGAAATTATCTTGTGCTTTTGTCCTAAAGGTATGTCAAAGAGAGATTACAAATAGCTCACTAAACTATATTATCCCAAAGAAATATTAATGATGAAAGCATACAATATTTTCTATCCCAATGTTACGGTATGATTTAATAACTACATAAAAAGAATTTATGAACATTAATCAACATGGAATACTCATCTCTTGATTAATGTAATGATCCTTTTCTTATTTGCACTATAAAAAGTGTTTGTAGCTTTTAATCAAAGAACTCTCTTTGTTCAGAAATCTGCATAGACCTGTACACATTCGATCATAACTTTTGAACTTGACATTTTCTTTCCAATTGCTCCGGTGAGATTCTTCTAAATTTGTTTATCACCAACATATCTCAAATTCAGCAAAATCCAACGGTGAAATTGTGAGATATGGTCCTCGTACTGAGATTGTAATTTTCTGAGACAATCACACATTCACCATTGACAAACTACTCTCTTACATTTGCAACTTGGCTCTGATACCATGTTAAGTTTTAGGATCATTACAAATGTAATAGCACTCTCTCATTGTATGTGTTTTCCAAATGCAACAATCTCTTGCATTTATATTAAGAATGAGCCAAGAAGAGACATGTCCCTTCATGGGACATGTCTATTCATTATTATGTAATTACCATAATGACAATTATGATTATATATATATATATATATAATATCTCTTGAGTATTATATTAATTTCTCTAATATTTACATAATAATAATAATAATATATTTTATCAATTTAACTATTTAGTTATTATGAGAATAATTATAATCTAACTTTGTATATACATATATATCAATGTATATAGTAATATCAATTATTATATATATTGATATATATGTATATATAATAAATCATTTCTCATAATAATCATATTGTCAATATTATTTATCTGAGCAATGCTACAAACATCAACACCGGAAACTTGGGGACATCACCCAAAATTGGGGGGGAAGGTTGTACATGCCTTGGAAGTCCCCGGGACGGATAGGCGTCCCCAATGGGATAGGCTGCATCTGCACTTAAAGAAAACATTTTTCTTTTATAAAACTCTTTCCTTTTTCACATTAAAGTTTGCCCTATTATGCTTATTACTGTTTGGTAGTTAATTCCTGCTATTTGGGGTCCTTTGATTAGTATTTGGCAACATTATAGTAAGAATCATTAAATTAAGAATGTTGTTAGAGTCATCTTACATGCTCAGAATCATATAGCAGACTGTTTGCAAGGTTTTGGGAAAGTATGAAAAGTGCATTACAAACCTGTAACATGCATCTTTATGTCACTTTGTGGCAATACATCAATGCTAGGTTGTGTTGTGAGGTTTTCACACCATCGCCCCAAAGAATTTGGGGACACCCTATTTTTGAACGGACCTTGGCCTTTTTTCCTTAGATCTCGATATCCAGACGCCTTATCAATTTTTTGGGATTTAGATGGATAATTTTGGGAAATTATTGATGTATTGAGGGCTTGTGTTTCTTGAATTAATTATTAATTTTGGCTATCTTTTGGTAAATTTTGCAAACTCGGATGTTAAAATAGATTAGATAAATGGATTATGTGGCCAAAATTAATTTGAACAAAACCTTTCACCTTTGTTATTTTGAAAATCTGGCCTTTAGAAAATAAATTTGGCCTTTTAATTAAAAAATCTAGGCATTGAAATGTAAAATTGAGCAATAAATACAAAATCTGGGTTAATAAAAGTGAAAATTGGGCATTGAAAATACAAAATCTGGGCAAGTAATTTCGAAATTTGCATTGAAAAATATAAAATCTGCTTTGAATTTTAAAATTAAGCCTTGAAATCATAAAATATAATCATCAATTTCGAAATCTAGCCCCTTAATACATGGCGCAAGGCTATCACCCAATGATTTTCCAAAATCTAGGCATTAATTAGAATTTTCAATGCAAATTTAATTTGTTTTAGGCCAGGTCGGCCCCTTTCATAGCATTTGGTTTTTGATTTTGTGTTTGTTCATGTGCTTGGTCGGCCCTCATTTGGAAGCCTAAGATCAGGTATAAGATGGAGAAGTCTCCTCACCATTCCTCATCCATTCCACAGCAAATCCGAAAGAAAGAAGAGCAGGGAGCGAAATCATTTGAAGGCACATCCGAATCTGAGATAAGTGCAGGCCCGAGTTTGTTAGAGGGAGGAGCGAATTTGTATTGGGCAGACCTGAGCATAAAGAAGGCAGGCCTGAGTTTGTAGAAAGGCAAGCAGAGCGAAATTAGTTGAGGCAAGCAGATCCGAAATTACAAAGGAGCAGATCTGATAAGCCAGGCCCGAATTTGTAATAGAGGAAGAGCAGTCAAGACGGCAAAAGGCAGGTCCAAACTATAGGGGAACTGTTGTTATTAAGGGGCAGGTCCGAATTTCAAGAGAAGGCAGCGAATTTGCCTTGAGAAGCAGTCAAAACATTAGATGGGCAGATCTGGTATTTGAGAGCAGATCTGGCAGTACAAAGATGTGATTTTGTTTGTAGAGGAGGCAGCGACATGTATTAGATCAGATCCGAATAAGAGGAGCCTGCCAATTTGAGTTGAAGGCTTGTGAAATCTGGGCTGGATTTACTATTTGGAGGAGGCTACAAATTAGAGAGGAGGACTGTTATTGGATATTGGAGAGACTTGCAGATTTGATAGAGGCATGCCATTTTGAAGAGGAAATTTGCGAAAATTGGTGAGTAACTTATTATTTTAATTGTTATATTTTCTTTGGTGTTGTTTGTTTGGTGTAGAAGATAAGTTTCAGGATTGAGGGTGAAGGTTGGTCTACAAGGCGGATTTTCTCCTTGTTCTTTCTTGGTACATTTCCCTATTTTCTTCTTGCATCATCCATCCATCACTTCTTCATCTCATTAAGGCTTAAAGTTGGGAGATATAAGTGTAGTTTTCGTTTAGGATTTGGAGAAAGGAGATATAAGTGGTAGTCCCACCCCTAGGAAAGAAGTTGGGAGATATAAGTGTAGTCCATCTCATAAGTAACGAAGAGGCAGAAATAAGTGGTAGTCCATCTCATTAGGCGAAGGGGCAGAGATAAGTGTAGTGTGATAGGAATTAGCGAGGCAAAAATATGTTTGATCACCCCTAGGCGAAGAGGCAGAGATAAGTGTAGTCCCACCTCACTGTAGAAAGAAGGGGTAGAAATAAGTGTTTAGGATGGCGGATACTAGTGCAAGCAAGAACCCAAAGGGAATTAATACCAAGAAAGACAAGGAAGACATGATGCCAAGACCACCTTCTTCTCGAAATCGAAGCGAGTCAATGACACCAACATCGGTACCATGGATATGATACGATTGAAAGATAGGTTGAAAGGAGGCCAATCCTCTATGGTAAAGAAGATCAGTAAGTGTGGAATTGTGCAAGGAAGTGTTCAGTATACCCCAGCAGAGGGGCATGATAGTAATGATGATGGATCAAGCGGCCAGGTTCTTTCAAGACAGTTAGGATGCCTACCTTGCTCTACTAAAACAGAATTGGTTACACGAAGGCAAGAAGGGAGTCACCAAGTCATCAAAGCTCACCAGGTCAGATTTCAAATCAGAATATGGCGATCTTATTGTGCTTCTCAACCGAGTCATGGGCTCCGCTCAAGGTATGCAGTTTGATCCTTGGATGTTTTATTTTATTGAAGGAATTGAGAATGGAAAATGAAAGTTTGATTGAGCTAGGATCATTAGCGTGAATTTAGAGTTGCAACTTAGAATAGTGCAAAATCAGAAGCAATTCTACATGGGATCCTACTTCTTCTATTTGAATGGAAGGCTGTTAGTGATGCTTTGCTAGTCGAACCAAATCCAATTTTGGTGAGATGCACTGCACCACTATAGTTGAGGCAAATGCTTATGCCAAGGGGTGAAGTTGTGGCAATCCGAACAGTTGAGGCATTCAGGGGTTAGCCAAAGAGGAAAACATTAGTGAGGAGGCAGGTTTCATTGAAGGTTGGAAGAGATTTGAAGATATTTGAGGCTAGGCAGGGCTTGGCTATTCGTGCAAGCTAGTTTGGTTAGATTTGAGAAGGAGGTATGGCCAAGGCAGGTGCCCCCAGAACCCAAGAGTATTGAAGCAGAGGGGGTGCATGCAAACCAAATTCGAGTAGGAAGGTTAGAGAAGACCAGGAAGGTCAAGGAAGGTAAGGATAATGAAGGAGGAAAGCGAAACGAAAGGTTGGGGAGGTCAAGTTTCATTTCAAGGCGGTGGCCAAGAGCAAGGCTCTCAAATTGCAAGAAGGTTCACATCCAGGCAAGCCACTATGGCCAAGGCAAGATTACCCCAAGTGCATGGAGACCTCACCCTTTCAAGGTCAGGACATCACATACATGCAAGTTCAAGTGGTGATGAGAAAGTTTCTAAGGGCTAGCTCAAGCACCCAAGGCTTCACCTCATCTCAAGGATTAAATAAATTTATAAGATAAGGTTGATGAGGTGGCAATTTCATGTGCATGCAATCAAATCATGCCAAGTGCCCTATGTTCTCATTGGTTGATAGATTATTGTAATTTTCTCATTGGCCCACAAAGTTGGTGCCCTCATGTAATTGGTTGAAAGATGGTAACCCTAATTAGGGTTTGTAAGGTTTAATCTTGGCCCTTGATTTTGCCCCTTAATCTTGGCCACTCGTTGTAATTTTGAGCCTCTATATAAGGCCATTTGTTCTCATTTGTAAAAGGGGCTTATGTTGGAGAATTGTTGCCAAAATACTATCAAAATTGTTCTCTATTCATTGTTGTAGTTTGCATGGTGGATATACATGATCATTTTGGTGTATTGCATGTTTCTTCTCATCTCTCAAATTAAAGTAGGATCTCATTTCATGTTGTTAAAGTAGAAGTAAATGGCTAGTTGTATGGTGGTATTGGTAAATGTTTGATAAGGATCTATATACTAGGCCACTAGCATCTTAGCAGCTTGTTAAGGAGCCTTGTGTGGTAATCTAGTCTTATTCCCCTTGAATCATTGCATCTATGGAGGTAGCGCTGCAAGCAAGCTTTCATTAGGTTGATCCCCGTCCATTTGCCAATCTTTCCATTCTGTAGGAATAGTAGTAAAGCAAGAGGTAGTTTAGTAGTTAGAGTTTGAAGAGCAAAGTTGGAAGTGATATAAATTTGAGTATACATTGCAAAGCTAGATCTTATCATCATCACAAAGAGAATTTGACATCCCTGAAGTGAACAACGTAAGCCCGCCTAAGTGATTACCAGCAAATCACATTAATATAACTGAGTTAGTATCCACAGGTGTAAGGAACCTTGGAGTTTTTCTCATGTTCTTCATGAGTATTTACTTTTCAAGAGAGGGTTGAGTGTTTGGTATGCTATATCAAGTATTCAATTGCTATATGTTATGTAGTGGTACAAAACTAACATCAACAGGTTGGTTTTGTGTTGATTTGGGTCCTTTGTGGAAGATTTGGTGAATATTGGAGGTCGCATCAAGGTGCCATCTTGCTGTAACAAACATATATCATGATCGTAACTGTATAGCAGACATGTTCGTATTAATATCAGTCCACTTACAATGAACTGGAGGTGTAGTTTTAGGGGTGTAACGGTGTAAACCCAATTTAGATCATTGGTGAATGTGGTCTAGAGTGAGAAGAGCATTGGGAGACATACTTGATCCACTATCTGTAGCAGCCCTTTCTAGAGTCAATGTCAAACCTGCAATAGTCAACTCCAACACAATTTCCTAGGTTTTTCATGTTAGTATTTCATAGGAATGTTATTTCATATACATGCACTAATGTGCAAATGATTATCTTCGAAAGCAATTGTAACGCTATGCCTATAATGTGTACATTGATAATTTATATCAGACTTAAATGATAGTAGAGTGCTTCGATTTGGAAGGTGGGCTATTTTAATATTACATGCATATTGACAGTGAGTTCCAAATTATGAATGCATATTGAGTATTGAGTTTAACTATTGAAGTGTTGTATGTTAAGGTTCTATTGTGTTCAAATGGCATGTTTTATCCATGCTTTCATATGAATGAAATTTATATATGCAAATTTCCCTATATATTTTAAGATTTCCCTATATTTATATAGCCATTCCCTTGCTGTCCAAAAAAATTTGCCGTCCCAGAAACTCATCACCCCGTCCCTGCCATCGCCGTCCTAGAAACTTGGGGTAACACTGGTGTATCTAGATAACAGGAGGGATGGCTTCGTTACCCAACATCATGTTGGAAGCACTAAACTTGTTCTTGTTCTTGGTCATATGAGAAAGTTTTGGAGAACGCGGTTGGCTGATCAAATATCCAACAAAGAAGGGTCTCAACAGCAGGCTCATGTTGCAAAGCGTCCTAAAGAGGAGTCAGCCTTTTATGCATCTGTGGCAAAAAACCAACAGATTTTGCATGGTAGTTAGTAGAATGACCAATATGGGAAGCTATTAAAGTAATATTGTAATATTTAGCTTATAATGGTCATTTAAGTCGTTTAAGTAGTTTACTTAATATCTTTCTATTTTGTGAGTCAGTTAGTTTCACTACCACTTTTGTCTTTAGCTTTCAATTGCTTCTGTTATGGAAAACTGTAAATGCTTATGTAAGGAGTATTCCTCTCCTTTGTTAACAACAATCAATTATCATTTCAACGAATAATGGACAAAGGGAACTAAGACTGTTTGAAATTCAGATCAATCCTGATTCGTTACTAAGGTTGTCAGTTACAAGTCTAAGTTTCAAGAGATCTCTCTTAATCATTGCTTCAGGAAAACTAATACAGGAGCTGAACTCCAAGCTAACAAAGGCATGACTCTAGATTGGTCACAGACAACGGAAAGAGTTATCCAGGGCTATACTGATAATCTGCCTAACTATAATACCTTAAATGAAGCGCATAAGACCTATACTGGTCTTGTTGATGAATTTAAATTGAAAAAACTTATTGTGTATCAAATAATCATTGATGAGAGGAACAGGACTTGGCATATTGGAAACATGCCTTCGCAAAGATAACAAGAGCCCAGAGTCATTTAAGTGGTAAGCCATCAATGTTTTCAGACCTAAGCTCTATGAAAGACACCCATGTGAGTGGTAAGTATTGCTGTAATAGAATTAAGAGATTTCTAAGTATTTGCATTTAAAATAGTCTATGTGATTGCGGCTGTGTTTTATCTTCATTTATCTTCTGACCTTCTGATGTTTTGGATCTAACTTCTAGACCATTCTTCAAAAAACTTGGACTGTACAATGCACTACTGAATTACGATAACATCCTGGCAATCCATTAGGACATTCAAGATCTAAGTAAGGATCGATGAAAACTGAAGGTGAAAAATGTCAAGGCTGAAGAGACAGCAAAGCAGAGACCAGATGCCACATGTGCAACGTTCCAAATTGACACCTGTGAGATGGACCCCAAAAAGGAAGATGTCTGATAGGACTTGCCAAACATTTACACATGTTCAAGATGGAGGCAACCCAAAAAGGGGGCAGAAGGGGAATCCCATGGAAGCAGCTTCTTCTAATAAACAGGAAAGGAATGCCACTTGCAGGTCTGAATGGACATTTCCTTTGAGTGCTATGTGGAGTCTCAAAACGTAATAATAAAAGAGCAAGCATCAATGGATGAAAGTATGAAGGGGGGCTTCTATTACTGGATTGTACTTAGATGCGGACCAAGCCAGCTAGGAGCCTGTTTTTTTTGCAAGCCCCAAGAAGAAATAGAAACTTTCAGATCCTATTAAGCAATATATTGAGCTTGTTGCATTAAGCTCGTCTTTCTATCTAGGTTAAATTGTATAAGACCCACATAAGTTAAAAAAAAGAGTGATGGCAAGAGATATGCCAAAAAGAATTCACAAGATCAGCTGTTTTATCATTTATAGATATGTAAACAAACCGGGTATAGGAGGAGAATGTATAAAATACAAATGCTTTTAATTTCTTATTTGTTCCTCTGCGATTTCTGTTTTTAGGGAAAAGTTCATAAGACCTTTCATTGTTCCAGTGTAATTCAGATGAATGCTTTCTTGCTCTATTTGTGGGATTAGAGGTCTCCTTTCTATAAATCGCCTATACCAAAAACAGCATAGAAACTCAACAAATGCACAAACTTACATTTCTCATGCCCATTTCCACTGCTGTGAGTACACGAAATTCATCCTTCGATAAATATCTCAACACATTAGCATCTAACTTCATGGTTGCAAAGGTAAATAAACTTCTCAAAAAGCTTGGGACCGTTTCCTTTGGAGACCGTTCAAGGAGATAAGACCCAAAAAAACCTGCTAACCAATAACAATGCATTCAGCCCTTCTCAAAATTACAAAAAGCAAAATTAAACACAATGTTTTCCTTATCTGCATATTGCTCGGAAATCTCAAGTAAGAAAGGTAAAAATATAATTGTATTATCACCCTGTAAACAATATCACAAAACAACAAAACTGGGCCACATAAACCGTACGCAGTGATCCTATGTTTTAGCTCTGAATTCCTGAAACTGCAATCTACTCCGCTCTGTAGCCTGTTTTATTCTTTAAAATCATCTGCTTCCTCACAGCAAGAACTCTTCTTCAACAGAAGCTCGAAATTATTGAAATTATGTGAGTTAAAAACAAAAAATGCCCTCGTTGCTTTGTCTGCAAGGTCGTGGCTGACGCAAAAATGTGAAAAGAAATAAGACGGGCGGGCTGTAAAATCGTAAATGTTTTCTTTTTATCTTGTTTATTTATTTAGTACTTGGATTAGGTCATGGAAGAACTATTATTATTAGTCCCGCCTACATGGGCGGAGACTTATGTTTTCACATGCAACTTTTACTATCTATTTGTCTGGAAATTCATGCATTCAAAAATATTAAACAACTTTTATAATGTTTAGCAATCCTTTTATTTTTGTTTTGAATTTTTTCAAGATTATTTCCTTTTTTATTGGTTCTTTCTTCTTTTTTTTGGGTGGTTTTTTAATTTTTCTATTCAGAAATTTAAAATTTAAAATTTTTGTTGTATAATTGTTAGATTTATAATATTTTCAGAAGCTTTTCATGAACTCTCTCTGAAATATTCTTATGCAAATTTTTGTTTGTCTCTTGGCTAAATATTTCCGCATGAAGCTAATAGGGGCAATCTTAGATCGGGAAAATGAGCTACAAACTCTTGTAGTAGTGCAAGGTCCCTCTCCCTTTGAATTGGTAACAAAATATCCTTTACTTGTTTAAGGGATTTGATTCTTGGACCTGCTTCTACATGATTTTCAGTGACGTTTAGTAGAGAAAGTAGATGGGAGTTCTTCCCTGCCATCATTCCCACCATTTCTATCCCCGGCTAAAATGCTTGCCAAATGAAGTTGGAGAGGAGTCTTTTTTCATTTATCGATGTCCCCAAAGTTGGCATGCCTGCGAAAAAAAATTATCTCAAAACTACCATTTGTCGGATGACTTTCTCTTATATTTTTCAAGAGCGTTCAAGGATTGTTAAGAGGGTTTGAATCCTCAAAAATTGTTAGGTGAATATATTTCTAATGTTTTCTAAATGCTTCTTCTTAAAGCTTTCTGTGAGACTTTCTTAGGTTTTATTATTAATTTTTGTTGCAAGCTTTGCCCCCTTTTCTCATTGTGTTTCATTAGACTCTTCCATTTTTATGGCAAAGAATTTAGTACAAAATGCATGATTTTTTTGGGAAACACAAAGAAAAGACACAAGAAACTTAGCACTTAGGGTTTCTTCTGAAAGATCTCTAAGGTTGAACAGGGGAGAGATGGAATCTCGCACAAAAATATTGGAGAACAAAAAGAATGATTTGCAGGAAGCATTATATTTTTTGGGTGTGCTTATTTGAGAAGGATGTGGTAAGTGTAGGGATCCCCAAGAGTTCTACAAAGAGCGGTGGGATGTGATATTGGTGTGTCAACCATTTTGTCCATGGAATGTACTATGCAATCTCTTCCATTTGAAGGAGCTCAACACTTCTCACACTCTCTTTGTGAAGTGCTTTATGTCAGAGAATTTCCAAGAAATCTATTTTTGGAGGTAAACAAGTTACAGCTTTGTTTGTGGAATTTTTTATTGGTATATGTGTTTGTATTCCTTTTTATTATTATTATTATTATTTGGGATTTTCTTCCCCATTTTTAATGTCTTCATTACATAACTTTTAGTATCTTTCAATACAATATCTCGGAGTTTAAATTCCTAAAATTAAATTAAATTGAGTTTGAACAAAGATTTTTACTATAAAATCCCAAGGTCATTCCATAAAATCTCCAAATCATCTCTTAGGTTTTAACAAAGGTCTCAATGCCCTCTTTTCCTTTCTTGCTACACTTTTTGGGTTCATTCTTTGAGATTCATGTTTTCTAATAGATTCTTCTTCCTTTATTGCCCTAGTCGCTAAAATTTTATCTCAATATTTGAATTTGAGGTGAGGGCAATCAGTCCTTTAGTTTCTACATATGCTTAACAACAAACATGACAAGTTTGAATGTTGAAATATCTTGAAAAAAAACTACTCAAAATGATGAAAACTATAATAGGGGCCTCTGACTAAAGTGGACACAATTTTCCCCAAATTCTGAATTATTAACCTTGTCCATTGTGGAAGCTGGAAGTTTTGAAATATACTTGTTAGCAGGGGTGTAAAATGGTGGCTATGTCATGCATAGAACATGATCGTTATGCTGCATAAACTCAACTTTTGACTCATACTGTGGGAAGGTTAGTTCAATTGAATAGAATACAGAATCTTGTATGCCTCTAAGGATAGTTGGGAACATTAAAGATGTTTTTATGATGAATAAATCTTTATGCCAACACCAACAATCAATAGCTTTAGTAGTTAAATGGGGATTTTATTATTATACAACCCCTTGGACTCCACATCCATACCATTGACATAAATAGTGTTTTGGTAATTTTCTACAGGATTTTGTCACATATGAACTTGGAGCCTACACCCATTGATACAAAAAGTTATGAGATGTTTAGACAAGTGGTAAGTGTGCATCTGTATATATGTTATTTTTAGATTTGATTGTGTGAGTGTTTGCATCAATATTATGGATCCCTGATCTATCATCAGAATGGTAGAAAGTATAAGGAGTAAAATGATGGCTCATGGAATGTGATCTAAAATGTTGATACAAAAAATACTCCCATAATCAAATCCAGCAACATATAGATAATCTCATGTATTGCAGAAAGCTACTAACTTTTAAGTGTACATCTTCTAGTTTTTAGGTCCTCATACAGTTGATAGATTTTACTTCTATGTATATATAAGCTTTTTTTATGTCTAAACCTAGACTATGTCTGGGCATAACATGGATCTATATAATGGATTGTTCCTATGCAATGCCAATGGTATGGAGCATATAGAGAAACTTGAGCTATCCTTTAACATTGTAAAAATGATCTATTTAGAATATTGCACAATATGATTAGCAAGCAGCTTGTACACAAAGTCCCTGGCCCTACACCCTGATCCGCATTCCTCATCTACCATGGATGCCAATCCCCTCCAAGAGACTGGAAAAAGTGAGCTTCAGACATAGTTTTAAACCACCTTGAATTAGAGGTAGTTTATCATATAAAACTACTAAGCATTGTATTTGGATAAGTTTTTGCAATTTGATGTCTACTATTTATAAAGGAAAATTAAAGAAATATAGTCACTATGTAAAGGATCACAAATTATCATAGTAGAAATAATAGTGCATATCATTATTGTAATGCATTTCCTCTAATGTGCAAGTAGTTCTTAGTAGCAACATACCTTGAGCTTTAAACCATGTCACAAGAGCAATCACAAGACCAATTTTGGATAACTATCTGACTTGATGGGCAGTCAAGTATTGATTTCATTGTTTTAATATCCTTGTACTTGACTTCAACCCTTTCACATTTTACAACAATTTATTGATATTGCTAAAATAATTAATCTTTGAATGAATGTAGGGAGTGAGTTCAGGTTTTCAAAGAATACTGGTATGTATTAATGATATGTAGCATAGACTCTTATTTATTAACAATGCATGTTGTGGACTTGAACAACATAGGACAAAAAAATTCAAGGTAATTTTATTGCTGAATTTTTCTATTTGAATAGACATGTTGTCTTTTCAAGGACTTTTAATTTGTCCTTAGGATGCTTCATGTGGAAGAATCATATTGATGCACCTAGGTATGAGTTTCATATCGGTGCTTTGAATGTGTTGTTGTCTATTTAAGATGTTGAATGAGTGTCATTAATTATTGTAAACAAAATAGTGTCTCTTAAAATACTTTCATTTTTTATTTGATTTCATTCACTAATTAGCTAAATTTTAAACTTTTTTAAATGTCATTTTATTTTCTACATTTTGCCAAAATTTCTTGTAGGCTATACCTATTGATGATCTAGCAAAGTAGGTTGTTAAAGTGTTGACAACAAGCAATCATCTCAAAAAATGAATGTAAATAATTATGTCATTACTAATGATCATATCACAAACATTCTTAGGCATTTTTTAATGTTTTTACATGGTACTTTGTAAAAGTGAAGAAAAATATGATCAGCTCCATGTTTTTTATACCTTTTGTTACTAAATTCATTTTGTTCCATCAATTAGTCTTGATACAAATGTTATTCTTGTATTCATTTGTCCTCTTTCATCTATTAAGAGGAATTGCATGCTCATTACAAGTACACATTTTTAAGAAATTGCTTGTTTTTGTCAGGCACACTTCAACCCTCAAGTCAAGCTAAGTAAAGCGCTAGCAATACCACCAATGAAGCTTCACACAAGCATGTATATGTTACTTATTATAACATCCATTTCTTTATGAAAGTGTAGGGACAAGTATTATGAAGGGTGTAACTGTCTTTGTGATTTTAGTTTCAACGTTGTTCAATTTTACAATGTGTGGTTGTTTAAGATTTGTTGGTGTAAGAATAAGCATGAACATATAATATTTTTGATATATGTCTCAATTCACATTTATTTTAGAAATTGTTAATATGTATAATTGTTAGAGTAATAAGTTGTTTGCTTATTAATTAAATCATATTGATTTAATTATTAAGTCATGTATTATCTCTTTCTACTTAAGCTAAACTTTAGGTATATAATAATTAATTATTTTATTAATTATTGTCATGCAACCTAGGTTTGTTCACCCTTTTAGGGTTTCAGGTCTCTTTTATAAGGATTGATCTCCTATGTTTTTATAACAGATTGTAATTGAAGAACATTCATTTTTATTTGATTGTAACTATTGTTTTTGCACATCAAGAATGTCTCATCTTTCATGGATCCTTGCATCCAGGCCTCCAAAGCTTTTGTTTCTCTCTTTCTGTGATAGGTGTTTGCATGCAGGTGTTCTTGGGAGTTGTGATTTGTTTCTCATCAACTCCAACATGGTATCAGAGCTTCAAACCTCTTTGCCCATGTCCTCTTCCTGAGAGATTCGACCTTGCTTGTCAGATCTGTAATTTTTTAGAGGATTTTCTATTGGATCTAGATGAACCCACATTGGGCTCAAACGGGTATCATTGTTGCTTTTAGAGCACCTAAGAACCCCTATTTCCATATAAAATTTGTCATATTTGGACAAGTTGGCCTCTGAGGCAAAAAAAATTGCATGCCAAGTCGTACAACCCTGACATGCAATCTGAGGCAAGCAAAAAAAAATTATTTTATTTGGCATCACCAACGGAACCGTTGCGGTTTCTGTCATGGTTACCACCAATGTAACCACTACGGTGACTACCCAGTCTCCGCCAACTGTCAAGGAACCGCCCCACCCATTCAGCCCCCAAACCGCATAGCAAGTGGTCACATGGGGACTAGGAGTCAGCCCCCTAGTCACCACATGACCAAGGGCCAATTTTTTTAGCCCCCAGGTAGTTTCTTTCCTCAACGACTATTTGATCATCAAATTTATTCCCGTGAAGTGCTGATGTCAGCATGCATCAACACTTTCAGACACTTTTTTGGGCTCTCCGGAGCAACCATTGGTTTTTTGCTCATAACTTGAGCATACAGTATCAAAATTAGGCAAACAAAATATTGTTGGAAAGCTTGTTCAAAGGTAGATCTTTCTAGATTTTTTAATTTTAGATTTTTTCCCTCCATTTTTTGCACTAGGAGTTCAAAGTCAGAGCTTCTTTTTTGCCTTCCCAACGGCATATCTTGCACATCCAAACTCCATTTTGGACAAATGATATATCATTGGAAAGCTTATTCTGTGATCTTTCCAATGTTGTGAGTCATTTTTCTAGATTATGCTCTAGGTATATTTTATTCATTTTTTTGCATTTCTACACTCTGGTAAATATCTTGGATGTTTCAGGTCCTGAGATCTCTTCCTTTTGTGGAATGGCTCATCTTTGGTTGTTCTTTTATTTCAGAAGCCTTTCGCTCTTCTTTTAGCATTGTATAATTCACTTTTGTAGCATTCATTTATGCACACACACTGAGATAAAGTGTCATTCTATTGCATGTATGGGATCTTGCACATGTTTGTGCTCTTTGTACTCGCACTCAATTATAAAGTGCCATGGGGGTTTGATGTTTTCCTTCGTTTGCCATCTACCTTTGTCACATGAGCGTTCCTCCAATGATATTAGCCTTAGGCATCTCTATTTGTGTTTGTACTCTCTCTACACCTTCGATGTTCCTGGTTCTTCATCATGCAATTTATATTGGACATTCTTTTTAGTGTACTTATCATTACTCCCTTGTCAACATTATGGGGGGTTTCTACTGATTGTTCTTCTACTTCCTTGGTTCGATAGTGTGAGATATGTATTTAGTATTTGTTTCTATATACTAGGCGGATGCAGTGGCTGGGTACATATGTATTCCGGGGATATGGATCATTTACCATATGGACACTCTTTCTTTCATATTTTTGGAAGTACTCTTCCATCTTTGATTGATCAACTCTTCAGACTTTGGTGTTTTTATGTCATCTGTATATTTGAGTTCAGGTGTTTTCCTTTGTTTGCCTCCTGATTTGAGTAGTGTCATTTGAGGGCACTCGTGTAGATTACAATATTTTGTATCTTCGACTTTAGTTGTTTGTCTTTGTTTACATCCTAATTCAAGTAGTATCATTTAAGGGCACTCGTGCAAATTATAGTTTTCTCTACCTGATCATATTTTAGTGGGGGATCTTCAAATAAATAGTTACTTCTTGACAGAGTTCGCAGCTTCTTGCCTTAGTGATGCTCTACATGTTCATCCTTGTTCCTATTTTCAAGAAAATTCCTAGTTTTGGAGGCTTCTTCAGTCCTTCAAACTAGTCTTCATCTCTTTTTGGAGTAGATTTTTTGTCATGTAGTTTTCTCTATTTCTCCTCTTTTATAGAGACTCTCTTTTGTACTTGGGTACCTGATCAGGTCTTTTGTTGTCGGGACCCATTTGCTTTCAGTAGTTCTTTCTAGGTTTTTAAGCTTCTCCCAAAGTTTATCTTAAGGGAGGGTGTTAGAGTAATAAGTTGTTTAATTATTAATTAAATCATATCGATTTAATTATTAAGTCACTTATTATGTCTTTCTACTTAAGCTAAACTTTAGGCATATAATAATTAATTGTTTCATTAATTATTATCATGAAACCTAGGTTTGTTCACCCTTTTAGGGCTTTAGAACTCCTTTATAAGGATTGATCTCCTTTGTTTTCATTACAAATTGTAATTTAAGAACATTAATTTTTATTTGATTGCAACTTTTGGTTTTGCACATCAAGAGTGTCTCATCTTTCATGGATCTTGCATTCAAGCCTCCATAGCTTTTGCTTCTCTCTCTTTCTGTGATAGGTGTTTATATGCAGGTGTTCTTGGGAGTTGTGGATTATTTTCTCGTCAACTCCAACAATAATGATTATAAAATTGATATTAATATGGTGGTCCCATAATAGTGTGTCCCACTTTTTGGCCAACTTTGACACTGAGATCAACATCCTGGAAAAAAAAAACAAAAAAAAACTTCACTTTTGAACACCTATTGCTGCAAAACTATTAGGAATTTGAAGATGGTGTAAACTAGAGTCTTTTAGAATTTTGTTTCTAGTTTCTAAATATATATTTTTTAAATAAAAAAATTGATTTGAATCCATTATTCTTTCTCCTTCGAAAAGTGGTTTCTGTGAAAAAAACATCATTTTTAAGGAGTGACTATCACTTGGATTAGCATAACTTTTTTTTCAAAAATGATAATGATGTAATTATTTCGAGGTTATATTTTTAACTTCAATATCTAATGGATAGAATTGGTTTCATTCATTTTAGTTCAATATTTCACACTTTATTAAGTTCTAAAGTGAGAGTAACTATAATTTACACCTATCTTCTTTTAGATCGCTCTAACTTGATCTGTGTATATCAAAATTCATTTTTTATTTTTTTGATAGAAAGGTAACACAAATACTCTTTTTCTACATTTTTTTGTAAGTTACTATTTTTCTTGAAGCATCGAAGAAACAGGTTGCTAAATGGCCAAATAACCTATGTTTAATTAAAGTAATTTTTGAAAGTGACAATGAACTCAATATGTATTAAAATTATAGTCGTTAGAAAGCTTCCTCCAATTAGCATCATCTGAAATTTTTTGTTTCAGAAGATCATCTTGTTTGGTCTTTGTTTCAGGCCTTGAAAGGCCATTTTTTTGTAGGTTTTTTTCCCTTGCTAAAACCTTCAAGTTTGGGGTCTTCACACGAAGATCCCTTTCGCCCGAAGGGATCCCAAGGCTTTGTGCAAAGAGGTCTTCGCGCGAAGACCCCTTGGGAAAAGTCTAGCACGAACAAGCCCCGATGAACGTTTACCTGACCTAGTTCAAGCGAACTAGGTCGGCTAATTATGTTTTTTTTATTTTTGTATGGTATAAAAGAAAATGTTTTTTTTTTTTCATTTTTCACACAATTTCAATCAACTTCATTCACATTTTTTACTATTTCTCTAATTTTTTGAAATGAATGTTTTTGGAGGAGAATTGCTATTGGTGTTTTTATCAAAGACGTTTTTTTGGAGAGGAGAATTACTATTAAGGTGATTTTTTCTAAGATGTTTTTTTTTGAAGAGGAGAATTACTATTGCCAAATTTTTAGAAGACATTTTTTTGGAGAGAAGAAATGGGGAACAAGAAGGGAAGACAAAGTAAATCTACAAGAAAAAAGTCACCTAGTACCGAACAAAGAAATCGTGAAGCTTCGTTGACATATTATTATTAAACAAAAGAAAGTATGGACCTAGACCTCTAATTTTACATGCCCAAATTTTATGGACCTATGCTCTATTTTTCTCTAATTTGATTCATTTTTGTGCATGTAGCTCGCAATCAACATGATCAAGGTGAAGGAGAAGCTCAAGTAGGAGGGTCAAGCCAAGTTGAAGAAATGCACATTGAAGAAGGGCCAGGATCACTCCCTACAGAAGCTCAAGAAATTGATGTTGGAGAAGGGTCAGGATCACATAATCCTACTAGTATGGATGAACTTAAATAGATCTAGCTCAAACTGTAAAGAGAAATATTAGTTATAGAAACTTAGATCATTTACTTACAATGGATGTGGAGAAATTGAGATCATTTCTTGATGTTCAACCTTTAAGTCTTGCCAATAAGCTCGGTCAATGAATAAGATAACAAGATAAATATTGGCTAAATTTG
The DNA here is from genome assembly GCA_027943335.1 of Chamaecyparis obtusa. Lineage (NCBI taxonomy): Eukaryota > Viridiplantae > Streptophyta > Pinopsida > Cupressales > Cupressaceae > Chamaecyparis > Chamaecyparis obtusa. Next base: position 698,743 of record BSBK01002499.1, read on the forward strand.
ATAATTTTGAAACACTTGAACAAGCCCAATTGCTTCTAGTTGTACTTATAAACAAAAATTTGGAAGAGGCATTAAAATTATTGGGTATAGACACAACATCAAAGAAGAGAAAAGTTGTTGACATGCAAACTGATATGATTGAAAATCTTAGGAAAGGTTTGAACTAGGTAGGGAAGCGATCTCAAACTAAAGATAAGACCATTACAAAAAGATTTATGTTGACATCCATTGTAGGTAACATTATGCCTCAAAATAGAAAAATATCTTCAATTTCATCTTGGATTGGTTTTAGTAGGAAAACAATATCACAATATGTTAAGAGGAGAATGATTTTGGATGGTAGCACCTTAGAAGGCAATTGGGAAATCATGTGTAGAGCTCCTCATTTTGATATGATTGATGAGGGAATCAAGAATTTGGTCACATTATTTTGGAATGATAGTACTCGCCCTTCATCAAATAGTAGAGATGTTATCTGACATAGAATTGTAGCTAATCAATATGAACATCATACAAAACATTGGTTGGACACAACGCAACATGAAATGTATATCATTTTGTCCTAATATAAATATTGGGCAAACATTATTTGAAAGATTGAAGCTATATTATGTCAGGATAAACAAAGTGTTTGAAACTTGTTATTGTCGTTATCATATTGAATTTGATCTCCACTATCAAGTTTTTCAAAATTTTGTATAAGACACTTATGGTTTTGAATATGCTCCTCCTACTAGACGAAATGGGTTCATCCATTTTACGTGACAAAAAAAATGATGCAACTGGTCAAATAAATTACATAAAAAGAATATGTGAAACATGTGCTGATTTGACTCCTTTTCCTTTGAAAAATGAAAACATTGATGTAACAAAGATGGTAAATTACAAGAGTTACAAATATGTAAAGAATGAAACAAAATTTGGGAAAGAATCCAAAAGGTTAGAATATGTTGAAGAGGAATTAATTGTTGGAGCATTTATGGACAATTTAAAAAATTGATTCAACCCTACATTCATCGTGCTTTTTTTGCAAAGTGGCAAGCACACCAATTCCACCCACTTAGAGACAATTTCCCACTCGGAGCTATTCTATCAGTTGTTGATTTCACAAAAAACTATTCCTTTGTTCATCAAAAGACAATTCAATCAAAATATTATTTTTTAGAGTAGATTACTATTATGGTACATGTGTCTTATCGACATGCATAGTTAGATTTGGATGGTATTTAGAGTACATTTGAAACATGGGTCATCAAGA